>BRDC01000012.1:0-46050 GCA_024343385.1 Tremella yokohamensis | reverse complement strand
GTTCGCTTGGCGACAACGACTTCGCCTGTCTCGCACGAGGGCCGAGCTGCTCGAGGATATCCCGATGGATATCAGCGACCGAGCGAAGGATAGCGGTGCGGCCTGGTGATCAGCCTGACGGGACGGGATCGTCGAACGAGAATTTACCGCTCGGAGCCTTACTCTCATTAGATGACGAGACAAGCTCGTCTATGTCCGCGTCCTCGACGATGGACGGAGAAGGAGAGGGCGCACGAGATGGCGCATGAGGAGGCGAGGGGGGAAGAGTGGCCCATGTCGGATGGGCGGCACTCACATCAGCAGGGGCGGATGGGGACGGCGCAGGCGATGGCGACGGGGCAGAGGACGACGGCGACGACGATGAAGCCCTTCTGATTGGACGGTTGTCCAAACGAATGGGAGACCCGAGGCGGGCCGTCTCGACTTTGCTCGAGGTCGACGAATCAGCCATGATGGAGTGTTGGTGTGCGACGAGGTGGAAAGTGTCGGGGTGACTTGGTAGAGAAGACTTTGGACGAGGGGAATGGAGAACAAGAGGGGGAGACCGACATGGGGTTATTATGTGGAAGGAGAGAGCAAGAGAGACGACCGGCATGACGAGGCGTTGCCTGGCAACAACGACGCATTTCGACAACTTTGAGTCGGTGAACATACAAGACAAGCAGAGCGTTGCCTGGCAACGGGCAACATGATCGACATGGGTGCGGCGCACAACAAAAGGCGGCGACTGCCGACTGCGGTCACGTGGCGAGTGATCGACATGACGCATGACGATCAACAAGTTCGAACGGCGACCGCCGGTGGAATTCACGTGAACAATTTTGAGCCGACTTGAACGGCAACCGCCGGTGGTAGTCACGTGAAAAATTTCGAGCGAAGCGACGAGTCGGCGACCGCCGGATGCATACTACCCAACGGCGATCGCCGGCACACCCGTGTGGCGGACGAATCGATGATCTTAGGCGATATTGAGGCATATCCTCACGCCGTCGCAGCACTCGCACACGGCCCCGTCAACCTTCGAATCAGCTCCTGGAGTAATGACCAAAAGAGCCGGCTTAGAGCGTGTGGAGGCAAGGCCTCGGCCATACCAGCAGCCCCACACGACCGCCATCTCGCAGGAGCTCGATTTCAAAGGGGGGCAGAGTGTCACGTCGGCCACGCCTCAGTGACCACCTACAACGCCTATCCTACACCAGTACCTCGCACGCCTACCCTCAACAGCCTCCTGCCTCGTCGATCATCGAGCATGTTCGAGCCTCGACGATCCTCGAGCTCGAGCCTCGACGACCTTCGAGCTCGAGCCTCGACGAACCTCGACGACTAGGTGTTTCAAGGAGGGATTGGGCGTGGCGGTGCAGAGATGCAGGACAGGGGTATATAGGGCAGGCAGAGCCCGAGGTCGTTTCTCTAGCACTCCAGTATTGAGTCCCATGGATAGAGCTTGACGGCGCAGCCGTGTTGTCGACGTCAAGGAGTTGTAGCGGACACCTCCTTGATCTAGCAGACAGAGGATCGACACAGAGACAGAGATAGACCGCATGGACGGGCTCATCAGTCGACGACCGGCCAGCCCCGTGACACATGAGGTACACTCGGTGTCTTCCCCTTGGGTCCATGTGACTACAATCTACGTTAGGCTAATGAGAGACTATGGTGTTATGACAAGGTCATAACAACATGTGGATTCAAGGGGCAAGCTATCGAGCGTGCCTGGTTCTAAGCACCTGCTTAGAGCATGCTAAGCACCTGCTTAGAACATGCTGAGCACCTGCTAAGCACCTGCTAAGCACCTGCTAAGTACCTGCTTAGAACATGCTAAAAACCCGCTCCGGCACCCTGGGTGGCAAATCAGCGGTTCTTAGAAAGAAGGCGCAAGGTATAAAAGGAGGCCTCGTCAGCCTCCCCTTCCCCAAGGATCAAATTATCAATCGTTACTTCTCTTGACCTCTAACTGCCTCCGCTCACCTAAGTTCACTCCGGCTTGCCTGATCCTTCCAAGCCTCGCCCACCATTGTCGACCAAGTCACAAGTCTCATCCCTAAGTAAACCCCCGCTGTCTAATCGTCTTGCGTAAGTGAGGTCTGCTCAGGACGGTTCGTAACAGGCCCCGAGGACGCCTTATGACCACAGAATTGCCTCTTTGGGCAGGATGCGGTGGAGAACAATAAGATCATGAGCGAGTGGCACCGCACAGACCGCCAGAGCGATGATACATATGTACAGAGCTGCAGAGATGGCTACATGCACGCTCCCATCGTCCTGTAACAATCTCGGCCTGTGACTGTACTCGGAATGGCACGCCGGGAGCTTTCGGTGAATCGCCCCCGCCGAGTGAAACGTCGGTCGGACGCTTTGCGCGCGACGCCGACAACTAGCTGGCAAACCCCACAAAATCATCTTGCCTCGCGCACGTCCATAGCGCCCACCACCGGTCCAGGGCCGCTCCAGCATCCGACAGTTGGGCCAATCGGAGCATCGCCAGATCTAGTCTCGGCTCCAGCTGCTGTCCCTTTTCGGCTCCAGGTCCAGGTCTGGAGACGGGTCCTGGTGCCCGCGCTCGCTGTTGGCGTGACAGGTAGACCGAGGTTTCTCGCTCCAAGTCGGCAGCAGTCAGCGGCGCAGCCCGGGCCTGATCCCTCAGCACGCGCAGTGTCAGCGCCGCCAGCGGACCAGAGCTCGCGGGGACGTGCTCTCGTCGGCTTTGGGCGGCATCCCCGTGTCTCGGGGCCGTGGATGAAGAAAAGACCACATCCTGGGGTCAGTCATAACCACGCCACCGCCCCCGCCCACGTTGAGTCGACGACAATGACAACGAGTCTGGCTCACGATGAAGACGCGGACAAATTGCCATGCGCCCGAGTCGTTGTCGTTGCCCATGGACACGTCCCCGTCGTCGTCCTCGTCCGAGTCGTCGATATGGTCATCCTCGGCCTCGTGGGACAGTAGTTTGCCGATACCCTCGCAGAGCTGGAAAGTGAGCTGAACCCGGCACTCCACTCGACGGCAGGTGACATTGCGACCTCAGTCCGCGTCCAGGCGGCTGAGCGGGTTGCGACATTAACGGCTGACGCACCTCGTCCAATCCCCAATCCTCCCCGCGCTCGGCATCATGGCCACCAACAACACCACTCGCCGCAAAGCGGTAGATCCAGACCGTCTTGATTTCCTCGCACACATCGTATACCAACCACTCTGGCGGGGACTCGGTTGAGCTTTCGCGTAGGACCGTTCTCAGTCCCGCACAGCCTAACACGCGCCTCGGCTGGCCCGTACAGGCGTGGCCAGGGATCCCGAAAGGGAAGCCGATCGGTGGTCGAGCGGAAAGTGGCGACAGTCCCGAGACGAGGTGGTCCGCGTCTGCGAGATGAACATGAGAGAACAGAAAGACCGGGGCGATCCAAGTCTGATCTCGGCGCGAGAGGCCGTCGCTCCTCCGGCCACTCAAACTCCCGAGGACGTGCTGCATCGTGGGCAGTGTGTACGCGGCGTGAGCGAGCGCGCTCGGAAAAGTCGTGCTCGACCTGGCGTGGGCGGGCCCCCAGGTGGGCAACGAAAGCAGAGCCGCCTCGAGCGGTACCGTCAGGAATGGCGTCGTGCCGGTGACGATTCCGCTGTGATCTGCCGTGCCGGAATCGGTTGCCTCTTGATCGCGGCTCATGCTTTTGTCGGGAACACTCGCCCGCTCGAGAAGCTGCTGGACGAGGGTACCGGACCCCAGGTCGCAGCAGAGCGCTCTCGGCTCGTCGTCCATCTTGACTTGCCAGTGATCGTAGGAGCTGGCTATCCGCGCGGCGATCCAGGGCGCCCATGGTTCGGGTGCGGGCGGGAAGGCGGAGGCGGAGGCGGATGCGGGTCCGGCGCCGGCTGCGGGGAAACCGTCATCGAGGCCAGGCGAGGCGAGGGACAAGAGCTGGCCAATGGTCCCTCGTACCGACTCTACCAAGGACGGCTCAGTCGAGTCCAGCATCGACGTCGGCTCGGACTCTGGCCCAGGTTCAGCATGTATCATCGTATCGAGGCGATCCTGCCGGGATCGGAGGATCGCGTGCAGTGCTTCGAGACATTGTCCGACGGCATCAGATCCCCATCGGGAGCTGGCGGGCCGAGTGGGCTGGGGCGCCTGCCGAGCCATCAGCCATGGCATCATCCACACAGGTAATGCAACTGACCTGCAGCTGACCGCCCAGCCTGGCCAACCACGTCTGGACCGATGATGATGACGACGACAAGAGCGCTGCCCTCGCCGTTCCGAGGTCGTTTGGTGACGACCGGCCGACCTCGTTGTCGCGAGTAAGAAGGAGCACTTGATCATCGCTGGTATCGTCGCCCTCGCCCCCGTATGGAGTGCCGGGACGCGGGTGAGACCTCGCGCGGAGCGGGACCGCGCATCCCTGGACGGCCGCCGCCCACACAGCCGACATTGTCTCGTGAACTCGAACGATCCTCGCCATGTCAGCGATGACGAGGTCCTGGACGCAGTCGACTGGATCCGTTCGAGACCCTGCAGGCGAGATCCTGGCGACGGCGAGGACTGGCAGCTCGGTCAAGGGGCCCGCCTCGCGGTTTGACGACGCAGAAAGGCAGAGTCGAAGCAGGCCCGTGGCGATGGGTCCAGACAAGCTGCAGGTTGGGTCGAGGTGGGTGGCTTGTCCAGCTCGAGTGTCTTGAGAGGAGCGCCGCAAGGCGTCGAGAACCACGTTTTGCTGATGACATCAGTCATGTATCTTCGGCCCCGAGATGGGCGGTAGGGTAGCGCTCACAACGGGTACGCAGCGGTACGTCCACAGAAACGCGTCGGCCCCCGCGTCGCCGTACAGCATAGGCGCAGCGCACTGTGAATCAGTGCCGTCGGACTATAGACTGGTATGGCTGTACCCACCAGCAAGACCGACGAGATGAGCTCTTGCTCGGCAATGCCCGGTCGGATCACTCGGCTACTCCAAGACCCGTCCGCTGGTTGGAGCCCTCCAGGTTGAGAGGTGGAGACGGCGGTCGTGACGCATTGGTAGGTGTAGACGAATACCTTTCTCTGCGGAGCCGGAAAGATCTGGAATGTCATCCAAGCGACCGTACGCGAGTCGTCGCGCCGGGCGGCGGTACCACCTGACGAGCGTCCAGTGGCATGGGGGTCGGGAAGTCGCAAGCCGATGATCCCCGCTGCCGATCGTGTCCGTCGGCCTGCTACACGATCCGCGGCGGCTCCCGATTGAGCCACGTGGACCCAGTGTCGTAGTTGCGCTTCCAGCAAGGGACCATCATGTGCCGACGGTGGGACGAGGAGGAGCGGCAGCAGTGTTACTGTCGAGGCGGTCTTGCCGTGGCCGAGATCGCGCGGCGACGCATCGGGGTCGAGCAGCAGAGATCGCCGGTGCTCCTGGTCAAGTGCGAAAAGAGACTGGGCCACCATGAGTGCTCCGTACGGTTCGATGGATTGTCCTTCGCCGGATAGGTCGATGCGGTGAACACACGGCTCCTTTAACCACGCCTCGAACAACCTTTGCGAAGGCGAGACCTGGCCGCGGCAAGGAGTGCGATAGCGTAAGCTCAGAGTTTCGAGGTATACGTCCAGCTTGTCGCTAGTCAGCTGGCGAGACAGGATCTGGGCGCTGATGCTCTTGGACAATGACGACGAAGGCGACCCATGACCTTCGGGGGACGGGCCGCTCCTCTCGTTGACGATCCGCCATCCGCCGCGGCCGATGCCGATGCCGGCGTCGCGTGTGTGTTGAGGCGAGAGATCGGCGAGTAAAGCCTCGTCGGGGACCAGCGGCGGGAGGGGCAAGGGGTGGACGAGGTCGTCAGGCGAATGGTGGACAAGGTCGAGAGCTTCAGACACCCACGGGGCTGAGAGATGGTCGAGTACGACGTTCCAGGCACACTCGGTCGACTTCGTCCCGGCGGGCGCAGGGTCATCGCGAGCCAGAGTGAGGAGCGCACCGACGAGCCGGCCGGCACCCGGGTCACGACCAATGCCCAAGCCATGGTCGTGGGACGAGTCGAAGAGCTTGGCTCGGACCTTTGCGTCAAAGGCGCGACGTGCTCGAAGCTGTCGACGTCGGATTTGATCGTCGATGCGGGCAAGACGGCGGTGGACGATGTCGCCGACCTGGGTGATGATGGCGATGTCGATACTACTCGTAGATTCGGACTCGGCCGGGACAGAGTGCATGACGGCGGGCGGGCACCTTCTTGGCCGTCATGGGACAAAGTAAGGTAAACAAACGCGCAAGACAAGACGCAAGAAACAAAAAGGAAACCAGGTGAAAGTCATAGGACACAACGCAAGCCTACCCGCTCATGCTTTCACGCCAAGGCAACATATACAGCTACCCGGCGGCGTTCGCCGCAAATCGGGACCCACAGTGGCGAGATGAAAACACGTGGCACCCCCGATGCCACGTGGAGACGACACGTGACCCCCCTCTTTCTTGCTTTCTTTCTCTCTCTATCTCTCTCCGAGCTGCTTCCTTGTCGTTCGATGGAGCCATCCCTGGTCTCTCACACTGCCGCTCTCGACTGTCCCGTCCCGATCCTTGTCAGCCATCTGATCAGCCTCAACACCAAGCTAGTATAGGACACGCTCGCGACGCTCGAACAGGCCAGCACCAGTGCCCGCGCCGACGGCGACGGCGAGCACGCCGTCAGCGACAGCATACCAATCTGCGAGCACCCTCACCGGCGGCTGGCGATCGTCGAGAGGGCGAGGGCTTTGGAAGGATCGCCGGGCGATCCGTCGAGCTTGAGTTTGAGGCTGCAGACGGGGCTGAGGATTGACGCACCAGCAGCCCACCAAGACAGGTCAGTGACAACCAGCTTGCTTGCCGTCTCTCTCGCGCGGTGCTGTCGCTGGTGCCAGGACGCGCCCTTGTCAGCTGGACGAACGAAACGCTGACCAACAGCGACCCCGCCGTGTCCATCGTGTCCATCCCCAACCCAATGCTGCTGCTCGCCTCGGCGGACTACGACCCCTTCGGCCGGGCATGCCACAGGTTTCTGCCCAAGCTACTAGAGGAGACCCGCTCGATCGAGCTTGCGCTCTACCGTGACACAAGCCTCCCCCGATACGAACCGAGCGCCTCGGCGGACCGCCCGACAGTCTCGGGGCCCGGAACTCTTGCCGAGCAGGGAGGAACGGAGACGCCGCCGTCCAAGTCTCCGCCCCGCCCTCGATGGCCAGCGACGCCCGCGGCGCGCAGGAGTCGGCAAGCGTCGCTGACACACCGCACGACGCCACCAGACCCGTCGACAACCCTCCCTCCGATGGCTTGGCATCTCTGGGCAGACAACGGTCCGCCCGCGGTGACGTGCCCGCTGGTACCCGGTCTGGTGCTGCCGAGCGACGTCGATCCGGACATCAAGAGGGTCTGCGAGATACTGCAGACCGGCCTAGTCGCTGATGGTTAGTACCGCTCTTGTCGTCCCACATGTGCGTGCTGACGATGCCAGCCGACTTTCTGCGGGAGACTCCCAGGCAGTTTGTCTTGCACTCTAGATCCATGTAAAGCAGTTCAGGCTCATAACCTGTTGAGCGAATGATATGTTTGCATAGAGAAGTCTGAACAAGCGCGCAGTTTCCAGTACGTAGTCAAGTCCTGATTCAAGCCTCCCTTCAACATGGCGGACATGGGATAGCCATCCCAGCCCTTATAGGTGGTACCAGAATTGGGTCGTAGTAGCTGTGTCAGTGCGTGTGAGTTGTTCGCATCCAAGTCAGGTGCAGAGCAACAGGCGCGCCAGATGACTCCAGCTGGGGGCCCGATGATTGGCGAGAGGAGAAGAGACGATGGTCTGCGCGACGATGCGCTATGCATGTCACAGTCGCGGGAAGCGCGTGTCGTATACGAAGATCGAGCCGGCGCCGCCGTCCAGGTCGCCGAGCCATCCCTCTGCCGTCTCCACTTGGCCTTCGGCCATGTCATCGGGGTCCTCAGCTGCGTCTTCGGTGCAGCCGAGCTCCCGCAGGAGGCCAGCTTTTTCCGCTCCCGAAAGGAGCGGAGCATCATGGCAGTACCGCTCCTCGGCAAGATCGAGCAGTCTGGTCAGGACGCCGAGCGCCGCGCCTGCCCGGGGGCGGCCCGCTGTGGGTCGGTCCATCGGGAGCGGCCGCGTCCATGAGTTGATCTGCGCGTGAAGCTCATCGAACTCGCGGATGAAGTAGGCGAAGACGACATCGAGGTACCATCCACGATGATTGTGCCAAGCGTTTCGGCGCACACGCGATGCTGGATCATTATTAGCCTCGTCCGGTCCGTTGCTCAATCCCAGTCCACCAGGCGTTGACCCCTGTGCGCCGAGCTCACCTCTCAGTACCTCGACGGTCGCCGTTGTCAAAGTCCAGTTCTCCTTCCAGCCCCTTCTGAGCGCCCGGACACTGTGTTCCACCTTGACTTGATGCTTTCCGTCCTTGTCGACCTCGACGTTGCCGCTCGTGGCTGCTGCCCGCGGTTGGGAAGCGGGAGAAACGAGCTCGAGGTGAAGGTGCATCCTGGTGCATAGGGTCCGGAGGGACGCCAGCATCTCGAACAGTGCCGTCTCTGCCGCGTCTCGTCGTGCCATCGAGTTGCGTGCCTGCGCTCCGTGTTCCGTCCAAAGCGAGGCGTCATTGCCTGGGAGGGTCAGCCAGCGAGCGAGCGTACTCTAAGGGGCCTCTCCTCACCCTCACCCTCCTCTCCTCGACCTCTTCTCCCTCGTCCATTTTTCTTGCCTCCCTGTGCTCCTTTTGGGGCCGGTCCGCCCTCGACCTCGGAGTCTCGCTCGTCTGCGCCAGTGTCGGGATTGTCTGCGCAGGCCGACGACCGACTGGCAGGTGGTGACGTGCCCCGGTCCTGGTCCTGTCCGTCGATGTCGTCCCGGGGATCTGGCGAGTACTGTCGGTGCTGACGATCGAGCGATGGCGAGGACGACAGTGCGGGTGCCCGAGACCGAGACCGAGCGTGAGGAATCACAAACAGATCGGCGGGCACGGTCGTGAGCGTCGAATGAGAGACCGATGCGATCCTACGGAGCGGGGTGAATGCCTCGGGTGACATGTCGCGAGGTTTGACAAAGTATCGAGGACTACGGAAGGTAGGCTAGGCTACGACCGTCTCCCTAAGTATAAGTATGGGTCCGCCGCCTGCCTTGCCCAGCTCGACGAGTACAAGAGAAGTTGAGTGAACTAGACTAGACTCGACGAGCGGCTAGCGCCGTCAGCTGGCCACGTGGGGGAGGGGGGTCACGTGTCGTCTCCACGTCGGTAGCGTGTGCCACTCACCACGACGGGCAAAGGCGTACCGCTTGCCATTGGTGTCGGCATTTCGGCGGTCAGGCATTGTGGCGGTCCGGCCGTTCCATTGCTCGACTGCTCTCTCTCTCTCTCTCATTCACTCTCTCTCACTCCTACACACCCATCCACCCATCTACACCTACCTCGCCATGACCAGCCCTAGCCCTAGCTCTCGAATCGTCTCCATCGCCCCGATCCCGGTCCCGACATCCGCTGCCGCAGCCGTGTCCGTGTCCCTCAAGCGCAAGAGGGGCGACCTCGACCGTGTAGAATCTCCCATCCGCTCGGCCCGTTCCTCTTTGTCTTCCATTCGTCCCCGTCGTCCCGAGCACTCGCACTCGGACGAGGACTCGGCCGACCGAGGCGGTCAGTCAGGCCGGGCCCGTGTCCCATCGTCTTCGTCTTCACAGACCGCCGATATTCCCCGGCACGTGCAGAGTCGGGGACCGAGTGTCGCCGTTACCGTCCGCCCGAGTGGATCCAAGGTCGCGCCCGTCGCCGTGGCCGTTGCCGGATTCACTTCAGGTCTCACCGACGGCATGTCCGGCGTCACATTTGACTTTGGGGATGATGAGATCGAGTCAGTCCCGTCGTTGCCCCTGACGCGGCTTTTCGCGCTTGTCGCTGACGCTCGTCCAGCCCGCCCCAATGCTTTGCCGGGCTCCAATTTCACCTGGATCAGGCATGGTATCATCCATTCTTGCTCACTCACGTACGGGATCTCGTCCATGTGAGTGTCACTTTCCACCATCTCTCGTCCCTTGCCCCCGATCCTACGCGACCGCGCGAGGCGCCCTCTTCCGGCTTGCCTTAGCTCACGACATGCCAGAACCGAGGCGGACTATGCAGAATCGTTGGAACGGGTCATGGCACGGCGATCGATCATGGACGCGAACCGCTCGCACCTCCGGTCAGCGCCAGCCCTGTGCACTTGGACGTCGTGATTCTGCCTCTGCCGGGCAACGACACTCCGCTATCCGCCAAGCAGATCGCACTCCTCGCTCGCGATCGTAACCACGCCTGGTACAGCGTCAACGGCGTCGAAAGGGCCAAGGTTCAGGTCAGATCGGTGGGATGGTTGACATCGGCATGCAAGGAGTGGGGCGACATGCACGGCTTCGCCTCGCTTGGCTTGACACCGGATCCAGGCCTCCGCAGTATGATGCCCCTCGAGCTCGGCTTGGACCCGTCGACCGAGGCCCCGCCGTCGACGTTACCGGGCGAGAGACCGGCGTCGATCACCGAGAGGAGCAGACGGAATAGCGCTCGGGATGGGCAGAAGCTCCAGTGGATCGTACCGCTCATGCTGGGCAAGGGATACGGGACGAAAACCGCAGGCTTCGGCCATCAGCGGCTGTTCGTGCAAGAGCTCAGCAAGCACATCAGGCCAGTGAGTCTTCCGTCAAAGGCGCTGCCTCGTCCCGCTTCCGCCGCCCTCGGCCCCACACCGCCCCGCCCTTGGCCGATGAGCTTTGCCTAAATACTGGTCCGGGAAAGAAGCTGATGCCCAGGACGATCCTTTCAACGTCTACAACCTCATCAACAGACACCAAGACTTTTTCTCAGTCGTCTTCCCTTGCGTCGTGCCCGATCCCAAGCATCAGCGTGGGAAACGGCGTCCTCCACCGGCCATCTCCCTCGGCTCAACCCCTGCCAGCCCAGGCGATCCGGTGCGCGAACCCTCGGCAGGCTCAATGTCCGGCTCCATCGGCGTCGAAAACCGAGGATCAGCTAGTGGCTCTTCCCATCCATCGGCCCCAGACACAAGTCACCAGTCAGGTACCAAGCGTTCGTCAGAGCCTGAAAATGAACCACCGAGGCAGGGCACAGTCACTGTCGATGTCTCGGGGCCAGAACCCAGACGAGACGACGACCTTGCACCTGCGCCTTCGCCGCGGGCCGCATCGCCCCTTTCGCCCCCGACTTCACGTCCGCTCGTCGGACCCCCAACGGGATCGGATCATCGTTCCTCTTCAACGACCCGGCGGGCGCGGTTCGCTTCTCCAGCGCCGTCCATCGACCAACCTGTGGCAACGCGCACTCCCTCGTCTCGGCAGTCGTCTCCAGCGCGATCAGCCGCTTTAGCCCTCTTGGAGATGTCCAGCGTCAGCGAGGCCGCCCCCATGGCCACGTCCGAGAAACTCTCTCCGACGGCGTCGATATCTGCCCGCCAGCCTGCAAGCTCGGACAAGTCGCTCCAAAGGGGGGATGGCGTCTTACCGCTTGATGAAGCTGTCGCCGCGGCCGAGACCTCGGCGGTTGGACTGCCGCAGACGTCTGCTCTGCCGGAGGTGTTGGCCCCATCTCCCCTGCCGCCGGCAGCAACAGGCGGCCTCACCGACTTGGAGGGTAACCCACCACCTGGGTCCTCACGTCGCGTAATCGTCACCCCGGTGGATCTGATGGAGGGGTGGGTCACCAGTCTCTTTGACGCCAACTGGCTACGCGCGCAGTTGCCACGGGTCAACGTGAGCAAAGTCAAAGCATCCCTGTCGTGGTTGACTGACGACTCGCGTTTAGAGAAAGCACCCTACCCTCACCGTGTTGGTACTTCTCCCCTCGACACCAACCTTCGTCTCGGTCGACCTCGAGCTGCGGCGGCCGACTGCCATGTCCTCGAACGCCGACGCAGCACCGACTATCATCTGGATCCTCGACGACCAAGGGCACGAGCACGACTCTCCTCAGATCAGCGAGGTGGGTCTCAAGGAAAACATGCATTCCGAGTCGATGGGTGGGGACCTGCGGTACTCGTTGAAAGTGGGTGTTTGTGTTTACTATCACCTCTTGGATCCCCTTCATGCGACTCGAGAGACCGCGCTCTTTCGGCCTCGCGCGTGACACTCTTGGGCGTCGCAGAGGTTGCTGCACGTCTCGGGTCAGCGAGCTCGCCCCCCGCATCGGTCGGCGGGCGCGTACGGTTGGCGGGGACGAATCGAGTTGTCAAACCTTGTTGCTCACAGTGTAGAACATGGTAACGTTCACGGACGACATCAATCTCGTTTACAAGTTGGAAAAGCGGGCAGAGATTGTCAGTATAGGTCTCCTCGTCCCGAGGCACCGAGACATAGCAAGGGTCCAGGGCTGATCTGCCGTGCAGCGGCTCGACAGGTCGACGCTCGACCTTGCGCGAGGGCGACTCGAAGCAGGGTGGCCGAGCGGGGTGGTATTCGAGCGCGTGGTCAACGCGGCGGGTCGAGCGCGCGAGGGCGAGCGTCGCACGTGCCCGAGTTGCGAGTAGAGTACACCTATCTCACCTGCTGTCCCGCATTCTGGGCGCCCAATGTGCGATGCAGTTTTGCAGTGGTCATTCCGGTGGGCCGTCAGCTGCACGTGGGAGGGGGGTCACGTGTTTTCATCTCGCCACGACGACCCTCGACGAGGACGAGCGCCCACGTCAGGTATGGCTATCCAGCAACACTGTGGCCTGTAGGCAGAGACCTGTGAACATGCATGGACAGATCTACAAACAGCACCGGCGGAGCAGTGATTAATCGTGCGAGGCATCTGGACGCGAGATTGATGATTTATGGGCCGAGGTCAACGGACGGAGGACGGGGGAGAGAGGAGCAGCGCGGGCGGGGCGGGTATCGGTATGGTAAATGTCGACTTTTTTGAGAGCAGGACATGGACGACGTTGAAATCATGTAGAGCTCCAGTTAAGGCGTCTGGGCGTTTTGAGAGGAGACCTAGTGCGGGTCTGCGACGAGGGAACGGCTTGGTGGCTGACATCGCGGTCGCCGTTGCCGCTGGTGTTGCCCTTGGTGTCGCCGTTGTCGTTGCCGTTGTAGCTGGCGGGCTGGTACGTGTCTGGGTCGGAAATCCCGAGCGAATTGTCCGCAGAGGATCGTGCGGGCGCGATGCTCGCGTTGATTGGGAGTGCCAGCCGCGGCGGGGGGGACACCTGGCTGTAGCGCAAAGCAGTGTCCTCTGCAATCGAGGATTGGCCGGTCGTGGGCGATGCTGGCGAGCTGGAGCTTTCCGTGTCCGTGGGCCGACGCGCGTAGGGCGTCGACCCCGCCATGTGGGTCCTGCCGAGTGCTCCAGCAGGCGCGGGGGTCGCTGGGTGGTCAGCTCACTTGCCATACATCGGTATACCAGCCGACACAACAGGGCGCGACGCGCAGGATGAGATCGGTGGTAGCTCACAGGCGATGAACGAGTCGGAGGAATCAAAGCTGAGTGCGCTGGCCCCTCGCCCACCCAACTTTCGGACGGTCTGCGCCAAATCTTCCGCCTCGTCCTTGTAGGGCACATGGTCGGCGGCGGCGGCGGCTGATGGTCAGTCGCTTCACTCGCTCTACGGTGGGATCGATCCTGACCCTGTCTGACCCCGCCGGGCCTCGGCGCGACATATCCAAGCGAATGGCCGCATGGAGCTAGATCATCAAAGCGCCGACCGAGCAATTCGACTTGCATCGTCAGCGCGGAGAGCACCTCGACTATGTGGCTGGCATCCACGAGCGGTCGCAACGACGGGATGACATTGACGTTGGCGACCGTGTCCGAGGGGGACGGGACGATTGTGCTGGCCCTTGCCAGAGGTCCTGCCGTGGATGTCGTGGTATCTCGGCGTTCGTCCCATGAAGCGCTCGACAGGGCGAAGGAGTCCACGGTGAGCCCCGCGACAGACAGCGGGCGATGCGTGGACCCCTTGTCTTCCCGATCCCAGGGCTCCGGGAGATGGTTGGGTATGTCGCTCATCGGCTCGGTGATCCGAACCTGTCCAGCTCAGCGATTGTCCCGACGCTGATCGCTGGGACGAGCAAAAGGGCGGCGTCGCGGGGACGGGGACGGGGACGGGGTAATGAGAGACGCGCCTGTCGAGTCCTGTCATAGTGGCCGATCTTCTTGACCGTTTTGAGCATCTCCCTCAGCTGGTGTCGCGCGGTCTCCCTTAGCGGGAACGCCAGAAAGCTGACGTGAAGGTTGTGCAAGGCGGGCATGGACGACAGGACCTTGTCCCTCGTCCGTCAGCGATGTGCTCGACCTGCGGCTCGAGTCGACTCACATGATCTGCCTGGGGGCCGGATTCGTCCCTGACAGCCAGTCCGTACAGGTCCGGCGGCTGCGTCGACGTCAGCTGCAGTGGACGGTGCCTCGGTCAGTCTCGATTACCTCTGCAGAGCCCACTTGTCCGTCTCGCTGCCGTCCATCTCTGTCTCAGATCAGCTGTGGGCCCTCGTCCCTCCCGCGTGGCTCGGCTGCCGTCAAACTGACCGATGAACGCCATGTTCGAAGTCGCGCCAAAGGGCAGGTCGGCGAGGAAGACCTTGACCCATTCCGTCCCGAGCGCGGGGGGCGATATGGATCCGGGTGAGTCATGACAGACTACCTTGCGCGTCTCAGCTTCGGACCCATGGTCGGCCACGACTCACAATGTTGACGGTCAGGTGACCGCTCGCCAGTCTGCGCGCCCTGATGGCTCGCATGACGCTCCTGTACGAGTCGTCATCGTGACAGACGACCCCGGTCAGATTGGAGATGTGGAAGGCCTGGTCGTCCTCCATGCCGATGCCGCGTTGCGGGATGTAGCGCTTGGCGCACGCGCACGCCGTGTCTGGCCTGGCATGGCCGTCGTCGTCCAAAAGGTCGTGGCAGGCCTGCTGGGCAACTTGGGTAGCTGAGACGAGGATGGACGTGTGATGACCCAGTGGGCGATCGCCGCGGACGCCCTGGGTCGCAAGTTGACGAGAGATCAATTTTTGCCCCAGGCGTCCCAGCAAGCCGAGATCATGTTCGCCATGCTCGGGACCGAGCAGCCATGCCGACTTGCCAACGTGCTTGCTGCCGTGGAGAACGAGGCGAAACGAGGAAGTCTTGCCGGGCGCATCGAGGGCGACTGATGGGTGGGTCGTCAGCTCGGTCAAGCGAGGGAGAGAGATCGACCAACCTTGGATCTTTGCTTTGAGAAACACGTCCATGTAGTCATCCAGAGAGAATGAGCCAGAGGCGGACGAGTAGATCCGATCTGCGACATGAGCAAGCCTGCCTGCCCACCTACCGCTCTTGTGACCTACCAAACGTAAAAGTCTCATCACCGACCTGCCAACTCGAGTCGAGCACCGAGATTTGGCTGTCCTCGGCCAACATATGGTCGTCGTCACGGATGCTGCGATATCAGCTTGATATTCACAGCCGATGACCACTTGGGCGATGGGATTGCGCACCAAAGTACGCCTGGGACTTGATGCGTTGTGCACCCCGGGCGGACGTTGTAGCCCAGAGCAGAGCCGGACCGAACGGACAGGGACGAGGAGGGACGAGAGAAGGTGGTCGAGGATAGACGGCTGGCAGGGCGAGCGCGCTGTCCTACGGCCGAGGCCGGGCGATCCTGAACGCTGACCCGCCGGGGGAGGGGGATGCGTGAGTGGGCCATGGCAGTAAACAAAGAGGGATCGATGACCCCGGTGACGGAGAGACGGAGAGAAGAGGAACGAGTACAAGAGCAAAGAGCAGAGATGCAAGTACAAGAGAGTAGAAAAAAGTTTGGGGACATTCCCACGCTTGGGCCTCGACTCGACTCGGTCATCGGTCAATGACTATCACGTGATCTTCGGCGTTTATGGATAGGGCCGCCAGCCGAGCCTCGACTCGCCTCACCCTTTTGCCTTTTGCTTCACTTCGCATTACCACCTCGCCAATCGCAATCGTCATGCTCGACCCATCGCTCATGCGTCTTGACCTGGACCTATGCTTGTGCGAGCCGTCCCTTACTGAGGCTTACGGTGAGTATCCGCTCCATCTTTTGATGCGCTCGCGCTGATTTGCAGTCGCCGATGTCGTCTATGAGCGTGCAAAGGCTGGCGTGGGCAGGACACGCTTTGGACCTCTTGACGTATGCCTCCTCGCCCTTCCGAGCCGCAACCCACAGCCCCGTGCCCGCCCCCCAGCTGCAGCGGCTCAAAGGCGACGCTCACGTTCAGTACGCAGTCAACCTTGCCCCATTCCCACTCTCGCACGCCGAGAAAGGTGTGCACCCCAACGACACGGGCGATGAAAACTTGGATCACGCCGAGGAGCTCTACTCGGGCATCAGGCAAGGGCGCCTGACGCAGGCCGTGGTCCATCAAGGCGAGACGTGAGCCTGCGTGCCCGTTTTCTTTTTGCAAAAGCCAACTGATCTTCAGCGGCTCGGGCAAGACGACCCGGACCAACATGCTCCTACAACGACTCCTGGCCCGGTCTTTCAGGGGCAAGGAGCCTCGAGCCATGAACGAGCTCCTCGACCATGTACACCAAATGTCCAGCCTGCTCGAGGTGTTCACCAACGCGAGCACCGCAAGCAACCCCAACTCGAGCAGATCGGCTCGTCTCGTCCAGGTAGGTTGGGATCCGGGATGCCAGGGGTCGCATATGTACTGAGGCTGAGGGTGCAGATCACCTACGCCAAGCTCGCAGACGAACATGTCGCAGTTGTCGACATTGGCATCAAGACGTTTGGGAGAGAAGAATCCAGGGCGACGGTGCTTCGTCAAGGGGAAGGCAACTTCCACGTGCTCGAGGCCCTCGGACAGCACCTGGGCATCTCGACCCCGGCGCTCTCCTCGAGTGAGCCGCAAGACAACAAGAACCCGGGTCGCGCCCTGCTCTGGACCTGGGACAAGATCGAGGGTCTCCTCGCCTTCTTCTTCGAGACAGCCGAGATCGATTGGCTCAAGCAGAGTCTTACTGCCATGTTGCTGCTTCAGCTGGGGCAGATCGGCAAAGCTCAAGACGTGCTTGGGAGCGGTCTCGGTGACAAGAGTCAAGCCGAGGCTAGTCCGGCCGTCAGCCTGGAGACTTGCCTTGCCATTTACAACAAACTTTTCGACGTGAGCTCGCATGCTTGATCGACCATCGCGCTCTTGCTGACCTCTCAGTATGTCAGTAAGAGGGCCAACGATCGGCTCGTCAAGGCGATGAACCGCCTGACGCAATCAAGAGATAGAGGCCCAAGCCCTGTCGCCCAAGAGTACAACATTTACCTGATCGACAGTGTGAGTCTACCATTGGTCTCGTCTCTGTGCAGCAAGGGCGGGGCTGACAGTATCTAGCCCGGCTTCGAGTGGGTCCCAAAGGTGAAAAGTCGCTCGGAGCAACGCCGAAGCGAGGGGCTGACCGGGCAGATGATCCTGTGTCACCTGCACTACAACATCTACTCCGAAGCCATGACGGCATGTGTGCGTCAGCCTCGAATCAAGTACAATTTGCCCGCTCGCTGATGCCACAGCTGCAAGATCACCTCGCTTGTCTTGCTGGCGACGGGCCCTCACCTGGCTACCTCGACAAGCTCAGCGACAGGTTTATTTCAGTGCTCCAAGCGATCGGGCAAGCTTCCACGGCGGCGATGGACGAAGACGAGACTGAATCCACCATACGGCACATGCAATTGCTCGAAGAGTGGATTAAACGATGTCAGCGCGACCTGAGTTCCGGCTCCGCCTCGATCTTTGACCGGAAGAGGCAAACGCTCGCCGTTCCCCATCATTTCGGTTCGATCGAGTACGACGCCAGCATGTTCATAGTTCACAGCTCGACCTCGGCCAGCCAGGCTGCCGTTCGCCTCTTTGGGAGCCTGACCAAGACATGCGACCAGGGTCATCCACTGCGCTCGGCCGGTCGAGACGGTGTGGCTGAGCCCGAGGATGGCACCCTGCGCATCATCAAAGAAATCGCTCGTGTCAACGCGATCTGCCGCCAAGCATCTGCGGCTGCGGCTGCGGGCGCCGACTCGGAGGCCGGGCATGCGGGTCTCGGAGGCCGTGGCTTGTTTCACGTGCTCTGTCTGCGCCCATGGAGCAGCGAGCCTCGATCGCCGTCGCGATCCGCCATCGTCGAACAGCTTCGAAACAGCGCGTTCCAGCAGCTGTCGGCGCTGGCGTGGAGGACGAGGCAGGTGATGAGCGCGGGCGACTTTGTCAACTCGTGGGTGGTGGTCACGTCATACCTGGCCTGGCACAGCTCGACAAACGCTGACCGTGACGCAGATTCGGCGCCCTGGACCCGACAGTCATAGAGGCCCGCCTCGCCTCCAAGTTGGGGGACGTCGATATGCTCCAACGCGCCGGGGAGCTGTGCGCTCGGTTGCTTGAGCCGCACAAGATCGACGTCGCGGCCATGTATCCCGTCATTGACGGGAGCGGTTCCGCGACCGGGATCTGCATGACACTGGCGGTCAAAGGCATACTCTGTCGGGCGGTATCTGCGCTCCCTCCCGCCGCTAGACTCGACCCTTTGGTCCCCGCTGCCAAAGCCAAAACCCGTGAGTCCACTCAGTTCGTGCCCCGCTCACATCCACTGAGCAGCAGGTCTGGCCAAGATTTCGGATGTCACGTCGCACCCCCCCGAGACTCCGATCAAGGCCATCAAGCCCCCCTCGGCGACGCCCTCGACGCCTCTCGTGTCGACGTTGAGCTCGCTGGAAGTCGCTACGCAGACCGGCATCTTGCGGGCGGTAGAACACGAGCTGCAGGAGGAAAAGCGCCGGCACGCATCGGCCAAAAAAGAGCTGCACGCGATGTCTGACGACCTCAAGGCGGTCCGGGTCGAGCTCGACTGCACGGCGCAAAAGCTTACCGAGGCCGAGTTGCAGTCGGCAGCGAGCGCTGCCTCGCTTGATGAGATCAAGACCGAGCTCGAGGCGACTCGCACCAAGTTGGCCAGTGCCTTCGACCAATACAGGGACCTGCGACACAACTACACCGAGTTGAAGACCCGGCTCAAGGACCGCGAGGTCGAGCTGATCGCCACGCACGCCAAGTCGATCCATCGCGACGCGTACCCTTTCCGACTCGTGGGCGACAAGGTCTTGATCCCGACCGACCAGGAGAAGATGGCATGGGCCGAGCGATGCTTCGCCGTGCTTGGCCGCCTGACCTATGGGTTGGAAGACCACCAGGCGACCGTTGTCCAGGCCTTTCATGCCGTGGCCGGGCTGCTCAACACATCGACTTGGCGCTCGACGGCCACGTCCCCCCCAGACGGCCATGTCGGTCATGCCGTGGGCGAGGAATCGATTCGCGCCGCCGAGAACTGCATGGGGCGTATCATCCCCCTGCTCGCCGCGGTGCAGACGTGGACCCGTGTCGAGAAGGAAGTCGAGCGCCGACTCGTTGAGTCGGACGGCTCGAATCAGTCCGACGACCTCGTCGTGTGCATCCCGCCTAGGATGCTGGACGACCTGTCCCGTGTCCTAGTGTCGGCCCTGCGTACCCACCTCGCCGACCGACTGCTCCAACAGTGCTTCGGACAGAGGATTACCGCACGCAAGGTGCACGAGATGCTCCGGGGCTTGATGACAGCCGCCAGTATGCTCGACGCCGACTCGATGGACGGCATCTTGGGCGATCCCATCGCCGACTGGCTTTCGGGCATCTACCGTGCCCGCCTGGAACGGGCCGGGTCGTGGGATCTGGACCTCGACGAGCTCAAGCACGAGCTGGACGGTCAGTCCAGCCAGTCGGACTCGCCAACATTGTGTGGTTGCTGATGACCAGCCTTGAAAGACGACTTTGACTTTGCAAAGGACGCCAAGTGGCTGAACCTTGGAAAGTTGATGCCCTCGGTGGCGGCCTGACCGAGTGACTTGTGCGCGAGTCAGCTTTACATAAGGACGAGGATGAGGCCACGCGACTGTGCATAGATGACATGTAGATGACATGTATATGAGAATACGGACAACAGCTGGGATCCCAGCAATCGGACCCGCCTCACAACGACGATGGCCGGGGCGCAAGGTGTTTCTTCCGTAGAGTTATCTGTCCAGGCCGGGCAAGGCCATACGTCACACGACGACTGGCGGACTCGGACTCGAGGGGGGGGGGGGGGGCGGGAACTGTCAGCTGGGGATTAGCGACGGGTATCGACGACCTGTCCAGGCCTCACCCCGTGGCATCCAATCCACAGCCCCTTGTGTGTGCCACTACACGTGCGCCTCGTGCCCGTCGGTCAAGCCGGCCGTGCCCGCAGACGCCATCCTCGTCGTAAGAGGAGCCAGAGTGATGAGCCTGGCAGCTTCTGCCAGCAGAGTGGCCGTGTCTTGGTCCTCTGCTGTGACGAGGTCCATGGCGTCCGCCACTGACCACGCCGGGTCCCGTTCCCGTATTAGGACGTGCATGACCGTGATCAGTCGGATCGGACCCGTGTGGATGATTCGTGGTGGTCCTCGCCCCCGCGCCGCGGGCTCGGGCTCGTAAAGGAATCCCTGACAGTCGTCGGTGTCCGACAGCCGGCCGATCGTTTCCGAGCGCGGTAGCAGCTGGTTCATGTCAGTCACCACGCCCACGTCGACTGGCCAGGGATTTCCTTACCCGCCAGGCATTCTGCAGCGCCAGTTCCAGTTCCAGCCCCACCTGGACGTGGTCGTCCCCCTCATCGTCCACCGCGATTGGCGCGACCGAGCGGGTGCCGATCAAGACCTCTTCCTCTTCCTCGGCGGCAGCCACAGCCACGTCGCCCGGCGATGACGATGACGACGAGGGCGCGGACGACGCGAAAAGCGAGGAGCGAGAGGGCATCCTGACGAACATGCCACGCCAGAGGGTCTGCCAGCGATCGTTTCTCACGCTAAATGGCCTGATGACGACCTTTGGCCCTGCACCATCGTGGCGGCCATCGACACGACCGCTCTGGGCCTCACCCGTGTTCCCGTTGTCCTGTTCAGTGGAGCAGACCGACGGCGGGGGTACGACGGCGATTCGTGCGAGGCCAGCGCAGGACGTCCGGTCGCCCAACCGCCTCAGGAGCCGATCATGTGTGGCCGCGTCGAGATAGACCTCTCGCTCTTGTCTTGTCCAGAGTGCGAGGGCGGAGCCATGTTGCGGTCCGGGCTCGCGGTCGGCATGCTGACGATACCCCGCAGCAGCGATTCGTAGCATGTTTTTGGCGGTCAAGTAGGTCTTTCGCCGCCTTGGGGCGTCGACGTCGACAGTTGGTGAGACGCCGGGGTCGTCGATTCGCTCTTCGGTCGTGGAAAGCGAGGACATGGAGTATCGGTCCTCTTCGCGGTCAGACGAGGGGCAGAGCAGGTGATCACGGCGCGAGGCGGAATCGAGCGGAAGGAGTAGGGGCAGCCGGGTTCGCGTGCAGGCGGGAAGGAGAAGCGCAACACGGGCGGTACCGGTCAAAGTCGAGGCTGCGAGAGAGGTTGCGATCTTTGGTGAGACGCAGGCGGTGAGCGCAGGCGGTGGATAGCCCGAGCCGTCCGGCTCGAATACCGAGGGCCAAACGGTCTCTGGCAAGTGCGGAAGCGTAGACAGCCACGTTCGCAGCCAGCGTGATTTGCTCTCTGCCAAGCTGTCAGAGTCCTCTTGTTCCAACTTGAACAGAAGATCCTCCTTCAACTGGGGTAAGCCCGTCCGGGTCTGGGCCCGTTGCCGCCTCCTCTTGCGATTCCGCTCCTCGTTGGAAGCGCAAGCTGGGCTGCTGTCCCGATCCAGCTTCTTCGCCTGCCACGCCGGCTCGAGATGGTTTTGATACTTGTACCAGAAGGCCTGCGTGGAGATGGGCGAACAAGCCGTTCGTTGACCCTGCCCCTCTTGCTGCTGCCGCTGCCGCCCGGTGGCCGACTGGGGCGCCTCGTCGTCGTCGCACCATTCCCAAAAGGCCGAGCGGGAGAGAGTCGAGCAGCGTTTGCCGAGGGCCGAGGCGGGTTTGGGAGGGGGGTGGGCAATGGGGGCGAAAGCGACGTTTGGGAAAACGGCGGGCCCAGTGGCGGGATCATGACGAGGAGTGGGAGAAGGATTGGAGGGGTCGGGGGCTGACAACGGCGACGATGATGACGGCGTCACTGACGGTAGCTGCGGCTGCTGATCCCAGAAGACCGTGATCTGACGGATGGTCCAGTTCAGGCGTTCGACGTCGGCGTCGTCGACGACCTGTCGAGCTTTCGCCATACGTCGTCGGGGGCGAGGATTGGGTGTCGGCGGGGGCGCGGACGTGGGCGATGTCACTGCCCGTGTGGCCATCATAGCCGTCTCGTCTCGTCTCATCTCGTCTCGGCAGCCATCAGCGAGGCGCAAGGCGACAGTTCAACGCTGGCACCTCGTTTTTGCGCCGAAGAGCGGGTAAAGTGTAAGCGATACCGCCACCTCGAGTCGTAGGGTAATTACCGAAAATCTCCGTTGGCTAGGATATGTCGGATGCGACTCATATCTCACGTCAACATAAAGCCTGGGAAACCTTGAGAGTGGCAGATTACGTAAAGAAGCTCGGTCAGACATGAGTCAACCGTGGCTGACTTTCCTTTCGATGTTTACTCGCAGAATAGCTTTTCGCTCCGGCTAGCGCCTCTACAGAGTAGTTCAGCAGCCCAACAGCGTCCAATCTGCAGTGCATTGGCTCAAAGAGATTTCTAGATATGAGTAGCCAAAGAGTGAGCCATCCGCAGAGATGAGCAGGGGCGACGTCCTTGTGTCGGTCTGTGCGCTGACGTTGAGCAGCGGCAATCATGCAAGTGCAGGTTATGCACACAAGCGCTGGCTGGGTACGCCAAGCAGCTGCCAGGTACAAGAATGGAACACGTCAGAAATGACAAAGTTCGAGCTCGACTCGAGGCTGTGGCGTCTCTTTGTCCACTTCAAGACCCGCGTTTGCCATCAGTAGAGGACGAGCTGGGACCATCCAGGAGGCGCCTACAATTGGTCCCTAGCGCATCCGGACTCTCTGGCTTCAACAATCAGCTCACAATGATATTGAATCCTCTGGTGTTACGACCCTGCACGCCACCTATCTGCTACACCGCCAATCTTCGCCACTGCAGGTCGTAACACCGATCAACCACCGTTCACCTGATCGACTACTGCACAACCAATCGCCATACACCGTTCACCCGACGACCACCATTGCTCACCCGACTGGCGCCACTGTTCACCCGAACGATGCCAACCCCTTGGACCCCGCCCTCCAAGCGTTCACCTGAACATTGGACTGTTCATGTGAACACCCTGAGCGTTCGGTGAACGGGAGAAATATTACTAGAAGAGGAAGCGTTCACTTGAACGGGAGGAGCATTCATGTGAACGCTGGAGCGTTCACCTGAACGGGTCTGAGGCATATATAAGACGGCACGTTCAATCCCAAGGATCCTTTTCCCCAAGGATCAATTCTATCAAACTATACAGTCATAAGTTACACCCTAGTCCTAGAGCCTTGCACTTGACTTAATCCTCGTTGCTCGCTCCGCCACCTCCGCTCGCCACGACGCCTATCTCCGTGGGATCCTTCGAGCACCGCCACCAAACCTCCACGACGCTTGTCTCCGTGTGAGGCCAGTCCCACCTTCGCCGTCGACCAAGTCACGAGGTTCAGTGGTTGTTCCTACTTCGCCCTTGGTACAACCCGAGCTCGCCACGTACGACCACCGCCGTCTACTCGTCGCCGGACATCAAGGCCGCCGGGTTCGAGTCGTAACACTTGCCGAGCTTTGTTGACGTCCACCAGCCTCCACCACGTGGCATCCACAGACACTAGGCCTCTTGCCCAACAATGGGCTCTGTCGACAACAATGAGCTCGACGCTCTCGCCGCAGCTCGACAATAGGCCACCATGTTACTGTCAGGAAACTGACACGGGTCCAATATAAGCGGTGCGGAATCCTGAGGTCAAGGATCCGTTAACATACCTTTTGGTACAGTGCGGTGCACTGCAGACTATCTTATGACCGCTTACACAAGAACTGTTCTGACAGTTACGACCTAGCCTTGATAGCTAGCCAAGGTAGGGGACGGGTGATACGCACACAAGGGGAGATAGAGAATACAGTCTGAGACGTAGAGGACGATTGGGGTTGAAGTTGATAGGCGCTCGAGGCTGGGTGCGCAAGGAAGCAGACTCGAGTGCAAGCAAGCTATGAGAAGTAACTACAAGAATCGATCTCTGAAGAAAAGACCTCTTGCCTGGAAATGGGCCGCTTTATATAGACATCAGACCCCTCTATGCCGAAGCCCATTTGCCACCGGTTCCGTGATGAAGTTTCCTTAACCCTCGATATTTCTCGACTGCAAGCGATTCTCCTCGCTGCAGTGTTTCATAGTGAATTACATGGAGTGGCAATGGGGCTTGAGCTTGTCAAGGAGGGTCACCGGGATAAGTAGTGTGTCACGCCTAGGCTCCCTTGGGATAGTGACGAAGGAGGAACGGAGCTGGAAGGTTGGGGCTGTAACCCAACGAAGTCGTCGCTGGCTTGTCGAGCAGGACACGGACTAGGAGGTTCAACTCCGACGAGGTCGAACTTGACCGAATGGGTCGGACTGGGATTGTGATTGGGACAGGGACTGGAGGGGAGGTCACTGGGAGATGTGAAACTGATCCATCGCTGGGGCATCTACAAGAAAGCTGGGGGTTTATATATGCAAAGAGGCGTTCAGGTGAACGCCCAAGTGTTCGGGTGATCGTTCGGGTGAACAGTCCAAATACTACTTCTTCTGGAAAGTGTTCATGTGACTGGAGGTGATCGGGTGAACGCTGCTGGTGTTCAGGTGAACGGCCAGGCATGTCGTCCAAGGGTGGGGTTGCGTTCATGTGAACAGTTCTCACGTTCAAGTGAACGCTCGGGTGAACGGTGAGGTCATAGGTAGATGTCCCAGAGATGCGAGGTCGGGGCAGGGCGAAGATAGCTGTAAGTCGAGTTGAAGATCGAAGTAGAGTCGGAGTTTGGTCGTTCATGACATAGTTAGTGACTTGGTCTGGGTCGGTGGAATAAGTAGTGGATTGAATCGGTGATCGGCAGAATAAATAGTGGATTCGATAGGCGATCGGCGGAGAAAGTAGTGAGTGTGGCTGATGTGTCGTTGGTGTTATGAGCCGAGTGGCAGGGTCATAACAAACCAACACCTCAGCAAGCTCGGCATGACAAGACAATAAGAGCGACGACAGACAATAAGCGCGACGACAGACAATGAGACTCGCTGAAGAACAATAGGACTCGGCGAAGGACAATAAGCCTTGTCGAGCGACAGAGAAGAAGTCACTGAGCTCGCCACGGATACTTAAAGCAGGCTCATAGGATCGTGAAACTCCAGTGCTCTTGTGTTTGTTCCATTGAGACTTCTCTCACACATACTCTGACTCGCTCTGTCCCGCCAAAGGCTGCTGAAGTCAGCACTCTTTTGGCAACTCTTGTCTTACCTCGTCGACCATTGTCGACTTTGCCTAGCCTCGCCAAGTCTAGCCAACCTCTGACCCTACCCCTCTTTCCCTCCTTGCCAATCCTTGTCAAAGTCGAAGAGACCTAGTCATTGTGTGACGGGCTTAGGACAGAGACAGTGTGTCGTGACATGATCTTTTTACCAACCGAACTAATTCTAGCACTCTCCATCTTGGAATGTTCCATCCAGTTGCTGTTTGTTGCTTTTCATTTCCAATTGCTTCTGTCCGTCTTTATCTCTGCTAGTACCCACCTTATCTGCTCCGTGCCCGTCCTGGATCGCCCTCTTATCTCAGGTGGTATGCCTCATCCATAGTTGATCGGACCCGCACTCATCTCTGTGTGGCTTGTCCTGATTCACTTCTTTCCGTGTGTTCCGTCATCTCCATTGGTCACTTATCGATTGCTGGATGATTCGAGTGCCATCGACGACTGTCTGTGACTATTCGAAACGAATAGGTTCCATTGGTACAGGATGATCCTACGAGGCTGAGCTCACACGCCTCCTCGGTCTCCGCCTCGGTCTTGGTTTGTTGGTTACAGGCCACGTGTCGTCAGGATGTCGTGGCAATATCCTGTCCTGACGACACGTGGTAATATCCTGACACTGCGGTGTCTGCGGATAAGGTCAAGGCCAAGCGAGGATGCGGCACAGGCAGGGGGAGGAAAGAGACGGTAGCAAGGGCACGCCCCCCCCCCCCCCCAATCTCCACCGTCAATCCCTGCCCGCGCCAATCCCCGCCCGCCCGACCACGGGCCTTGAGGATGGCTGAGCTGTCCGCCGGCGCTTCCGAGTCGAAGGTAGGCGTACGACCTCCCCCTGTCTGCTGCCCCGTTCCCCAACTGTCCCCGTCTCCCACGTACCATACTGGACTGGACTCGCTGGCAGCAGGTCTCGGCGGTCCCCCGCGGCCCTTCCGGCGGGTGTCCCAGGTCCAGAGGGTCCACAGGGGGCGGCGCAGAGCGTCCGCTGGCGCTCCCCTGACGCAAGTCACCGCCGACTCGCTCTGCCCCTCCAATGTATCCAAGGAGACTCTGCCCATTCGTAGCGCAATGCTTCAGGCTCTCATCATACACAACAAATGACAGAACTAAATGACATGCTGACATTCAGAGTGGGGGGACGCCAGATCGGACTAGGGGGCCACGCGCGCCGACATGCACCACCGCTTGCGCCCACGCCCCGGGCCGGATGCGGGCCCCAAGCCGCCAAGGTGACGGTCGGTAAGAGGTGGGAGGGCACAGTGGGAGAGGATAGGGTGAGAGTGAATCTCCATCACATGCATGGGTTTCTCGACCAACCCCTGGGAGTGAGCCTGCAGTTGCCCATGTTCGCGATGGGACCCCCCCCCTCGACTATGTATTGTACCAACCGGCCCATCCGCCCGACAACCTTACCGACACATGTAACATTAGCCTGGACATCATCTCCCGACACCCATACGTTGCGCCCTACATAAAGGGCTGCCTGACACCTCGCTGCCGACGTGCTCAGAGATTTCGTACCTGCCCCCTATACCCTGCTCCCATGGCAGTACATCCCACACCCCTGCCTCAAATGATGTAGACGGGCAGTTTTGCCAAAGGACAACGCCCGTCACGTCCTGCGTCGACTGGATCTCCTTCACTCTCCTTGGCGACCATGTCCTCGGCGTGTCCCTTCTGCGCCGATGAGTTGGCCCGCTCGCCGCTTCAGCCGCGAAAGTCCTTCCAAGCGACCCAGACTGCCTCATAGAGGTTCTCATCGTTGTGGTGGGACTGGCGACCGTGTTCGTGGGAGCGGGTACTTGAACGGCTGCATGGGCGGGGTGGACGGGGGATGCCTCTCTGGGCTTTGACGCCAACTGGGGCGGAAGCGATGATGGCGGGCAGGCTCGACGCCAGAGCTCGCGGTAGCACGGGGAACGATTGGGCACGAGGAGACGAGACTTGAGCTGGGTCCGGACTGGGGCGGTGGGGCGGAAACCGATCAGAGCCCTCTGCGTGTAGTGCGGGCAGCAACGCTACGAGAGACGCCCGCCGGGAATTTTGAGCCTGCCATAGGGGTTGGCGTCGAAGGCAGACGGGCGAAAACGCGAGGTGCAGGCATGGAGCCACACCTGCCGTTGGAGGTGCTGGGCGAGCAGGGATGGAGGGCGAGTACGGCTGGATTCCCAGCTGAGTGGAGACCACCAAGAGAGGACCGTCGACGTACTCGTCGGCGTACTTGTCGATCATGAGACGAGTTGAGGATCAAGCTGCTGTGCGTGGATGGTCTGGCGGCACGGACGGACGGAGCGCGTATCTTGAACAACCTGGAGACCAGTGATCGGGATCTTCGGACTTGTCAAGGATGGCCTCCTGCTCTGGCTCGTGCACCCCAGCTGCCGTCATCTGGAAGCAATTTGTGACGCGAGCGCTTGCTGCTCCAACATCGGTCCCGCTCAATCTCCCATAGCTTGTTGAAGACGCGGTGACTGGAGATGCGGCCGTCGTCTTTGACGTTGATGGTCCATCTCGCCGCCCTCAGTCCCAGCATTGAACATCATTGTCACCGGATCCCGAGTGACCGTCTTTGCGATTTCCAGTAGAGGTTGCGTGCTCCTAAGGTTGCCCTCTTTCGCCGCCGTCCCGAGTGTTGGAGGTTTAGATGTTGGCAATTTGAGCTTGACGCGTGATTGTCCTGCCACGGGGTGCTGCGGAAGATGAATGCAGAAGGTGTTTTGTCGGAAGCACGAGAGTGGACGGCAGCGTAAGCGACTGGTATGTCGACGGCCGAGCGGCAATAGAGCGCCTAGGTGGGGCGAGAGATTGTGACCCGGCACTGGAGGGACGAGGACGTGCGAATCATCCGTTCCGGAGCCGCCGCCGGTGTGTCGACGCGGACTGTTGGATCTTGCGTCTTTCGGACTGATTGACGGAGGGAGAGCGAGCGCCGATGCTGTGGCGGGCGCTTGGGCACTCGAGATGGCTGAGCCGAAGACCAGGCACGCGGCCGTGGGAATGCGTGTCAGGTCCCGGTTGGAGTGGGCGCCGTGGGTATCGGTTTTTGGCGCTGCATCTTGTGGCCGACTCGAGGAACCGGAAGCCGAGGGTTTGTAGTCGAGGAAGACGTGGACCTGGCCTCGGGGCCCGTTGACGTCGCATTGAGGGCTGTTGACGTTGCCTCGAGGGCTGTTGACGCCGTGGCTCCCGAAAACGGCATCAGGCGGGTGATTGTGGCGTGTGAAGGACCTTTCGAGGCGCAAGGAAGATGCGGCTGCTGCTGGGCCAAAGGCGACAGGAGGAGGGTCGACTAGCCGCCATCCGGGTCCGTGGTTGCGCGGAGGGCCTCAGCAACTCTGGCGGCCTCCTTGGCCTTTAAGCGCTTCCTTCTCCCGTCCCACAGCCCCCGATCGAATTCCGCTTCAGAGTCGAGCTCCTAGCAAAAGGTCAGACCCGTCCAACGCGCAGACCGCAAGATACGCACTCATCTGGCAGCATCGGCTCTCTTGCGCTGCCGCTCGGCCTCACCGTCTGGAGCCCGGACCTTGCGTGGCTCCTCTTTGAGAGCGGCCTCAGCCTCATTGGACCGCGCCGCCTCGTCCTGGGCCCGCTGCTCCGCCTCAGCGAGCAGCTTCTGTGTGTTTCGCAGCTCATGTTCCGCTTGCTCCCGTTGGCGGGCCATGATCTAGTTCTTGATCTTTTCGAATATCACCTGCATCTCTCCAATTGCCGTCCCCGCCTCACCAGCCGCGACTAGAGCGTTCCCAACCAATGGTAGCTCTTCGCAGTCGACATCGGCCGGATTCAAACCCGCCGACTGGGCTATCACCCGTACCATTTGCGATGAGTATCTCATTTGTTTGATGAGCGCCTCGATGTCGCCGGACAAGGCGGAGGTGACTTTGCGGGCATTGGCGCTGGTGGTGGTCAATGCTGCTGTTGCTGTTACTGTTGCTACTGCTCAGACAATCAGACAGCGGCGTCGTGAATCATCGTTCATGTGGGGGAGGGGGTCACGTGTCGCCTCCACGTGGCAGGCCACCACGACGACATTGTGGTCAGCCGCCACTGCGGTGATATGTACGGTGGAAGTATGTTGGGCGTTTCGGCGTTTTTGGTGTCCGACTGTGCCTTGAGCTCAGGGTCTATGTTTGCCTGGACTCGACTCGCTCAACCCCACACACCAACACACCAACACACCAATACACACACGGCCTGCCACCACCCAGATCCCCTCGCTCCCAGGATGGCTCCCCTCGATGAGCTCGACTTGAACACTGACACATCTCGCCGTCGTCGGGCGACCACAACCACGAGCGCCATCCGGCCAAAGGCAACGACAAACGTCCACGCCGAGCAGCACCCGGGTCGGGGTCAGTCCCGGGCTCACGCAGAGGTCAAGCGTCTCTCTGACAAAAGAAAGAGTCAGCAGGTCGAGCTGGTGAGCGAGTATTTGACGCCGAGAGGGCGGCGTCGGGGCATAGCACTGGAACTTGAGGGCCGGACTGACGGGCCAGCTGCAGCAGGTCGTCGCACAGTTCAGGCTCGTCCTGCTCCGCTTTGAGGACGTTGAGCGCTGCGAGGAGACCCACGCCGACGGTGCAACGTGCGGGATGGTGGCGAGGAACGCGGAGCAGCTCGGGGACCTGTCTGACGACGACGACCAAGACGTGTGTGGCCGCGCCGGCTTGTCGGGTCCGAGAACCCATGATCACGTCGCTGGATTTTGGACCCAGGTGGTGAACACCATGGAGAGGGTCGATGATCTGGAAAAGGAACTGCTTGGTGAGTGTCTCGATGAGGGCTCTTGCTCTGCATATCTTCGCCTTACCCGACTCGCTGCCGTCGGTGACCCCGGGCTGCCCCTGCCCCGTCTTGAAGGGCTGACCCACAGTGATCCGATCCGAGATCCACAGCGGCCGAAAATTTCAGCACCACGCTGGCCTCGCACTCAACCTCCCCTTGGCATTTTACGGCGCCACCCTCCGAAAGGCCTTACAAGAGCTCGTCCACGTCCCCATCGGCGATCGGCCGACTCGGCCCCCGCATGGAGACAGCCCCGGCCACCCCGGATCGCCGACCGACCACATCTACCTCGTCCACCTTCTCCGTCGCCTCGAGACGTACTGCGGCGAGGCGCGCTTGGGTCTGCTCACCGCTCAGAAACGCGAGGCCGTCATGCGCAGGATGGGATGGAGCAAGACGGTTCCCTGGTGGATAGAGTAGTAGCCCTCCGAGGGCACTATCAAGGTGAAAAAGGGTCTACCGGTGGGCACAAGAGCGACTCTCTTACTGGCTGGAGGAGCGCCAAGTGCCAAACAAGTTCACCGTATGCATAGTTGACTGCTCTACCGCCACGGCAGCGCCCGCGTGTGCCTAAGCAAGGGCGTACGTGACTTGCTTGACGTACCCCTCGGACCGGGGTACCGAGGCCAGAGCACCTGACCATTGCGTGGTCTCGGTTGAGGTTGGGTTGTCGGAGGGCGTCGGAAGACTGAGACAACGACCTCCACATTCAAAGGGCCGGAGCACCCTGCACTGCAGCACTGACACTCGACAGTCTCGCTCTCGGATCCCTGCAAGTGGTGTTCGAGTCGCCGTGTCGGTCGATGGTCGACTGGGATGACGACAGACGTGTCTGTCTGTGGGTGCTGTGCCTGCCTGATCGACCCGTCTACTCTTCCTGCCCTTCTTATGCCATTACTCACTTGGCGGAGTACCTCGGTTATCATCAGGAGACACTCGCCTCGTTTCGCGCAAAAGTTTAGTCGGGCAATATTCCCCTGATGACTCATGCCTCCCCAAGAGGACCTCCGACGGTCTGGCGATCGATCGGTGCGCGCCTGTCACGACCGTGGCGGTGAGACTGTGGCACTGAAACCGTGGCGGTGCATGGAGACCGCCACAGCCCACTTGCCTAATTCGGGGACTTAGTCGAATTACTACTTCCGGCACCCGAGATCCGTACTACGCACAGTCGAGAATCACATATATAAAGTAGACATCTGACTAGGCAGTTCTCCAGTCAAATGTATCTCTTGTGTCCCCGTGTCACGGCGTCCACCTTCTCTGTTCTAGGGCCCGAGGACACGTGCGGCGAACGGGGCCGAAGGACTCGGCAGGGGACTCGATGTCGTGAGGATGAACCGTCACGACAGAACGGAGCAGGTGGGGACGTGTCTGCAGAGAACAACAATTGGGAGAAGACTACAGAAGGTAGGCTACGACCGTCTCCCTAAGTATCCGCCGCCTGCCTTGCCTAGCTCGTCGAGGTAGAAGTTGAGTGAACGAGACTCGGCGAGCGGCTAGCTGCCTCCACTTTCCTTCACGTGACCTGTCTCTTCCTGCCGCCGTCGTGACACCCCGCATACTAGTTCAACCAAACTCACTGGATTGCCAACTTCCTACAAGGCGTTCCCGTCCACTCGTATTCGGCGCAAGCACTACCTACTCTTGGCCTTGACACCACCAGGCCGAGGCACCATATCATCATTCACAATGTCGACAGGCAGCGGCTCTTCCCCGCGCGGGCGCTGCCAAAATCAACAAGCGAGATCCGCCGGTGTGTGGCAAGCGGAGCCAGTTTTGGGGATGGGCGTTTGCCCCAACGGCCTAAGGTGACATACGCCGCTCGGATGGCCCTCCTGCATGGTCAACTCTGCCCCCCACCAACATCCATGCCCGTGTCACGACGGCCACGCCTCAGTGACCACCTACAACGCCTATCACTATGCCAGTGCCTCGCACGCCTACCCTCAACAGCCTCCTGCCTCGTCAATCATCGAGCATGTTTGAGCCTTGACGACCCTTGGGCTCGAGCCTCGACGACCTCGGGCTCGAGCCTCGACAAACCTCGACGAGTAGGTGTTTCAAGGAGGGATTGGGTGTGGCGGTGCAGAGATGCAGGAAAGGGTATACAGGGCAGGCAGAGCCCGAGGTCGTTTCTCTAGCACTCCAGTATTGAGTCCCATGGATAGAGCTTGACATCGCAGCCGTGTTGTCGACGTTCAAGGAGCTGTAGAGGACACCACCTTGATCTAGCAGACAGAGGATTGGCACAGAGATAGGCAGACACTGCGTGGACAGGCCCATCAGTCGACAACCGGTCAGCCCCATGACACTTGCATCAAACAATCGTCAGGCAACAGCATTGCATTACTCTTTCAGTCACAGGTGCATTACTAAGGATGCAGTTATATGCATTAGCATTGTCGGAAATTCCTTAATCTATCCTCCCATTTACCCTTCCCCTTGCAGGCACACCCGCAGAAAGCCCCGTAAGAGGACGTCCACGAAATACACGCGTACCGCTTGCCACATGCTTTGAGGAGTGATCACATGCAGGAAACCGCATTGAACAAGCTGAGGATCCAAAGTCGATCGTCAGAGTCAGAATGATGAGCTCGTGATCCCCGGCCCCGTTGCAAGGTGACTTTGGAAGCCGTACGAGCACTCGAAACACGCAGGGAGGGGGAAAACTTTTTGGAGACACGGGTTGTGTATCCTTCTCGTCTTTGATCCTGATCATCTTGCCTTTTGGGTCCACGCGGAATGCCGAGCTCGAGGATCGATATGAGCAATCATCATGCGAGGTCACTGATCATCATCCCCGAGCTTTTCGAGTCCGGGTTTCTACGTGCGACCATGACAGTGTTGAAGGTGAGCCACATCCATCTTTCATCTGCACGGGATCGAATGATTATGAAAAATATTGACGTCGACTGCAGTGTAGCGGGAAAGCGGTCATGTTGCTCGAAACCCCCGCGTCAGTGTTACGGACGTTCTCCATCCCCGAGGCGATCAGACGTCAATCGCGCGATTGCTTGCTGTCCAACGTCGACGCCGACGTCCTCGTGTACGACCCTCGTCTGTCCCAAGCGCCACGTCTGACGCGGGAACAACGCCTGTTTGCCGGCCTTTTGCCCTGCAATTATCTCGAAGCGAGCTCGGAGCGAGCGCTGCTGGGCGTGCCATTCGGCCGCTGGCCCGGAGCGGATCTGCTCGCGACAACCCTCGCATCACGACAGATCGCTTGTTCGCCCCGGACACGGAGACGGAGACGGGGTCATCGGAAGATCTCGCTCGCAGTCGCAGTCGCAGTCGCATCGCCCCAAGGACATTCACCAGTGGAATGCCCTGCTGCGATTGACAGAGCTGTGGGATTGGCCCGGTAGGCGGACGCAGCCTCAAGAGGGCAAACGACAGACGCTCGACGACTTTTACGAGTTTGCCGCCAGCCAGTTCAGCCAACGTCGGCAGAGGCAGATGTGCGCAGCTGCTGGTGACCCCGGATCGCGCCGTGTCTTGTCACTCGACACAGACGGCGACGACCCAGATGACTCGCTGCTGCTCCCGTTCGCACTCTCGCTTCGCCCCTCGTTGGGCCGCCCAGACGCACGGATATCCCACCTCGAAACGCGGGACAGCGTGCGCAGGTTTTTTGCTACATATCGCAAAATCTATCGCGTTTTCGAGCCGGCATGCGACAAGCAGAGGTACGACACGACGAGGACAGGGTCGAATTCATCATGATCGCTATCAAATGGCCGTGCGAGGCATGTCGAGCACGGCACGCGACCCGCAGAATGAATGAATGCATACATGCAGATCGAATCACGTCGTACCGTGGACTCGTCGGGCAATCTCCAAACGACGACGCCGAGTCTGTCCACGCCCATCTCCAAGGAGAGGGCAATCGTCCACATCCTCTTGTCCACCCCGCAGAGCGTGAATCTGACGATGAAAGGCACAGTCGTATGCAACCACGCCAGACTCGTCGTTCTCGCCGCCGTTGCACTCACGAGTCGCGAGGTAGACGGTCGTCATGCAGCACTCGATGTGATTGTGTGCGGCGCGAAGCCCCACGCGGTGGAGAGCCCAGATGGCGAATGCTCCCGAGATGTTGCCGCCGAGTTCTTGCTCGGTATGCCTGAAGAAGTTTGTATGAGCCCCGAATGACGGATCGAGCATGGCCTCGCGCTCGCTCGCTCACCAGACAAAAGACCCATCTCGCTTCTTGGCCATCAACCAGACCGTCCAAGAGCCCCCTAGCATGGCCATGCCTCTTCTGGAATTTCAGCTCCCGCTCGGCCTGGCCAACCGGCTGGCGCCAAGCCCCCTGGTTGGTGGGTGGATTGGTTGCGTGACTCACCCCTCATAGCAGAGACCGTGTCCCGGACCGGTCTGGGCGTATGCCAGAGTACGGTCAAACGGCCGTGGCACATCATCGGATGCGAGCGATGAGGCGGGAGCAGCGGCATCCTCGTGATCCTCCTCGTCGTGCACCTTTGCTTCAAATCCAGCGACCAGTCTGCGGATGCCGCGGGCTTTTTGCGTGCCGGTGAGGCCCGCGAAAACGTCGGCGCGAATCGCGACAGCCAGACTCGGACTGGCTTCCGAATGATACATGTCAAAGCCGTACACGTGCATCGCCACGGCGTCAAAGAACGAGCAGTCGTCTTGGTCGAGCTGGAAAGGCTTGTCGCCAACAGAGAGTCCCTCGATCCGTTCCGGAACGACGGGCCACTCGTCGAATTCTTTGGGCGGAGTTTCGGACACCTCGTCCACTGAGCGCCAGCCACTGAGCAGCCTGTGTTTTTGCGGACGCGGACGTAGACATGGTGTCCCGGAGAGAGGCAGCTCGACTCGCCATATGAATTGGACCTCGGGGCGAAGCTCCCGAAGAGACGACGCCGATACTCCTTTCTCGCCATGAGATCTCACACTCGCACGCGTCGCTCCTCTGGCTCTCACGCGCACGCGCACACAATAGTACGTGGCAAAAATGTTGCTCTCGTCGACGGTCAGGCCACGACCGAATATGTCGGCCCGCACGCGGTAGGATGATCGCAGCAGAGCCTCGAGCCGAGCTTGAGTTCAGAGTCAGCCAACTTGCAACCGCGACGCGGGGACGTGTGAGGATCCAAGACCGACGGCTTACCCGCGCTCGTTGGGAGATATCCCTGCACCTTGTCCACAAAACCTGTCTGTCCGGGACGTTGATGGGTCTCTGCGTCGTCCAGGCGCTCGCGTTTGCGCCTGCAGTCAGTCGGTTTAGTTTTCACCTTGCATTCTTTCCAGATGGCACTGCGACGTCGAGTACTTGACAATTCCCGGCCGGCGACTTGGAAACACGACACGTCATGCCACAGGCACCCTCATCGCTCCCCTACGCCTTTGATCGCGTCCGCTTCCGATGCGGCGACGACAATCAAGCCCGCATCCGAGGCCGGTGAAACCGTAACAGACGGTCTGGGTGGAGTTGGCGAGCCTGACGGATCGTGGCCGAGAGCGGATGCCGCGGGACCGGGACCGGAATCGGAATGGGCCGTCTCTCTCTCTTTGATGCCGTTCGAGTCTGAGGATGCCGTCGTGAGCTCGCTCAACAAGACCCTGTCTGGCTTTCATTTCTGGATACCGGCCGCCGCGGGAATCGGCATGTACGTGGCTATGATCAGGGCATGTGGCGAGACGTTGTGATGATGAGAATGATAATGACGCTCGCAGCTTCTGGGAGGGACTGTCGATACCTCCGAGGACGAGCCGAGTCAAAGCTACTACAATATCGTTCGCGAGTTGTCTCCTCGAGATCAGCGACGCAACCGATCGCTCGTCTCTCCCCGAATCCCATCCGCTCACGTCAGTCGAGGAGACGGCGACATCCAGCTCCATCTGGCCTTGCCGACGATCCGAGTATCCTTCAAGTGGCTGCTTGACTGCGTCAACCAGACGCGAATCGTACCTATTTGAGTCGGCCCCACGACGGGTCTGCGCCTCGACTTCAACGAGGCACTACGGGTAGATGTGGCGAGTGAAGACGCCCCAGGTGGCCAAGAAGAAATGCCGTCGGGGTCTTTGCAGGTTTTGGACAAGAACTGGGACAAATTCATGTTCTTTGTCGAGCTGGGAAACCAATACACCTGGCCAAAGACACCCAATTTAAGCCAGTTTTGCCGATTCTGCAAGGACAAGGCGGTGAGTACGCAACTCTGAAACGGCGCATTCGTGGCACAAGTTGAGATGGACAGCCGGGTTCGCATCATCACAAAGGCGGCCGCAAATTCTTGGAGGGTCATTGGGACGTTTATCAGGCGCATGTACCGCACGCCTCGAAAAGAGGGTACAAAAAGGTCAGAGCACCTTCGTCGGTCGCTAGAGCTCGGACTGTCAGCGAGCACAGCAACAGAGGGAGTATCGGACCAGGGGCACCGAGTCCCGTCGCAAGCCCACAACAGCCACCTGACCACGGAGTCGCTGCGCCAGAGGAGGAAGCGACTTTGACTTGTACCTCGCCGGACCAACACCCCGGACATAGCCCCCCTCGTCTCAGTGACGCCACTCTGGTCATCGAGGTCGCCGAGCGACTTTGGACAGATGGCTGTACGAGCTCCGAAACACCCTCGAAAGATCCCACACCGCTGCTGCTTGTGGATCATGTTGGGCCACCTGACACCGAAGCCGAGGGTTCCCACGTCGTCGACGCTTCGCCGGTCGAGTCTATCGACCAGACAGCGAACGCATGGGATGGAGACGATACATCACTCGGTATCTCGCGCAAGAGGCGCAGATCCGGATCCGGCCCGGATCCGGACTGGGAAAACGTTGCCGGAAAGCGCAGGAATGGGTCTGTCGTTGCTCCGCGGTTGGAAATGGATTGGAAAGAGGCTAGCACCTGGTCAAGGTACCTCACAGTGCGTCTTCTGCAGCGCTGAGAAGAAAAAAAACGGAGCTCATATACAGTCTCTACAGCTCGTACGCCCTCCCTTTTCTCCCTAGTCCCGTTGCGTTCCACGCCATCCATCCACCCGCTCACGGACAGGTTCAGCTTCGATCTCGTGTGAACTCTGGTCCCCTCGCAAGTCTACTCAAGCCGATCATCGATTCCGATCCCTGTGCGGCGTCGGGGTCCGCCGGCGAAGCCATCTGCCTGTTGTGCTAGCACATGGATAGCATCGTCGCCGGCATACCCATTGGTGGGTCCAGGCCCACAGTCTTGCCTCCTGGGCTATTGCAACTTGGTGTCGCCGACGTCAAGACCCGAAATTTGCTGCTTGGCAGACTCAAGTCGATGGACGATCGATTCAAAGAATGCGAGGTCGTTTCATCCGTCCGTCTGTGCCCGATTGCATGGCTTGGCCCGCTTATATCAGCTGCCTTCCACAATGCTCGGACTGGACGGGGCGATCATCTTACTAGGGCGGGACATGGCGGAAGACGAGCTCTGGATAGCGGTCATAGTGTGCCCCGGTCGCTCCACAGGTGCGGGTGCCAGAGCGACGGTCAGCTATGTCTCAATTGACCCTGAAAGTGATGTGCGACCGGTGAGCCAGTCGACCATCTGCATGTCGTCTGATGGCTGATCGCCAGGGCATTCGTGCGATGAGTCGACAGATATGTCGTGCGGCCGGCAAAAGTCTCGACATTCCAGAGACTTGCGACTGGCACCGTATACCATCGGGTGCAGAGCAGGTGGGAGCGATTCTTGAGCGCTCGCTCCGGCGAGATGCGCTGAGACGCAGACGTCGCTCGGACGAGACTCGAAATCGTCGTTGCGATCTTGCTCGGTCGTTTTGGTGCTCGTCGCCATACTGGTCGTATACCATCGGGCGCCAGGAAGCACTCTGGCCGACTCGCTGGCACACATTGACAGGATCTTTCGTTGGATCTTGATCGACGATGAGGCCTGGCCAAGAAACGGGGCGGACACGGACGAACCCGTGACGGGAACAGGGACGGCGGCCAGGAGAGCGGGATCGAAAGATCTTCAGGCGTCTTGGCCGACGCGCCAGCTGGTCTGGAAGGTCGCATGGTGTCTAGCCGGATTGGGTTTTGCGGCGTCGGAAGGGTAACGACAGCTCTTGCACAGAGCATACTTTTGGTCCCACCAACGGTACGGTCATCATCATCATCGTGCTCGCTTCGGGAGCACTATGTAGCGCAGCGCAGCGCCGCAAGCTCTTGAACGGACACGAGGGGACTGGATGGCCGGTCGACTGGGGATTCCTCATAAATACCCACCTTGACCAATCTCATCATCTCGTCTCGTACTCGCCGCCAACATTGTCGGTCATGGAACGACGTTCTCTTTCTCCCGTCGGGTCTACGGCGTCCCACCATAGTGCGCGACATCCCGACCCCAACTCCGACCGTCGCGTCGGTCGCCTTTGATGCCGAACCACCTCGATCGCTGAAAGAGCTCTACGAATCGATCAAATCGTTCGACGAGAGCCAGGTGACGGCGTTTCGGAAGCGTGTTTATCCCTTCAAGTCTAGGCTGCAGCCCTCTTTCAAGCCATGGGAATCGAGGTACGAGGAGCCATCGTCACCGACGACGACGCCGCTGCAGTTGTCGGGGATACCGAAGAGTATCATGCGAGACCCGTTCACCCTTGCCAACCTACATTTGACTCGTAAGCATCCTGGGGCCGCCATGATGTCCATTGTAGACGCCATCTACGACACATTTCCAGACCGCCCCGAGCCCATCACTGCCGATACGATCATCACGGCCAGCAACAGGCCCACGACCACCTTGAATGAGTACATGCAAGCCTTCAAAATCCCCTACTCTGAGAGGCGTTGGTGCGAGTTTGATGCTCACGAGGTTTCCCTGCGCCCATCGCTTCCCCGACAATCTCCCCCTGCTCGACCCACCTCAAATGCTCGATCAGAAGCTCGGCCCTCCCCCTTGCCGCAAGGCGCTCACCACGCACCTATCGAGGGTAACCGAGGAGCCGCAACCCTTCAAGATGGAAAATGATTTTGACATTGTGGACACACCCAAGACTCCGCCCTCGACAGCCATGACAACCGCTTCCGATCCGCGCTCATGTCAAGGATACACGGTTCAAGCGCCCACAGTTCGTATGGGGACGGGCGGGGCATAGCCAACGTCGATTACCCGGTCGAGGTCTGGGATATCCAGATATGGGGCGTGCGGATGACAAACGTCGTCTGCCGAGACGAGTCTCGCCACGAAATGCTCATGGGTACGTCGCATCCCACAAGATTCTCCCTCGGCTGTCGAATCGAGCCGGCTGATGCTGATTTCAAGGCTTTCCCGAGTACGCGTGCGGACCGGATCAAACGACTTGGCGGGAAATCTACACGTTCATCTATCTTCTGTCAAGCAGACTCACCAGACGATCGGGCTGGTATCTGATCGACGAAGATGGAAGAAGGATCAACTGGAACAATCAGAGTCCTGTCATCCCGGGACGATACCTCTTGCTAGGGGAGAAAGGCGGGCACAGTGAGTGAGCCGGGCAACATCTGCACGGGTTCTTACATCTCAGCATTCGAACCGAGTGTCATCCCATCCTTGACCGTCGACGACGCTGACGCTCTCGGCATGGAGCGGGTCAAATCCGGGATCGCATCTTCTAGGACTGGGTCAAACAAGGACAAGGCACCTGCTGCAACTCGGGCGCATGCGTCTTACTCGGGTCGATCCAACAAGACTGGGTTCGATCCAAATGGCCCCCCGGGCGTTTTCTAGCAACACTCGCGTGCGTACATACCGGGACATCGAGCAAGGTCTTGCTGACATGTAGGATGCATGCCCTCGATCACTCATACGTGCCAGAGACAGGGTATGTTACTTTTGCAGTGCCGACGGCAACGACCGCACGAGCAAGGTTGCGCATATCATTTCGTCGGACGCCTTTGCCTCGCAAGTGAGTCGACCCCCACCGTGTTTCGTGTGATCTGACAATAGTTACCCTCGCGGTACCGAGGCGCCTTTGATCCAGACGACGCCCGTTTCCCCGCGTTCGCCTGGAACAACCATAAAGACCCGTCCGGTGACCGGGGCCCGTCATACAAATAAATATGGTGTCAACAACCCATACATTGGCTGGCGCCTGCCCGCGCACCCGTCGAATCTCATGCTCTGTTGCGACAGCTGCGAGGAGCATCCGACCGTCTCAAGCACGGGGATGAACGTTTTCTGCGAGGAGCCCTCCAGAGTCACGGTCGCAACCGTTGCGAATTGCCGCCAAGACTCGGTTCTCGAGGAGAGCCATTTCAGACACCATCGACGCCGGCCTGGAGCCATACCGTTTGCTCATCTTTATCCGTATCACGACGACCCCCATTCTGGAACTGCACCGATCAGCTCTTCCAAGTCCTCTCCACTTGACCACCCAATTCGTCTGCTTTCTTCACAACACCTTTTTGTGTCCGTTCAAAGATCAAAGGCTGTCCGACCTTGACGGCTCCATTTCGGTCAAGCCCAAGGCGGCCTTTGAGGCGCATCGGCAAGGGACTCTGGTCAAAGGGCGCACATCTCCCAGCCTCGAAAACGAGACTTTTTGCGCAATATCGACATGGACGGGGTGACGGTCGTCCGAACGACCCGATGGAGACTGGATGATTAAATTCTGGTTCTTGCTTCAGTGTAATATCGCGTCTGGTACACTGAAACGCGTTGCCATTGACACGAGACGATGCGCAAAAGCCAAGCGAACACAGTGCATGGTGTAGTCATGCCGAAGATTGATTTTTAGCGTGCAAGGGTCAAACTGGGGCTGCGTTGAATCCATTGTGGAGTCGACGGCTGCAAGCTGTCGCCCCTCTTGCCTCAACTGGCTTTGGTTGGTGCATGTATGCGATCGATCAGGCTCTCAGAAGCCCGAGCCAGCAGGAACAGAAGCCGACGCAGGGGAAACCCAAGAGGACCTTCATCACTTTGCCTATTCGACTTGGTCGTGCAAAGCACAGCACCCGGCTGTCAACGCAACCCCCAAGTGGGTGGTTCTTCAACTCCCCCAGCGTGGTCAACTCGGTCTTCCGCTGTCTTGGCGACTACCCGGATGCCCATCCTGTCCAAGCATCGCCTTTAGATTGTCCAGAGTCCCCACGGCCGCAATATCGATCCAGAGCGCATGCGGTTGCCAGATCGCAGGAGAATCAGACGGATCTGGTACCCCTTGGCCCAAGTAGTCTCTGTCTCTCTCTGTTTCTGTCTCTCTCTCTCTCTCTCTCTCTCTGCTTTGTTTTGCTCGCGGTTTGTCCTCGCAGACTTATCGAGAACATGCCGACATCCGATACAGTAACCCTTCAGGTGGGCCTCGACGGTCATTCCTCGCTACGAGTATGGGTATTCCGACGGCACAACCTCTCTCTGTCTCCCTTGAACAAAGTTTTCTTTCCAGCTTGCTAGACGACTCGCGACCCGCAGCTCGAGTGCAGTGCATGCACAGGCCACAATGCGCAGGATCAAAGGGGGAGAGACCCTGTAGAATCCGATCGCTTGCCTTGAAGCCGGCGGCGGCCCGATCGTTGCAAAGACGAGTGTCCTGATCTAGCGGGGCTGGGGTGTCTTCGCAGCCAACGCACAGAGTGTGGGTCCAGGGAGACTCGTCCTTTACGTGTATGGGCTTGGCCTGGCCTGCGCCGGCCTCTTCCCCTCTTCAAGAACGACAGCGGCGCCCCCCACCCGGAATGGCGCCTCTCCAAGACATTTTGCGCTGTCGTCATCTGCCCGTTCTTCGACAATGGGCAATCGATCACACACTGGCTGCTTGCACGTCAGGACTCGGTGGGACGGGCGCGCAACAGCTCTCTCTCTCTCTCTCTCTCTCGGTGTTTACCTCACACAATCCCATATCCCAGAGTGACCCCGGCCCCCGACTCGAACCCGCGACTTACAGACGAGTACCAAACACCAACTCTTATCCCTCGATCGCGCCGTTCTTCTGGATATGGCGCCGGAGGCTGTTGCTGATCTCGCGTCTGAACGCGCAAGTCGCAGAGCCTTTCTCCTGTCAACGCTCAAAAGCCCCTCGGCAACGACTCTGCCCTCTGCCCTCACCTCTCCCGTCTATAATTCAGCCGGTGTTTGCTGGGAAGCTCCAAGTTACCAAGTTCTACAAGCTGGACATTGAGGGCCGATGCAGCTGGGTCGGCTTGCTCTTCCTCTTTCCCTCTCCTCACCTTGTGAGTTTCTCTCCCGGCTCCGCCACGCTCCTCATCGGTCACGCGTTCAAACTTGTCCGCCTCGACAAGCTCCCCGGATCCACGTCTCGTCCAGGTTGCATCTCGGCCCCAGCCTCGATCCCGTCGTCTGGAGAGGAGATGACACTGCACTATCGGACTGGTTCTTCCCTTTCATCAACGAACCGCTCGACGTCCGTTCCTCATCCACCACGGTCTCATGGTCCCCTTTCCTTCCAGGCAGCAACACTTCCACACCTCCATGTACCGCGCGGAATGCGCGGATGGCTTGCAGGAGCGACCCCTGCCGATTCCGCCACGCCTGCGCCTTCTGTGGGGGCTTTGGTCATATCCAGGTTTTGGCAGCCTCCCCACAGCTTTCTCGTGGGCCTTTCCCTCTCCTATGCGTACGGTAAGCTGATGCACCCAGTCTCTCGCGCACCGACGACTCGGACCCCTTCACCTCGCAGAGCGTTGTAGTGACTCGCACAGCGTTGTAGTGAGCGCAAGGCAGGGAGGCTGATCACAGGATCGGTGATAGGGCCCGTGGTCGGGAACTGCGCCCGATCGCCCCGTGGGAAGAGAGAGAGAGTCACCCGCCGCCAAATCATAGACATTAGCACGTACTGAGAACGACTCTCTGATCGGTCAGAGCCTGGCACCCGCCAGTCAGCCCCCGTAGTCCCTCCTCGGACCAGCTCAGCCTTCGCGATTCACAACACCCCCTCCACCATCCAGCTCCCTTTCGGGAAGGTACCCCCACCGGTGCGGTCACGTTCCCGAGGCTGGACAACGGCTCATAACCCCCTAGAGCGACCCACCACAGCGCACAAACCCGATCACGGATTGGTTCGCCCTGCCGGCCGCCGCCCAAATCACCAACGAGTCGCCAATGCAGTGAGTCGTTGCTCACCGCTGTTGCCGCAGCGCTGACATCAAATGGAGAGGCCTGCGCTGCTGTCATAGCCCAAATCCATATGCTCGTCCGGCTTGAACGACACGTGCCGTTCTCCCAGCCAGTGGAGTAGGGGATTTGCTAACAACTGGGGGGGGGGGGGCGCTTCCCTTTTTCTTGGCCTTTATCTCATTGCCACTGACATCACGACCTGTAGTTATTTGACGAGGAGTTGCCGCAGTGATCTTAATGGCAACTTGAGAGACGACGAGTCGCTGATTCACCTGTCCACGCACGCCGGGTTCCGCCATCATTTGGTCGATCAGGTTGTCGGGAGCTTCCACCTGGACAGAATCAGCCAGCAATAGTTTTGACTTTGGAATGTGCTGTTCTGTTCACATAATCTTGGGTCACGTCGATATGTGGCGGGTCATTTCTGCAAGTGCCCATTTGCAAGTGAGGGGAAGCAGAAGCAAGAGAGAGGCCCGACTGCAGAGTGGGGTCAGCACGTAGATCTATGGCAATCGCAACCCGACTCACCACCCCGTGCATGTTTCCCAGGATCGACTGCCCATTGTCCCTCATTCGAATCGTCCGAGCCTCGGGGACGCAGTATTTGTTTGGTTTTGCTGGAAATCTCCATCCGGATAGTGGCCATCCCCAGCCACTTCCTCGCTTGTTTGGGGCGAGGGTGGGGTCCCCTTCATCAAGCTTGACGACCGTGTCACGACGGCGGCAGGAAGACAGGTCACGTGAAGGAAAGTGGAGGTAGCTAGCCGCTCGCCGAGTCTCGTTCACTCAACTTCTACCTCGACGAGCTAGGCAAGGCAGGCGGCGGATACTTAGGGAGATGGTCGTAGCCTACCTTCCGTAGTCTTCTCCCAATTGTTGTTCTCTGCAGACACATCCCCACCTGCTCCGTTCCGTCGTGACGATTTGTCCTCGCGACATCGAGTCCCCCGCCGAGTCCCCCGCCGAGTCCCCCGCCGAGTTCGTTGCCAAACTCCTCGCCGAGCCCTTCGCCCGCGTTCGCCGCACGTGTCCCCGGGCCCTAGAACAGAGAAGGTGGACGCCGTGACAGTATTGGGAGAAGACTACTACCGTGGACACGTACCCGCTGCGCTGAGTTCATTCCTGCTTATCGAGTTCCCAACACCCTTCTCCAGAGCGAGAATTCGTTCAACATGCTTCCCCAAGCCCCTGATCCTACCCGAGTCCCTGCGCGAAGATCCCCCAGGCTCGCCGAGCCTCAAGGAGGTTCTGCTCCTATTCCCCAGCTCACCTTCACTGGCGACGGTGACCGTGAACCTAGCCCACCCGAGACTCCCAAGGAAGTCGAGCCTCGGCGAGTTTGCCGAGGCTTAGAACCTATGCCGGCTGCCCCTGCAGATGTGGCAGATACCGTGGCTATGGCCCAGTTCCTACGGGAACTGGAGCGATGGAACATCCGGCGGGAGGCCTTCGATGACGCCCGTCGTGCACGGGAAGAGGAGGAGGACTACGCAGCCCAGCGATTGAGAACACCTTCGCTGAGCCCAGCCCTCTCGGCGAGTGGCGTGCCGAAGGAGCCAAAAGTCAAGGAGCCTGATACGTTCTCCGGCGAGACTCCGTCCAAATTGAACGGGTTCCTTCTTCAGTGTGAGCTGATGTTCAGCTTACACGCCAGCCGATACGAGTCGGAGGAGGTCAAGGTCTCCGCCATGATCTCCTACCTTCGCGGATCGGCCCTACAATCAGTAAGACCACTCGTGGCCAACCGGCCCTGGCCGGCCGAGCTCCAGAGCGTTGCGGCGTTCTCAAGGTACATCAAGTCAAGCTTCGGCGACCCCGACGAGAGAGGAACGGCCAAGCGACAGCTGCGTGGACTACGGCAAACCAAGTCGGCCGCTGAACATTTCGCCAAGGTCAGAGAGCTGGTCGCGGTGGCCGGTTTCACTGACCAGGTGGCGATCGTTGACTGGGCTATCCATGGTCTAAAACCCCACCTCAAGGACGAGATCGCGAAGCAGGGCGAGTTCTACTCGCTCGCCGAGCTGGTCGAGTTCATCGTCCCTCTGGACAATCGCCTCCGTCATCGTGAGGAGGAGAGGAAGCTAGAGGAGACTGCCGCGGCTCGGGCGGATCGCCCCAAGCCAGAGCAGTCTAAGCCGGACTTACCCCGGCATCGTCCGTGGTCGGAAAGGCTGAACCAACCCCCACCCGTGGCTCACGTTAGTGAGCCGCGCGGCGAGTACCTCACCGAACCCAGACCAGACGCTCTTGAGGCGTCGAGACTGAGCCGTAACCCAGACGGCACCATCACGGAGGCTGAGCAAGAGCGCAGGTTGCGTGAGGGCTCCTGCCTGCGTTGTGGGCAGCGGGGCCACTCACTTGCTACCTGCCCGACCGCAAGGCCCAGACCGTTACCCCAGGTCCCCCATGGCGGGCAAGCCCCAAAAGCCTAAGGGATGGTGAACACAAACTCGGCGAGCATCATCCCATTGTCCACAGACTCGCCGCAACCCTATTGCCTACTCGGCCGTCCTGCTCATACCCCAGAAGAAGTTCCGATACCCCTGTTTTCCGCCCTAATGCTGCCTTCGCAGAAGGTCGGGCAGCCTCTAGCAGGCTGCTAGATCACCCCTCGCACGCTGTTGTCGCTGGTCGCATCAACGGGCTTCCTGCACGAGTCCTACTGGACTCGGGCGCCTCCGCAAACTTCCTCGCCAAGTCGTTCGCCAAACGGCATCGGCTTACCCCCAGCTCGCATGATCGCCCCATCGAACTCACATTGATTGATGGGGCTAAATCATCTGACGGCCCACTGACACACTTCTCTCGCGAGCGAGTTGAGGTGGGTCAGTATGTCGGCACAGCACAGTT
>BRDC01000011.1:0-14021 GCA_024343385.1 Tremella yokohamensis | reverse complement strand
TCGACGAGCTGGCAGGCTTGAGAACTCGGAACCTCGACGACCCTGAGACTTCGACGAGGTTGATACCTTTCACCTCGACGTATATCACCCCCAGGTTGTGCTTGAGGGCATTCACCGACGGGAGAGTGTAGCATCGTGACAGAACCTTGACCGAGCCCCATCTCAAGGCCCTGTTGCAGGAAGCTATCATGGCCGCAAGGAGCGCTATGGGTTCAACTTCCTGGCTGTCTGTGACAACCAGAAGCGCTTTACCTTTGTCCATTGGGGCTTCTCGACAAGATCGTCCGACATGCGGTCTATGGGCTACATACCAGCCCTGAGCGCTTCTCCGCTTCTGGTGAGTTTGTCCTTGCTGACTCCGGGTTCAAATGTACAGCCAACGTCATACCAATTTACAAACGCTCTGCTGGTCAGCTCGAATTAGTCGGGAGAAAGGTGGGGTAGGTAGTCGTCATCGGACTTGCAGGCTGACAGGCAGTCTTTTTTCAACACCAAGGCCTCACCGGCCCGTGAAGACATCGAACATGCTTTCGGCATCCTGAAGGGCCGCTGGCAGCTCCTGCGGAACGCCAAATTACGTCTCAAGACGGCTAGAGACGAAGCCAAGGCCTACGCGATGATACAGGCCGCCTTTGTGCTCCATAATCTCACCATATCGACATATGACCAGTTCCTGTGAGCTGCCGACCTCCAGAAGCTACAAGGACAGCCCCTAACACAGCCCACACCCGTGGAGGGTGAGCCAAAGTCATACAATGACATCCAAGCCGACCACCACGTCCGCAGAGAAAGGCTGGTAGACGAAATGATGACTTATGAGGATAACACTCATGCATTCTGAACCTTTCTAGGTTACACAGGCTGGACTGAAGTTCACGGATGGTGCAGCAGTCACTCATCGGCAATACTGAGCTCTCTGCGGGCTTCTGACTTGCGATCATCCGACGTCCGTGCGGGGTCTAGATCCTTTAAAATCTTGACAGCCTCGATGATTGCCTTGCCGACATGGGCTCTGACCTTGCGAGCTTGAATGACATTGGCCTCTTGGAGCTTGGCAAGCTTTGATGACCTGGATTTGTCATCACGACAAAGCAGGTCAGCCCCAAAGTCAAATTCGTGCCCGGGCTGTCGTCGCTTTCCTAGCAAGTCTTAACAACATTGGGAGACCTGTCTACACCCCTGGGCTCACTGTGATTCCGGTCAGAGATCGATGGTGTGGTGCTGCTTGCTTCTAGCAAGCGAACTGAGCCTCTGCAATCAGAGGAGGCTGTGACCAATGGCGGTGGCAACCCCTCGAGACCGTCAGGAATGACCTCTTGATTGCTAATAGGCCAATCAGACTCTGGCTGGCTCTGAGGCGGGAGTGATGATTGCTGCATTGCGGCCATGAGAGTGGTGACGGCTGGGTTTACGCTGGAAGCGCTATCGGCCTTTAAGGCTGCATGACCCCCATCCCGCTCGGAGAAGATGGGGTCTAGCTCATGCCAATGAGGACAGATTGACTTGATCAATCCTGGGTACCTTATCAGCCAGCGGCCAGGCTAGGGACAACAGGGACCGTCTTACTCTCGACTCTTATGAGAGCGTCATTGATTTTGGCCTGTGAGCCGCTCTCCTCTCCTCAAGAGAGCGCTGTAGCCCCACCACCATTGCCCGTAGTGTGCTTGTAGTCTTGGGCCTTCTTCCAGCTCTCAAATAAGCTCTTATCTGCGCTTCAGCGTCCATGACATCGGGAAAGACCTGGTGGATAGGGGTAAGGCAACACTGAACTTGAAGTTGCAAGACTCGCCGTCTTGGGGCGTTGGCAGCCAGTCCACGCAGAGCCTTGCTGCTTCCTTCTGTCTAGTTCCCATAAAGCCATTTTGCCATTTATCGATGTTTCTGGGGATAGCCATCCACTCCAAGAGCAGGTCAAACTTGACGGCCAACCATCCACCCTGTCTCAAGCCCAGTTGGGTATCTGACGCTTCTTGAGCTTCCCAGCGCTTTGGGAGGGTCCTATGGATGCAGGGGTATCCAGAACAGCCGGGGTTTGCAGGGGAGAAAGCGTTTCCGGGGCTTGAGAGGCCGCCGGGATCTTTAGGGTGATGCAAGGCCAAGGCAGGAGGGTGGAAGGGCCTCCAAGATTTCTCGCCGAAGGATCGTTCTGCGGCTGCATAGGAGCAATCAGTCGATGCGCCTGAATAAGGTAAACAAGACGGAGGCGTCAGAGATATTGCGTGTGGTGACAAGATTGTCAGAAGTAACAACCACATTTCGGCGTTGTCAGTTGAAATTGTGAGATGTCACAATGATTACGGCTTTTGGCAAGTCATTGTTGGAAGTCACAACACGTGCCTGAAAGGATGTGGCAATTGACACGCACTAAGGGTACCCACACGTGATGGTCGGTTTTGGTATTTTGACGCGCAAGCTCTTTATAGCCCGTACATCTCTCTTTCCATTGTATGGCTCTGCATCTATACATGGCCTTTTCAAGCATGCTCAGTGCTGCCTTGATTGCTGCTCTTCAGAGCTGCCATGCTCATCAAGGCCCAACCCGCCCCATTTTCACTGCTCTTGCCTGCCAACACTCTGTCAACCGCCAGACCCTTTGACGACAATATGATCGAGCAATCCAGCCCATGCAGCAAGCCAAAGACCACCGCTCTCTACTCACCAGGGAGCAGGAGGATGTTATTTGTGAACACCTAGAGCGGCTGGGCAAGAGACATCCCTTCTTCACTCCAATCATACTACAAAATGTTGTGGCCGAGATCACCCAGCATTGACCCTGTGACAGCTGGGCCTGCCAGTTTGTGAAGAAGCATCAGGACCGTGTCAAATGTATGGTGGTCGGGGGTATGGAGGCCAGCCGTCACTCAGCAGAGTATCGGCCAGTATTTGAGAAGTACTTTGACATGGTGAGCCCTAAGGATCCTGCCGACTACTACTGGAGATATGACTGATGGGCCTCAGCTCGAGCAGAGATGCCACAATCTCAACATTGGTCCTGAATCCATCTACAATATGGATGAGAAGGGCTTTATGATGGGCAAGACAAACAAGCAACGCCGCATTGTGCCCACAACCCAAGCAAAAGAGCCTGGTGGCACACAGGCTCGGATGGATGGGAGTCGAGAATGGGTCAGCCTGCTTGCCTGCATCTGTGCAGATGGGACTGCCCTTGCACCCGCAGTGATCTTCTCAGCCAAGCAGGTTGGGGAGGGCTGGATGTCAGAGCTTTCAGAGGAGGAGAAATACTGGGTGGCAGTGTCTGACAAGGGATGGACTACGGAGGAGCTTGGTCTGAGATGGCTGGAAGAAGTCTTTCACCCAGCGACCAATGGGAAGACTGGGAACCAACGCCGACTGCTCATCATGGATGGCCACGGCAGCCATGTCAACTCGACCTTCATTGAGAGATGTGGCTCTCTCAGGATCGACCTTCTCATTCTCCCTCCCCATTCAACTCATCGGCTTCAACCATTGGATGTTGGCCTTTTCTCCCCTCTATCCACCGCCTACACCACAATCTTTGATTGACAATGGCATGCAGCAGAAGGACGGCTCTATGTCAACAAAGCTCGCTTCTTCAGCATCCTCCTTCAGGCTTGGACCAGGGCTGTCACCTCCGCCAACATCACGAGCGCCTTTAATAAGGCAGGCATCTATCCTCACAACCGCCAAATGGTCATCGATAAAGTCTTCCAGCCACTACCACCTCCTCAAACCCCAACCCCAGCACCTACGGACACTGCAATTCCTCCAAGCTCTCCATTGCAAGAGGGCTGTTCTGGTGAGCTTCTCAGGAAGGTCAAGAGTAACAAGAAGAAGGGACCTTATGCTGTCGTGAAGATGAACAAGAGGATTGTCCGACTGGAGGCAACATGCAAGCTGTATGAAAATTCAGCAGCGGGACTGAGAGAGGCAGTCAAGCAGGCCGCCAACAAAAGGGCTTTCAGGCCTATTGTACCCGGACATGAGGAGACACATGGAGTATGGATAGGACCCCGAGGAGGTGGAAGCCCATCGGCAGAGGCAGGTGGAGGAGACAGTGGCAAGGGAAGAAGCAGAGCACAAAAAGAATCTCAGGAAAGAGACTGCAGCTGCTAAGAGGGCAGAGAGGGATGCAGAGAAGGCAAGGAGAGCACAGATCCGAGCAGAGAGGGAGAAATGGAAGGCAGACTTCATAGCTGGCGGCTCTGTCAGCCCGTCCACTCATGGAGCTTGACCCAAACCAAGCAGGACCGTCAAACTACTTCAGGTGATACCTAGAATGCAGAGTCTCTGTCTTTTGAGCTTTGTTTGGAGCATAGCAAGCATGAAAGTGTGTATTGGTATTGACTAAGGAGTTGACGATCATTGATCATTGGTGGTCGGAGGAGAAGTGCCCAGGTCTCTGAATACTGTCGTCCCTATAGCTCCAGACTGAGCACAGTAATCCATGCATGCATGCCTGTGGCATCTCCTTGGGTCTCATAGAGCAGGATGCACAGCAAGGGACAATCAGTAAAATTTATTCACAGGTCATGGCATATCTGCAGGTAGCCACTAGCACGGAGGATAGGCAGTCTGTCACGATGGCCACGCCCACCTCGAGCCCACCTCAACGGCTCATCACGGGCGCCAGGTCATCACATGACGCACCTCGGCGATCCGGGCTGGAGAACCTCGACGAGGGTGGCTGGAGCCTCGACGAGGGTGGCTGGAAATCACAGGATATAAGACGAGGAGGAAGACCGTGGTAGCTTCTTCAGCACTCTCTGATTGAGTCTCATGGATACACCTTGATGATCTCGCTTTCCATGTTGGTCTGCAGCGTGGAATCGCACTCCAGAAAAAAAACGACATTGACTATCGCGAAGGAACCCAACACAGCTATCAGTCTTACAGACAGAGGCTGGCATTATTAGATGTGAGGAACAAGGTAGCCTGTTTCCATAAACAGCTACCCCAAACCTTTACAGTCGAGGTTCGTCGAGGCTCGAGCTCGAGGATCGTCGAGGCTCGAACATGCTCGATGATCGACGAGGCAGGAGGCTGTTCAGGGTAGGCGTGCGAGGTGCTGACATAGTGATAGGCGTTGTAGGTGGTCACTGAGGCGTGGCCAACGTGACAGTGTGTGCCGACCCTCGCCTGCACATTGCACATTGCGCATGTGTGCCAATCCTCGACTGCACGTTGTGAATGTGTGCTGCCTTAAGTGCACATTGAGGCAACGTGGTGACACACCTTGCCCCTTGACTCATCGTGCGTGCTGTTTGAGCATGTGAGTGTTGCTGATTTGGTCGGGTCATGACACGTGACCAGTCTCTTCCTGCCGCTGTCGTGACAAGGAGATTGCAGAAATTCATCCCAAAGAGCTACATTGAAAAGTCAGTTGCAGTCAGCCAGCCTTTACGTAATACCTATTGGGGGCTGTTGTTGATCCGCAGACAAACCGAGAAGAGAATTCATTGTACTATCTCTCTGGATGGTGGCTATATGTAGTTTGGTCTATTCCCCGCAGTGGCCAATGAATGGCACGTGACCCTTGTACCTATGCGCTACCCCCACTTTGCTATCGGGCACGACAAGATTGTGATTGGGACAGCGTTGTGATCAATCATTGATCTATACCAGGCAGGATGAACACGGTCGCCACCGTGGTACCGATAGCAACGCCAGCATCGTTGCTGCTGCTTCCCGACCTGGATCGAATGCGAGTCCGAGTCCCCAGCGACAACGACAACGACAACATATCCGTCGTCAATTCCGAGTTTGATGCCACCACCTCCCTGTCGGTGCCAGGCTCATCGCGCTCGACTGCCTCCCGTCATTCTTCTGCCCTCTCGTCCAGAGGAGCCCAGTATGCTTACAACAACACGCTCCGGATCAGTGGCGTGGTTATGGAGCAGGTGCGGGACAGGCTGCCGGCAACCTCGCTGGCACGGAGGGCAGCCCAAGATCTCTTGGGCCGCGCGAGGGACGACCCGGCCGCGCAACGCTTGGTCGCGGCCGCGCGCGCAGTCGTCTACGAGGTGCGTTACAGACGGCCTGGTGTGGCCCATGCTCGACTGGACACGGCTTGGCCTGGCCAGCGTTGACACATAGCCTTTTGATCCGGCACGTCGACCCGGTTCGGATCGCGACCGCTACACTGAAACTATAAACAACCTCCCCTCACTTGATTCAACCCTCTCCGTGTTCGACACCCTCGCATCGCACTCGCAGCCTCTCCTCTTGTTCGCTGCACACAAGGTGTGCGACAGCATGCACGCCTCTGTCGCAAACTTCGAGCCAGAGTCGGCGTATCAGTCGGCGATCGAAACCCTGGCGGCAGACCTTTTCTCGCTGCCAGAGTACACGACGCTCGCGATGGCGCGGTGAGCAGGCGGCCTGGCAGCTCCCGCCTCGTCGGACATCTTGTCGTGGTCACCGCTGACACCCTTTAGAGAAGTACCGACGTCGCCAAAGCTCCTGGACGCACTCGGCCTCTCGGCGCTCATCGCCGTCCGGCCCGATCTCGTCGTTGGCCTGAACAGAGATCGCATCCTTGTGCGACAGAACCGCACAATGCCCCCGGGAGACTCTCGGCAGATTCTGGCTGCGTCCTTCTCCCACGACGAGACCGATACCCTTCCCGACTCTCTCCTGCTCGACCAATACATCCAGAGCCGGCTGGGCCTCAATGGACAAGGCATCCATGTCGCCAATCATGACGGTGAGTCTTTCTCACCGCGCCGCCACACGTTTTGACGAGTCAGTCATCTCGTTCAAGCCCTGGTTCGAGTTCCTTTTCTTCGAGTTGAAGGCGCTGGGCGGCGGCGTCAGCAAGGGGCGATTGCAGAGCTCGACGGCGATGCGGATTTCGCTCGACGTCATCTCTCATCTTGCCCGATCGGCATACGCTGCGGATCCAGCCCACTTCATGCCTCCCGATGAAGAAATGGCATGCGTGTGGAGCATTCGGTCGTGCGGTGCGGATGTCGAGGTGTGGGTCATGGCCTATGATGCGGGCCTGTACGTGAGTGGCTGCCCCCCAGTCTTGGCCAGACGACAGGCTGACAGACAGACGACCACCCGGGTATGCAAATTATCTCTCGACGACGCATCCGATCTCTGCACCCTGCTCAGCCTGATCAACGCTCTCGCTATTGGTGGGGAGAGACGACACGAGCTTGTCGGCAACTGGCTCTGGTGTCTGCGTTCGTCCGTCAAGCCCGTCGAAGCCCGTGGACGGACCAAAAGGAGGAAGACGTCGCGTGTCGGGTTCCAGGCCTCGAGACGCGGGAGCGAGGGAGCGCCAAGGGCCCCACCGCGTGAATGTGGGGGCACGGGTCGTCCTGGCGAGCGAGGCGAGGGCGGCCCGTCAGGAGCGGGTGCAGTCTCTCGGGCTGTTGGTCTTGGGCCCGAGCATGCTCTCACGGGTCTGACCACGGGCACCATGAACGAAACAGGCATTCGCACACCGCCCCAGGCCCTCCTTCCACAGCCTCCAAAATCCGCAGTGTGGGCTCTCGAGCGACACAACAATGATGGCGACGTCTACCGACGTGTGCGGCACTGGCGAGCTGCCATCAACTGCGATGACCAACGAGACCGTGCCCCTTGGTGGACGGCACATGACCACACTCGATCCGCTCCGCTGAGCGTGGTTGACCTGAGCGTCGATGACCACGGGCGGCTCTGATCGTCCCTTGGACCCCAGGCATTCGACTTGTCAATCATCCCCATCAAACGACTCGACCTCGACAGGCCCACATCATCAAGCCGGCAGCGAAGCGGAGCGTTTGAGACGATGGGTATCCCGGTACTGGCATATGAGTCGAATCAGCTGCCCCACTCGTCACGTGAACACGAGTCTCTCCACGAGTACTCGATCGTAACACACACGCACACAACACGCACATACTCTCTCTCTCTCTCTCTCTCTCTCTCTCTCTCTCTTTCTCTCTGGACTCGGCTGCCTCCTCTGCATATGCCTCTTGCTCCTCTCTCCAGTCGCGCCTCGATACCGATGAAACCGATCCCCGATTTTGATTACCGCGCCTTCATCTCCCGATTGGCCGCCGAAACCAATTGTGCCGTCCCTTTGGTTCTCGTCTCGGCATCCGAGCAGGGCGGATCTCAAGCCCAGCATTGCGATCTGCGGAGGGGTCGAGAATCGGCCACGGCCCAAGACGTTCAGACTGAAGCGGCCCATGGGACGCTTGGGAAGCGATATCGTTCGCATCTGTTCTTCTCGTCGGATCAAGGGGTCAGACTCGGTTCTTGCGACAGGCCAGATGACCATCTGACAGGGAGAGACGGTCGTCATTTACGTCAAATGGCACGTCAGGTGAGCCTACGCATCTTGAGGGGCATCAGGATCGTCGGCTGATCACCCCAGGCATCCCTTGTCGCCCAGACCGAACTCTACAACGAACAAACCCTCGAGACAGCATGTACAAACTGCAGAAATGGAGGAAACAGATGTATAATCGACCGGTACTTCAACGGCCGCAAGGCGGGATGTAGGATGTGCCACAGTTCAAAGTGTGATCTGCAGAGGAAGAATTTGGAGACGACCTATGGCAGGATCCTGAGAGGGGAGGGACATGAGTCTCAGATTGTCAGGGGCTGGTCGACGGGTGCCCAGTCGAGTAAACTCTCGGATCCTGGTGAGCTCCAATGGCTACAGGGTGTGCATGATGCTCGCCTGATGCTGATACATCCAGTCAACACCGCCCGAGTCGACCTGATCTCGAGTGGTTTTCCCCATCCTACTCATGGAATGACCCTCTTGCTCCACGCCATTGCGACCAGATATGAGCTTGGCACAGATCAAGTGTCGCTCACCTCCCTCCATCCGACCCGTGACTATGCACAAAGCCTCTCTCCTGTCGATCACCCTCTGCATGTATGGACCACCACCCCTCTACCTGATCTCCAACAGCCATTATTCTCCCTTCACCTTTTGTGCCCACCGGTCCAATCAAGTTTGGGGCCAGATCGAGACAAAAGGGGAGATCTCTTGTCTTATCTCCGATACTTGTCCGCATCAGACGACGCCATCCTGCTTGTGAACGGGCAGCTCGCAGGTCAGATCATCAGCATCCCGGAGACTCGGTCCGTGGAATGAACAGACCTTGGCATCTCACTCACCAAGCCGAGTGATACATCGTCCCCGATCACAGCATTCGATCTCGAGGATAAGTCCTTGGCGCTGGCAGTCGGATCGCTCCCTACCCAGTTCAGACATCGTGGAAACTCTCAAGTATCGACGATGGTCAGAAGCCAAGGACGCCATGTCTGTGAGCACGGGTTGGTATTGGGTGGGTAGCCTTGCCAGTCGATAGATATGCCAGGATGTGTCACCAGGTGACAGATGAATAATACATAATACATATTCTTCGAAGAAGAGACCTGCTACCTCGTTGACATGTATATGTAGGGAGTCTAGTGAGGTAGTCCGCTAATACACTTCTCTCCGTGATGACGTAGTTCATGACAATGATGTTGATGACGATGGTGAGGGTCCTGAGGATGCTTTATGAAAGTCGCTGCATCGTTCCAAACAGTGTAGCATCAAGTGGGCACGCCCCGCTACTCCATAGCATTTAGATGTAGAGGTTTTGCTGTCGAATTCAACGCCTTGGGCCAGCCACTTTCGTGAGATCAGACAGAGCAAAACGCGAGAAATGGAGCACATTAAGGGTGTCTTGGGAGGTGCGCCGGAGGCAAGAGGAACTCCCGGGCGTTGCACATAGCTGTAGGATCTGTGGGCAACATCATCTTCAGCGTCGTCGTCCAGTTGATCGCCTGGCTCATGCGCGGGGTCGCTTGGTGGGGTGTCTAGATGATCTACACGGCGCATCGCCACGACTCCAAGCCGGTTGTAATTGTCACTGTCAAATGCATTTACGCAATGAAGCAGACTACAGGGGTGTGGTGCTACACCAACCGCCTCACATTGTCCATCTCATCCTCGACCAGCGCCAGCCAGCCGGCGCTCTCCTCTTCGCGAAACCTGGCCCGTCCAAAATCCAATACGACAATTTCCCCTTGCCCCTGCTTATCGGTCCCAGCAGGGCCAATGCGGCGGTGTCGGCGGCACATGTTGGCGAGGCTGATGTCCCCATGGAGGATGCCCACCTCGTGCAACGTGGTGAAGATATCGGTAAGGCGTCGTCTAATTCCTGTCAACCACTCTCTCTTCCTATACGTTCTGGATCTGGAGAGGACGCACCTGTCGGCCGGGGTCAAAGACTCCACCGGATGACATCCCTCCATCATCATCGCATACGTTTTTCCCAGGGGCCCCGACTGCCCAGCCCAGGTCCCGAACCACAACGGGGAGACGGTCCCGCCCAGCCCGCGCCGCTGCAAGAGATCGTATGCCCTCGCCTCCCTCTTGATCCCGTCCAGGACATTGGTGCGGGTCCATTGCGCGGCGGTGCTGACGGTGCAGGGGTAAAGCTCGGGCGAGCAGTATTTGATCGCTAGCGGTACATGTTTAGAGGCGGCTGATATCTGTCAGCGCGGTATCAGACGCTGAGACTAGACGAGGGGAGACGGTCGCGTCCACTCACGCGTCCACAGCGAGACTGCGAAGACGGTCCACCATGCACCTATTCCAAGATAGCCATCGACCACAATGTCGAGGCCACCGCGATCCCAGCTAAGAGCGGCCATCTCGGGGTGGGGAACCATCTGGTCGACGCCCGTCTGCTCCCTGTCCCGGTCCAGAAGATCAACAGGCTCCAGGTGGATGTCCGCAAGACAGTGATGCGACAGGTAAGTCCCGACGTCGAACATTCGAGCAGAGTCGTTGGACGCCTGAGCAGGCAAGCGCACGTCGACGGCGTTCCACGGCAGCCGGTCAAAGTGCACTTTGAGCACACCGCTCACATGTCGAGGTGTCTGATTTTTTCGATGCAGAGGGAATGTATCGGTAGTTGGGGATCTCGCAGGGGTAGACAGTGACATGCTCTGTTCTGATCAGCGATGGACAAGAGGCCAGGGGGTCGGTTGGCTCACGCTCTTTTCTGTTGCTGAGTCTGATGCTTCGGAAGGCGGGATGTGAGCCATGCGCACGTCTTTGTCGACAACTCTTGGGTCTGCTGCTTCTGGTGAGATGGGCAGACCGTGACCTTTTTGTACTTGAGCTTGGCCTTGCCGTCTCTCTTCCACAGGGGATTCGTCGTGGATTTCGTCGATGCCTGCGTGGTCGAGCTCACCAACCTCGCGTCGTCCTTCCTGAAGATCCATGTCATCGTGACCGCCATCGCCATCATCATCGTCATCGCCATCATGATCATCACCAGCATCATCACCATCGTCATTGTCGTCGCCGTCGTCACCTTTGTCAACCCCATCATCATTTTTGTGATCACCGCGAGGGTCCAGTCGCCTCGGTTCGCGTCGAGCAGTGGGGTAGACAAAGTACTGGTCATGATCCAAATGACAGAGGGCGAAAAGCAAGGTGGCAAGAGAGCGTATGGGATCGGCGAGCGTGGCTGTGGCTCTGCTGCGCAGGACCGGGGAGACGGTGATAGCATGATCGGTCAAGGTGAACAGGACGGTGTGTCGGAAAGTGGACAGTAAGGTGTACTTGTTCGACCTGTACACCGTCTGACCTGGGTCACCTGGGACAGGTACCGGTGTGGTGTGCTGACAGATTTCCGAGCGGATCTGTAGGCATCAGGTGGAGCCAGATGAGATGGCGCGGAGGGGAGGGGAGCTCACCTGGGAGAGGACGCGGTTGATGTTTTCCTGGTCGGAACGATCACGAAATGGATAGAGGACCTCGGTGCCGTCCCTGATGACTTTGGCTGGGAAATCTTCGAGACACCAGCGCGCGGGGCTGTACTGGATCCGCCCCACTTCGCGAAGGTACGTGGTGAGGTGGAGGAAGAAAGAGCGCGAGAGCACTTTCCTCTCGTATCCCTCCCCCTGCTGCTGCTCCTCCTCCTCTTCGTGCTCGTCCTCGGGTTCAGCCTCGTTGTAACCCGACTTGATCTCGAGCCAGAGCAACTCTTCATCCCGCGCGACATCCATCAAAGCCAGGTCAGACGCCTGCATGACGACCTTCCACTGCCTGCCCCATTCCCGCATGACAACATTATCCAGCACGCGTGACTTGAGGTCGTCCTGGAGCCCAACCGCGCCCTTGACCCTGTTGACCACGCCACGCTCGGGGGCGTACAAGCTCGCACAGTCCTCGAGCGCGAATCGCATACGTCGCACCAGGCGCTCGGGCAGCGGCGCGGCGGACAGGATGGCCCGGAAGGGCGCGAAGAGGTGCTGGAATGCGTGCGGGTCATGGATGAATGCCGTGGGGATGTGATCGTGCTCTACGGGCGAGGCTCGCGTCGATTGGTGTGCCGTCGAGACGATATGTGGTGGATTGAACGAGAACTGGTTGAGGATGTCGAGGTTGTCGCGAAACGTTTGGGCGCCGAGCGCCTCGCCGTCGACCTGCATGTCGACGACGACGACGAGATGATGGTGTGTGCGCATGCTCACCTGCACATTGTGCGTGTGTGCTCACCTGCACATTGTGCGTGAGTGCGTCCTCACCTGCACATTGTGTGCGCACCCTCACCTCCACATTGTGGATAGGTGCGTGTCGTGACAGGAGCTCCGTCTCTAAGGGCAAAGTCCTCTGAGCCTTGGTGATCTGCGTTCAGATCTTTTGATCAGGGTTGAAGGTTGGCGGTTTAATCGAACGGTGTTTTGGGTCTCTAAGGTGTTGTCGACGGAATGTGTTGTATGCAGTGGTGTGGTGAACATTTTCCCAGGGCTCCCACGAGTCATGGGCAGTGGAGAAGTCCTTCCAACGGACAAGGTAGTCATAACCATTGTCCGAGCTGATCCAGGAGTCAAGAATACGATTGATGATGTATTCCTCTTGTCCATTGACTTCAATGCGTGGTGGAGGATCCTGAGGCTGTTGAGGATGACCCTTTTGTATTGGTTCCAAGAGGTTAACATGGAAGACCGGATGTGTTATGACCCTGCACGCCACCTATCTGCTACACCGCCAATCTTCGCCACTGCAGGTCGTAACACCGATCAACCACCGTTCACCTGATCGATTACTGGACAACCAAGCGCCATACACCGTTCACCCGACCACCACCATCGCTCACCCGACTGGCGCCACTGTTCACCCGAGCGATACCAACCCCTTGGACCACGCCCCCCAAGCGTTCACCTGAACGTCGGACTGTTCATGTGAACACCCTGAGCGTTCGGTGAACGGGAGAAATATTACTAGAAGAGGAAGCGTTCACCTGAACGGGTCTGAGGCATATATAAGACGGCATGTTCAGTCCCAAGGATCCTTTTCCCCAAGGATCAATTCTATCGAACTATACAGTCATAAGTTACACCCTAGTCCTAGAGCCTTGCACTTGACTTCATCCTCGTTGCTCGCTCCGCCACCTCCGCTCGCCACAACGCCTATCTCCGTGGGATCCTTCGAGCACCGCCACCAAACCTCCACGACGCATATCTCCGTGTGAGGCCAGTCCTACCTTTGTGGTCGACCAAGTCACGAGGTTCAGTGGTTGTACCCACTTCACCCTTGGTACAGCCCGAGCTCGCCACGTACAACCACCGCCGTCTACTTGTCGCCGGACATCAAGGCCGCCGGGTTTGAGTCGTAACAGGATGGATGTTCTTTGATGGTGGTAGGTCGAGCTTGAATGCCAGTGGAGATGAAGTTGCTTCAATGATTTTTTGAAGGGTCCAAGTATCCTTTGATCGAGCTTGAGTGATGGTCGCAAAGTGTCACGATCCGGTCACTCTTGCCACCGACATAGGCCCCCGACCGTCCGCCACCCCGGAACGTAACATCCCAAGCTGGAGCACCGGAAGGGTTCACCTCCCAGACTGGAACACCGGAAGGGTCCACCTCCGGGTGACGCCAGGTGACGCCAGGTGACTCCAGGTGACGCCAGGTGACGCCAGGGTGGCACTAGGAACCCAGGCCGGCCCGTACTGGCGCCAAGGTGGCACCAGCCCGGAGTCAGCTGGAGTGAGTGGCAACTCCAGGAGAAGGAGTTGCGCAC
>BRDC01000010.1:221259-298520 GCA_024343385.1 Tremella yokohamensis | reverse complement strand
CACCTTCGCTCGCCACGACGCCTATCTCCGTGGGATCCTTCGAGCACTTCGACCATCGACCATCCACACCGTGGCCTACGTGGATTGTTCGACACCACTACGCCGTCCGACCAAGTCACAGGTTCAGTGGTTGTACCCCCTTTGACCTTGGTGCAACCCGAGCTTGCCACATTACGACTACCGCCGTCTACTCGTCGCCGGACCTCAAGGCCGCCGGGTTCGAGTCGTAACATTCCCGCTCAATCGTGTCTGACCGAGGCTCAAAGTTCACCAGCAAACTGTGGGGCAGTCTTTGCATGCCCCTTGGCATCAAACTCTCCTTGTCCACCGCGTTCCATCCGCAGTCCCTCGCCGAGCCCTTTGCCCCCGTTTGCCGCATGTGTCCTCGGGCCCTTGAACAGAGAAGGTGGACACCGTGACACAAAGACCGAGGAGGCGTTCGAGCTCAGCTTAGGGCAGAATTGTCCCGCCACCAAGGGAAGCTATTCGGTTTGAATAGTCACAGACAGTGATCGATAACTGTTACGTACCTACACACTATTGACCTTATCAAGACAGTTATTACACGTCAGAGACGGTGTATCAATCTATCGTAGGTATTACACGCCATAGGCGATCTTGCTTGATAAGTGAGTGGCAAATATGGAGCTGGGGTTGGAGAACGCTCCGCAGTGCTTATCAAGCCTCCACCTGCTTACTCAGCATCTGTTGGACATTGAGACGGATGGGTGGCAAATGCTTACTAAGCCTCCACCTTATATTGGATACAGGAAAACTGCTTGCTAAGCGCTGGGTGGCAAATCAGAGAGACGTAGAAGGATATAAGTAGCACTCTGATCACGTAGGATCCTTCTTCGTTGATGAATTATCATAAGTTACTCTCACAATCATCATCAAGGTGACTCGCACTGTCGCGCACTTACATAAAGAGTCAAGCCTATCATCATCGTCCGTCCACCTTTGCGACTTCTCATCGTTATCAGTCTTTGTCGTCCACTGGACCCAGGGCTTGTCAACCCCCGGGCCCCGGTCGTAACAATAACACTCAAATCATCCAGCAACCGTCAAGTGACCGATGAAGACAATGGAATGCAAAGAAGGAACTGGATCAGGACAAGCCACATGGAGATGGGTGGGGGGCCGATTAACTATGGATGAGGCTTATCACCTGAGATAAGAGGGCCACACAGGATGGGCACGGAGCAGATACGGTGGGAACTAGCAGAGATAAAGACGGACAGAAGCAATTGGAAATGAATAGCAACGACTAGCAACTGGATGGAACATTCCAAGATGGAGAGTGCTAGAATCAGTTTGGTTGGTAGAAGGATCAAGGAAAGATACTTATAGACGAGAGATTGCAGAGGAAGAACCTCAGCAATCTAGTTAACTAGTCCTTGAGGTAGAATACAGATTTTACTTAGAGAATCGACCGTAGTGACAAGAAGTAGATAGGCAACATGAGTCTTGATCGCTCCTCACCGAACCAATTCACATCTGCTCTTGTGCATTCATATCTGTTACAAATAGAGACTGATAGTTAGCAATCAACATGAAGCATTACATTGTGGTGAGCTTTAGTTGGATCCAGAGTAGGTCACCGTGCACAGGTCTGACCATTGTCTAGAAGGCTGGCGCAGGACTCATGGAATTGCAACTGCCTAACCATGTGGTTTGTCTTGCCTTGATTACTGTAATGAACCATCTCTATATTAGGTGTCTCTCCTAATGCACGGGTGTCAGTGTCGCTCCTAACACACGACTGGTCAGCCGCAAGTTTTGCGGGTGAAAGTCCTCGAGTAGTGGGAAAAGAATATCTTTTAGATGTAAAACCTTTTATTCCGGAGCAGAATCTTATTTTATTGTCCCGTCATTTCAACCCGCATCATCTTCATCACCATCATCACCATCTCATCATCTCTTGTCACCATCGCCTCGGCCCATCGTGACACACGGCAGCATGACATCCATCGCCAGCTCATCCCGCGCCACCACCACCAACACCACCACCACCACCGGCCGCTCCAGCGCGACAGGCGGCTCCAACGCCATCGCCGAGAACTGGGTCCCGCGGCTCGAGTCGGTGGGCGTGCACGACGCGACGCACGACCAGATGGTCGCGGGGGCCATCCGGCGGGCGTGGCGGGCGTGGTCTACCCAGCTGCCACCCGCCGGCGGCGCGTATGGACCAGATACGCGCGCGGCGGGGATGATATTCGGCCTGGAAGAAGGGTCGTTTGACCAAGTCGACGTGGAGTGGCGCGCGGTGGGTCCTCCTTCTGCTTTGCGCCCGAGCGCGACCGCCCAGCCGAACGCCCAACAACCAGAAGGAGACGACGGCTGACGGCAGAACGCCGACAACAGGCCACTTCTCGACGCCGCGCACGGCTTCCCTTCCGTCTCCTCCGCCGCCCGCTCTGCGGGCTCTGCGGCGGGAGCCGACCCCGCATCTCTCATCGCGCTGTCGACCTTCCGCTACGCCGTTGCGCGTTCGCGCCGCTTGCACATGATCAGGGCGGAAGAAGCGGATTGGCAGGCGGCCATGTCAGAGGTGCTTTTCAACCTCCTGGGTGGAGAGGCGCTTGATGTCTCGAGGTGAATGTCGGGTTTTGCATCATCGCGCCATCACCACCATCACTCCCATCACCGCAATGATCATCCCCACACTCACCACGCCCCGATGCGGCCGCGTCACTGCATTGGCTGACACGCAGCACCAACACCCCCGTCGCGGCAACGCTCCAAAACAAGCTCGGGAAACTCATAGCCGTCAAACCCGACATGAGCGTCGGCCTGAGACGGAGCGTGATCGACTTTCGCCAACGCCAAGGGCAGGACCAAGGTGACGATGCGGCATTCGGCTCCACGACGTACACGGGTATAGAAATGTATGTCCAGTATCAGCGGCTGTTGTTCAATCTCAATCAGCGTGGGTGTTCGTTCTTCCCTTCGTCGCCCTCCTGCCCCCCCCCCCCCCCCGTCCCCCGCTCGCTCGCCTCCTGCTTGCCCGCCTCCTGCCTGCATCCTGTCAGCCCCGTCCTGTCCCTTGCGCTGCCCTGTCCGTGTCGCCGCACCGCGCCCGCCCCACGGCACTACTTTCCCCGTCCGAACCGCGCCCATTTGGATCCCACTACCGCTCGCGGTCGCGCTTACTTCAGTCCTCTCCAAGCCGTGGTACCCCTTTCTCATCTGCGTGCTCAAATCCGCCCAGGGGGTATACACCGACGTCGAGACGCAGCTCAAGATCGGCATGTACTATGCGCTCAACGTCGCGCGGGAGCTGGCTCGGCGCGCCCGCGCGGCAGATCCGAAGACGTACGCGCAGTCGCACGCGGGGGCCGGGGACGAGCGTGAGGCGGAGGCGGAAGAGGTGGACAAGGTGATGGGGCGGGTGTATGGGCTGCGGGCACTGGGCGCACAGTGGGAGGTGTGGATGATGGCGAGCAGGCCCACGCAGCCCCACTTTGTGGGTGCGCGCGGAAGAGAGACAGGACAGATTGCTGACGCCCAGCCGATGATGCTCCTCGGCCAAGGCAGCTGTCAGGAGCTGAGCGGCATGAAATCTTTCTATTCCCTATTAAATCATATTGGCGCCGAGGCCGAGGTGCGCAGGCGGACCGTGGGCCGGTGGCTGTATTGTCTGCGCGACCGCACGCACGAGTGGGACCAAGAGGGCTATGCGGGAAGCAAACGGGGGCGCGCTGACGGAGAAGGGGTGGAGGATGTGATGCCGCGGAAGACATCGCGGATGGGGGGCGGTAGGACCGGAGGAGGTGGAGGTGGAGAAGCCGGACACGGCGCGCCCGAGGTGGACATCGCGCGTGTGAGACGTCGCCGTTGCCGAGGCGCCAAGGGAGGCGAGTCCAAGGTCGCGGTCGCGGCCAAGGTGGAGGAGTGGCTCTCGAGCGTTGAGGACAGCAGCAGCAGCGATAGTGGCCGGTTGGATAGTTGGGACAGGTCGGCGGACGGGGCAGGGGATGGGGAGGAGGTGCGGGTGGTGCTGGATCCTGCTGGGTCGTGGGCTATCTCATGGTTAGCGCAAGTGGTATTTTGAGTCTTGTACGATACAGCCTGCATGCCGGTCTACATACACTGCAAAGCGTGTTGGATGAACGATCGCGAGCACCGAGTAACCCCTGCTTGACTCCTGCACCGCCGTACACAACTCGGCTTGAACAACCCTCCATCATGCATTGACAGCGGGGACTTGATGGCAAAACGTCTCGCCAAGTGCCCAGGACACAGCGGACCATCTTGTGTCTCGTAAAGCCGTCTGCACGCCCGCCGCCGTTGCCCGTGTCGAGCCTCGAGAGATGGGTATGATTACCCTATATCCCGCGAGGCTGCCACTTCCCTCCCCGCTGATACACCTTGATGAATGCTCGTTGAAATCCAGGCCCTGGCGCCGCTGAAGTGATAGTGACGGACTTGACGTTGGCATTGGCACATATCTTCTTGCCGGTCGAGTCATGGACCAGATGTCCTCATGACAAACTGAATACGCGAGAGTGTGTCCAGACCGGGATGAGCGATGAAGGTCCATGGTCGTGCGCCGTGTCGAACTTTCCGTCCGCGAAAAGCACCTCTGGGTCTGAGGTGCATTGGCATTGAAGATGAAGATGGCGGCTGGGCGGTGCGGAGCGGTAGGCGCGAGGAAAATGGGCCAGGTGATCAGGCTGTGGCGCCGGGCATCGGTGGGCTGGGACGAGAGGTGATGAAGGTCCGACCGGTCAAGTGGTACGTTCGTGGTCCCCCTCCATGCTGTGGTTCGGGACCCTCTCGAAGGAGACGAACGAGGTTTGCCAGATCATCCTATTGTCGGCCGTGGTCGTGCCAGTGAGCGCGAGCACGCACGGGAGGGGAGCTGAAACCCAATCTGCAGCGTCAGTGATGTCCTGCACACATTGTACTGTGAAGGCAGACGACTCACATCTGCCCCGTCTGCCATGGCTCATCCGTCTGAGACTGATCTCGAACCCGCTGGTCTTCCGCTGGTCCCTCCCCGAACATCGAGTCTGCCGCCAACAAGGCCGGGCCGGGCGTAGGCATTTCTCCTAGCTATCTGGCGCTACCGGGCAGATCCAGACCAAGGGTAGGCGTTGCGTTGGTCTTGGCAGATTGGCTGCTGGACTCGAGGTGCCCGACTCGCAGGTTGCAGGCAAGGATGAAGGCGATGTCAACGCCGCGAGTGTTGGAAGTGGTGCTCTGCCTGCGAGGAGGGTAGAGGAGGCTCTCGGTGGTATGCGGAGTCAAGACGACGAGGCGCGGGCAGCGTGATCCGAGGCCAGCGGGGGAAGGGATCCCGGCGGATGCTGCGGTCGTTGCCGGACGGCAGTGGCGACATCTGACGCTGGACCCGGTCGGAAAGTAGGCGCTCTGAGCCTCGCACTATGAAAAGCGGCCATCGTCCCTGCGCCCGATGTGATCCAGCCAGTATGTGTGATGCCCGCCCATGCAGAAGCCATATTCGTGCTGGTGGCTGGCTGTCTTCACCCAGGCGGCCTTGCGGTCGCATAACGCGCCTTGATAGTCGAAGAGTTTGCGAGACGGGGGTCGAGGGGGACAATCAAGTCTCTATATGTCCGCAAGACTGTTTCGACTTGAGCCGGGGTGTCAGTGATGTGCTGCCGTCCCTATAGAGACAAGCTACGTACACCTTGCGTTGCTCCCCATTCTTCCGCTCCTGGAAATCGGCGTAGTTCTCCGACGGACATTTGAGGTTTGAGCACTAGTCGACACAAATGGTGTATTCGCCGCATAAGAGTGTCCGGAACTTGCGAACGAGCTAGCTGAATCTGGATCAGTGTCAGCGTCTGTACAGAAGGGACGGCCGGGAGATCTCTCACCTTGCGTGTTTGAGAAGCGGGAAGACCGAGGGCGCTACTAGTAGTCAGCCTGAGTCCTGTGCTGCCATCTAATGACTCACATGACGGTGATCTCGACTGGAGGGGGCACTGAGCTTTGTATCGCCTGGGGAGGGGGCATGGGTCTTGGAGGCGAAGGCGAAGGCGGAGGCGCTAGGTGGTGAAAATCGTCATGCGCTGCGTACGGTCTGGCGGGGCTCCTGCCGGAGCAGTATGAGTGTCCGTGGACATATGGAAGGAGTGTCGGCCGTAGATATTGCGGGAGTGTTCAGTCGAAGGACCGAATTGGGCGCGTGATGGGGTTGAGGCGAGGGATATGAAAGAGACACAGCGGGGCTTGCCAGAGACGTGAACTCGCCCATTCTCTTTGAGACCGAGTACGTTGTCGAGGCGTACGACGTGATGCTCGTCTCCCTTCCGTCTGCTGCTGCTGCTGCTGCTGCTGGCACTTTGGGCGCGGGTGGTTCGTTGTCGATCAAGGGGACATGGAGCAGACATGGGTGCAGAAGGGCAGAGGAGTCGGAGGAAAAGAGGATGTCATCGAGCGCGAGCGATATCACAGCTTCCTCTCGTACGAGCGCTGGCAATCGTCTGCACCAGTATTGTATAGCCGTCTCGAGGAGACGAGAGGGGCTGAGGCAACTGAGGTCCCCTCGGTGCGACGGCGCGTCCGCTCCCCATTCCGATCCCTCGCCTCCAGCCTCCAGCCTCTCCTGCAGCTGATCCCGTAGCTCTACTGCGTCCGCTTCCGCCAGCTCGGTGTGACGAGGATACCCTCCCGAGACCAGCACGAGTCAATGGAGCTTCTCCCAACGCGAAGCCGTCCGGGGACAGGCTCCATGGTCGAGGACGAGATCGTGGCTCGCGCCGCAGCACCACAGCTTGAGCCTTTCGGACCGAGTCGACCATGGCCACGTCTAGACCTGCAGAACAGTCGGCGGCCGCTTCGAAGAGCCGTGATGGGAAAGCACCGGCCTCCCGGCACTCCCTCGAGCTCGATACGTACATCGTTCGCAAAAGCTCCAAAGGAGGAGAAGAGGATCTCGTCTGTGTCGCCTTGTCGTCTGTCGCACCGTCGTCGTGGTTGTCGCTATCGCTATCGCTGTCGATGTCGCTGTCGCTGTCGTTGTCCTCGTCAACAACATCGTCATGATGACTATTGGAGGCAAAAACATAACATGCTGTACGAGTAGTCGTTTGGTTGTAGGGCGTTTGAAAAAGGAGAGTGAAATGCATGACGCGTCAATTAGGGGAGGGGCGACCATCACGTGATCGTTTCATCATCCGCCATCACTGTTTCTATTTCGCCATCCATCCATCCATCTATCCGACCACACCATGGCCACCAACGTCGTCGATGCTCAAGGCCAAGGTCAAGGTCAAGGCCAATGCCAAGGCGGGGTCAAGTTCGACATCCATCCGTTGCCGTACGAACGATACAACGTCTTCTCCAAGATGCCGGCGATGGATAGGGGCGGTGCGCAGTTGGAGTATTATCAGCTATCGTCGCTTCCCCCCTTGCGCCGACCGTATACCGTCATGGAGTGTTTGCAGCGGCATGTACCACCGCCCATTGCGCCTCTGCATCCGGAGGACGATGATACGTATGTCACCAAAGTCGAGTACTTTGGTATGAACGCCTCTACCGCCGCCGCTGCGCCTTCAGATCCGTTGCCCTTGGACGACGTGTCCGCCGGCACTCGCACTGGAGCAGGAGCAGGAGCATCGACAAAGCGCAGGATGCGCTCGGCACCGACGGGCAGCGAACCTTCGGCGTTCAAGTCGAGGAAGACGCCGAAATCTCTGGATCAGAAGATGACGCCGTCATCTAGCACGCGCAAGCCGGATGGGACGGCGTCTCAGGCGTTTTGGAAGAACTACATGGTCAAGTCCAGGGATATTCGGTGAGCAACAGAGACCGAGTGAGCCAAGCAGTATGCTGACGGGTAGGTTCAAGATGGATCGAGAAGGTCTCGTGAAGATCTGTCAAGACTTTGTCGACAACAGTTGCGCGAAAGACCGGCTAGATCCGTCCTTCACCACGCCGTGGTGGATGCACCTCACGACTGCCGACAGCCAAGCGTGCGAACCGACCGCCGCGTTCAGGCAAGCACTGGCGGAAGCCTCACCGTCGTATCATGTCTACCAGGACTATTCCGATCGGCAAGAGGGGTGGTTTCGATATCACGAGCGCCGAGGGGGCGAGTTGCCCAATACGAGCTTTATCAAGAGTTCCCTCTGTCACCTGTGCAACATGTGGATAGGGCATGTCGGCAATCTCAAGCCACACGTCACTATCAATGGGAAATGGGACCACCCCGATAATTTGGACACTGCTATCCCCGACTTGGGCCTGTGGCGGTTGGCGCATGGCGGCAAGCCGGGGGACGAGTGGACACAGTCGATCGTCGAGAACAAACCGTACTTGACCGAGGCGGACATTGTGTGGTTGATGTACAAGCTGCTTCTGTCGGACGACGGACTGGGGATCACGTTGAGCATGGACGAGGAGGACAAGGCCAAGGTGCATTTCGACTTTGCCGACAAGGAGCTGGGTGCCCATGCGGCTATCAGGGATATACTGGTGCAGGTGCGTCTGTCATGTGTTGGCGAGCTGCGTTGACGCTGGTCAGGTGGTCGAGCAGATGCACAAGAACAGGGCGCGTTATGCCATCATCAGCAACTACGAGCGGTACATCCTCCTCCGTCTCGACGACTATCATCGTTTCACCGTCTATCCCGTCATTCACCGAGATGCCAACGTGCCGTGGACCGACAAATGGCGCGAGCTGCTCAGAGCAGCCAAAGTCCCGGTCTATCTCCTCGATATCATCTTGGAGAAGCTCAGACCGGTCGAAAACGTGAATATACTCGTCCTGCTCGCGGCGCTTACTGTGCGGACGGATCCTTTGGGGGACAAGGACGTGCTAGGGCGTGCTGCGTGGATGCCGGGACCTGCTCTGTCGTCCACCACTTTGGCCGAACAACAGTCCACGATGGGAGCTGGGGCGAGAGCGGCAACCGGTTCGAGGAATCAAGGTTCCAGCCATGCTATGGGCAATCAGTCGCAGCCGCGTGGTGACGGACATGCAGAAGGCCAAGACGGACAAGGCGGCGTTGGGGACACGAAACACGCAGACACAGTTCAAGTCCAAGTCGCCGCCGCCCCCGCCAATCAGGAAACGAACCATACCTCGGACGATGACGATCCTCTCGGCCTCTTTCCCTTCTCGAACCGCTATCGCTATCATCGTGCCGACCCGCGCACAAAGCCCGTCGATATCGGTTTAGAGGTCATGTTTTCGTCTGCTCTGTCGCCAGCAACCTCGACACTGTGCGACGACCTTCATTACATCGATCGAGACATGTTGAACAAGATGCAATGGACGATGGATGCACCGCCACGGCGGCGGCAGCTTGGACGCCAGGCCAAACTCTCTGATCCTCCCTCGCTCATATCCGACAGATCGGGCGTCACGGATCCGATCGAAGAGTCGCTACTGAGCGGCGAAGAGGACGACAATGATGATCCCGTGCCGCCCGATGACCGGCTCTTTGGTGGTGAGGAGGACCACGACAACGACAACCGCAATGACATGGAGGTCGAGAAGCAGCACCCTTGGCAAGGTGCAATGCGTCACCCCCAGACCCAGGCCCAGGCAGTCGCCGACACGACCACGACCATGAAGCCGTCTTTGACCCGAATCGACCAGCTGGCTTCTGGGCTCACTGCGCACCAAGTGGTGGCATCTTCATCCACCCAGGCCCCGGAGAAGGGGATAGCAATGGGGGAACGAGCCCAAGTCGCTCCCGAGGAGAATAACAAGACGAACAAGAAGAAGAAGAAGGTGGAATTGATATCCTACATTGGATCTGGACGGCTGTTCTCAGTGTTTCGCGGCATGCTGTTGACTGACGATGACACGGCCATCCCTATCGTCGCGAAATTCACCAACCTCTACACCTTTCTCGACCCCTCGGTCGAATCTGCCTATGCCGGTCGGTCAGACGATGCACACGCCGCCCTCGAGAATGAGATTGGGATGTATCACACCACCAACTTGTCGGCCTTGCAGGGTCAATGCGTCCCCAAGTTTCACGGATCCTGGACGGGAATATACGATATTCATCAGGGTCTGGTCAAGGACCCCGACAGGCAGGTGATTGAGGTGCGCTGTGTCTTGCTCGAGGATTGCGGCCTGGACTGGGAGACGTACGTTGACCGTCGGGGCGATGGGCTGGTGGTAGGTTTGAAGACGATGGCAAAGCTGCACGAGTTGGCTTGGAAGGCACTGGACAGATTGCATGCGGTCGGTATTTGTCACCACGATATCAGACCTTCCAATGTGCTCGTCAACGTCGACAACGAGGGCGACAAGATGATGATCCACCTGATCGATTTTGAAACGGCCACCTTTTCGACCAAAGCCACTGATAGACAGAGTGATCGGTTGGCTCTGGGTCGTGTTCTGGCGGGGGGCGGGGGCGATTGGTGAGTGATGATGACGATGGCTGGTTGCCCACTGGTTGGGGTACAGACATGCATGAATATGGATGCCATGAGCGAGGATCCACTCTGAGTCGTCGCTAGCAGCGTCGAGTGTATTGTCGTCGCGCCATCATCATCCAGACACGGTTCTCCGGCACTCGAGGCATCGACTGACCGTCGTTGAAGGGCGGGGCGTCGTGGACGGTGTATGTATTCTGTAGTTCATCGACCGCGCTCGAATAGACTCGATAGCCTTGATCTCCTTGTACTCGGTCTCTGCTTGGTTGAACGCGCGACGCGACCATCTTGCCATTGGAGCAGAGCAGAGAGGCTCCTGGAGTATCCTGGAGTAGACCTGGACGGTCGTGTCCGGTGTCACTACCGACCTGCACTTGGTCTGCTCCTCTTTACTGATGATCGGCAGTACGAGTAGTCCTTGATTGGTCCTCGGTAGACGAGTAAACCTGACCCCACACCACTCACTGCCCGCCGGCTCGAGACTCAACCATGACCTGGCCAGACCTGGCCATGGGTACCGAGTACTGTACCCCGCAGTTGAGTTGCAGACGGACAACGAATCTGGTGAGTGACGGACTGGGACGATCGGTCGAGTGACCAATCACTACGAGTACCTCGCACACACCCTGATAGCCTTTGCCTTTCCCAGATGAAGACAGACCAATTGGGTAGGATGGGAGAAGCGTCGAGGACGGTCCTCGTTCTTGTTCTCGCTTACATTCACTCACGTACACCTTGACGTTCACCCTCACGTTGCCTGGACCCCTCGTCTCGTTCCCCAATGTTCATCTTGATATGCACACCGGAAATGACGCCATCAAGTCCGATCGCCCATTCTTCTCTGGCTCGCCTCGCTTCAGGCAGAGCTTGCAGCGAAATGGCCCACCTCGTTGGTGGTTGGGTCTGTCTGTCTGGCACTAGCTTATCGTTTGTCAGACTGTCAGGAGACACCGCACGCCACCGGGCTGGACTGGACTCGAAGCGCACTACTGTGAGTGGCAAACTGGACTGGGCTAGGAAGGACTAGTCTCTGGCTCGTCTGCTGTATGCCTCTCTGTGTAACAGAATGATGGCGCAGTGTGGCACTGGACGTGGTCCGGGGGACTGGGAGGGCTTGATTAGGAAGAGAGGCAAGAAGATGACTTTTGATCCATGACTGGGGAAAAAGTCTTCACCGGCCAGAGGGCCTGCTTATCTTTCACCCAGATTCTGAGAACTATGGAATTTGCCACCCGTGGTTCTACGCACTTTCTAAGAAGTTGCTAAGAGGGTGCTAAGAATCTGCTAAGAATGTGCTAAGCACCTGCTAAGCACCTGCTAAGAACCTGCTCAGCATCTGTCACGTCGGCCACGCCTCAGTGACCACCTACAACGCCTATCACTTCGTCAGTACCTCGCACACCTTACCCCCATAGCCTTCTGCCTCGTCAATCATTGAGCATGTTCGAACCTCAATGACCCTCGAGCTTGAGCCTCGTCGAACCTCGACAAGTACGTGTTTCAAGGAGGGATTGGGCGTGGCGGTGCAGAGATGCAGGAAAGGGTATATAGGGCAGGCAGAGCCCAAGGTTGTTTCTATAGCATTCCAGTATTGAGTCCCGTGGATAGAGCTTGACGGCGCAGCCGTGTTGTTGACGTTCAAGGAGCTGTAGAGGGCACCTCCTTGATCTAGCAGAGGGGATTGACAGAGAGAGAGAGAGAGAGATTGCGTGGATGGGCCCATCAGTTGATGATCGGTCAGGCCCGTGACAGCATCTTTCCCTGAAGGTCCAGACTTTGATTGGTGCACTGAATGCCTGACCCTGATTTCCATACTATTGATTCATGATACTCTTGTTTCTCCACCTCGTGCTCCCACTGCTTACGCTCCTTGAACAAGCTACTCAGTGCCTGCTCTCTCTCTCTCCAACTTTGCAGCGGTCACCTCAAGATTCATGCATGTCTCAATCATCCTTTGGTTCTCCGCACTCAATTCAAGCCACTCTTCTTTGATGTTGCGGAACTTCTGTTCCTGTGGTCGGGCAGAGCTGGCCAATGTAGAGATCTTCACTCGGGTGTTGTCAAAAGCCATGTCCAGGTCAGCCTTACCTTGGTCAAGAGTTTGCATGATGGCTTCCTATACAGACTTATACTGTGCCAATGTCGAGCGATGTTGACGGAGCAAGTCTGCCTCCACAGCAGCAAGCTTTGAGAGGAATGCGGAGAAAGTGGGCTCAGGCTGGACGGCAGTCAAATGCTGTCACGGTGGCGGAGGAAGAGACAGGTCACATGACGGAAAGTGGAGGTAGCTAGCAGCTCGCCGAGTCTCGTGCACTCAACTTCTACCTCGACGAGCTAGGCAAGGCAGGCGGCGGGTACTTAGGGAGACTGTTGTAGCCTACCCTCCGTAGTCTTCTCCCAATCATTGTTTCTCTGCAGACACTTCCCGGCCTGCTCCTTTCCGTCGTGATGATTTGTTCTCGCAACATCAAGTCCCCCACCGAGTCCCCCGCCGAGTCCCTCGCCAAGCCCCTTGTTTCCATTAGCCGCACGTGCACTCGGGCCCTTGAACAGAGAAGGTGGACGCCGTGACAAATGCGGAGGCTGACTCAATGTCGCCGGGGGAAGAAGAGAAGCCACCTCGACGAGGGTGGCTGGAAATCACAGGATATAAGATGTGAAGGAAGACCGTTGTAGCTTCTTCAACACTCTCTGATCGACTCTCATGGATACACCTTGACAATCTTGCTTTCCCCGTTGGTCTGCAGCATGGAATCTCACTCCACGGCTGAAGCCATGACAAGTTTGTAACCTCAAGAACCCCAAGCCTCCACGACCCTGAACCTCGACGAGCTTGATTCCTTTCCACCTCAATGTGCTTCATCCCCTGGTTGTGCTTGAGGGCATCTACTGACAGGAGGGCGTAGCATTGTGACAAGAACGCTCTGCCATCATTTGGATCCTTCTCAGCTGCAACATCCCTACTCCGGGCCCAAACACAAATAATGTTCCGCCTCCGCCGTCTTGGCTATTACATACCCCTCCAAGGAACGTAAATAGCAACCTCTGCCAATGTCACGCACCTCTGCTCCACCGACGACATACTCTTGCCTCCGCCGGCTGAATCAGCAACGACATCATGGCGCAGGAAAGATTGATCAGCAAGGAGATTTTGGGTGGCAAATCGGGTTCACTGCAGGGGATATAAACCCCCTCTGTTCTGTCTGAGGAACCCCAAGGTGTCAGGATATTGCCACGACATCCTGATGACACGTGGCCTGTAACCGACAAACCAAGACTGAGGCGAAGGCCGAGGAGGAGTGTGAACTCAGCCTCGTAGGATCATCCCGTTACCAATGGAACCTATTTGTTTCGAATAGTCACAGACAGTCGTCAATTGCACTCGAACCATCCAGCAACCGATAAGTGACCAAGGAAGACAATGGAACGCACGGAAAGAAGTGAATCAGGACAAGCCACACGGAGATGAGAGCGGGCCCGAACAAATATGGACGAGGCATATCACTTGAGATAAGAGGACAATCCAAGACGGGCACGGAGCAGATAAGGTGAGAACTAACAGAGATAAAGACGGACAGAAGCAATTGGAAACGAATAGCAATGACTGGCCACGAGATGGAACATTCCGAGACGGAGAGTGCTAGAATCCGTTCAACTGGTAGAAGGATCAAGGAAGGATACTTATGTGCGAGAGATTGCAGAGGAAGAACCTCAGCAATCTAGTTAACTAGTCCTTGAGGTAGAATACAGCTTTTACTTAGAGAATCGACCGTACCAGTGATGAGTAGTAGATAGGCAAGGTGAGTCTTGATCGCTCCTCACCAACCCAGTTCAAATCTGCTCTTGTGCATTCATATCTGTTACAAATAGAGACTGATACTTAGCAACCGACACAGAGTGTCAGTCGGGTGTCATAATTGATTGAACGCATCACCGTACCTATTTCGCGTCAAGTCGCGCCTTTCTTTCTGTGACCGCTTTTGCTGTGTTGACGCGTTGCTCCTTCAAAACACATGCATAGACGCTCAAACTTTGTCCAGAACTTCCTCTTGTACCACAGAATGACTGGCATTTGCTTTACACCCCGCAAACGGTCTCGTATTGCCCAAGCTGGCTTGAATACGCCATACCGGCAGGTAGCCACTGAGAACGACTGCTCCATTGGTACTGTGTCACATTTGGTCAAAGAGCTTTGTCAAACAGGCAGCAATCCACCTCCAGTTCAACATGGACGTCCCTCTCGCGACTCCCTTCGAGATCTTGCTGTTATATGTCGCCTGGGGTGCAAACATCGCCAACATACCCTCGCCCAGCTTATCACCCTTCTGAAGGAAAATGGCTTCCCGCTGTTGCTTTCCACTCTGGGCCGCATTCTCAAAGTCCTTGGCCTCAAACAGCGCCTAGCTCGAGTCAAACCTCTCTTGGACAAGTGAGCATGCCGGCTGCGACGCAACTATGCTTCTCAGCATCGCCTGTATGAGCTGAATGCTTGGAGAAGGATGATTTATGTGGATGAGGCATCTGTTAGGACCGACAAGACTTTCAGAACATGGGTGACGCGACGCGCAAGGATGGAGAAGCATGGCTGGAAGAGTGCATGGCCCCCAAGTTACTTGGTGGGAGGAAGTCTATCATGGTCTGGGGAGCGATTTGGTATGGGAGCAGGTGAAAGCTGGTCCGATTTGACACCAGTCAAAGCGAGGGAAAGAGGAAGGGAGTCACAGCTGTCATCTATCGCGATCAGATCACCAGAGGCGAGCTCAAACGACGCTGGAAGCAAGTCAACACCAGCTGGAGGGCCTATGGGGGTGCTAGGATCATTGAGGACGGTGCCAGAGTGCACACAGCAAAGATCAACCGCAACATAGGCAAGAGGCAATGATTCAGGTATATGCAACACCCCCCTTGTTCCCAGACCTCAACCCCATCAAAAATTGCTCGGCATACCTCAAACAGAAGCTTGCACAGCTTCCCAGATGTCCGACCACACCTGAAACACTTTTTGAGACACTCCAGCATATGTGGAATGCGATTCCGGAGGAGATGATAGACAGAATGATCAACAGCATGCCTAGGAGGCTGAAGAAGGTGAGAGAGCGGCATGGATTCACCATTAAGTATTGATTTCTGGTCAAAGTGAGTGCCGTCATTGGATGTGCACGGCTCGCTTCGTCTAGAAAGCTGATTTACAGGCTTTTATGTCAAGTGCATGCATGAGTGACAAGGAATGCAAAAAGAACGGCACAAAACGTACGCAAAACGCGCGCGTTCAATCAGTTTTGACACCCGACTGTATGTTGTGGTGAGCTTTAGTTGGATCCAGAATAGGTCACCGGGCACTGGTCTGACACAAGGATCCAGATATTGATTTGTTACTTGTAGTCTTCATAGGGTCTGCACTTGACTTTACCCTTTGCCATAGCTTCACCCATCCACCCCTTGGCTTGCCGACGGATCCTTCCAAGCCATTCCGGATGATGGCACCACTGTCAGACCTCTTCACTGAGATCCTCGTCTGCACCACAGGCAGACACTCAGTAAACCTTCGCCTTCCATCTTGTCTCTGGTCTCCTTCCAATGCAGACCTACCAGGGACAAGTACCCGTGACACTGCCAATGGATGTTAGCTGACTGCTATGGTCTGTTGCCGCATGATCAGTGCAAGCTCCGCCTGGTATTGTCTTCTTGGAGGCAAAATGTTGCCAACTGTCGGTCGGGAAACCAGAAATAACTGTAGGAAAAGCAGAGACGATGCCGAACTGATCGTTGGGATTATATCGAAACATATCTAGAATATTTATACATGCGTAGAGAGCATCGTCGATGCCTTTGGTAATATGTAATACTGTCCCAAAGTGTATTATTGGGAAACGATTACATAAGTTACTCGTAACTACTCGTGGTCGGCTCACTCAACCCTCCTCTCTTCTCTCTTCTCTCTTCTCTCTTCTCTCTTCTCTCTTCTTCTCTCTTCTCTCTTCTCTGCCTCTCTCCCTCCCCATACCTCGCTCTCCCTCTCGTGCGTCGCCTCGCCTCACTTGTACTCTTTCACCCTCCCTCTCCAGTCCTCCTCATGCAGCAGCTCCAATCCATTCGCCAAGTCATTGTCGGTCTTCTTCCCGGCAACGCAGAAGACCGCTGGATAACCGACCACCCGTATCCTCCCGGCACCTTTGGCTCCCTCTATCGCAGAGGCGGTGTTGCAGGACGCTCGGACACGGTCAGAGCCGTTCAAGGCCTCATCGAGTCGGTCAAAATCCAGTGCGCTCTCGAGCCAGATCACCGCGTTCACTGGGCCAACATCTCGGCCTCGCTCTGCCACACCGACCAGACCATCCTCCTCCGCTCGGGTCTCGTGGGCGTCGGCGTACGGCACTATGCCGAGCAGGATCTCGATGCGATCCGAGTCGCGCCGCGACAGACTGGCCCGCCAGGCACGCTCGGTGATCCCGTCGGTCGACTGCAAGACTCGCCGACGTTCAACGCGTTCCTCGAGGTGTACAAGCGCCACAAGTTGATCACGTCCAACAAGAGACAGAGGACGAGACAGTCCACCGAGTGTGAGTCTCTCGCCCCATCTCCCTCACCTGCTCACGAGCCACATGGGGTCCGAGGGCCCGGCAGGTTGCCAGTACAGGAGAATGAAAGGACGGGCGGCGTGTCGTCCGTCATCCGGCCAGGAGCATCTCTGACTACCAGTATCGGCCACCACGGATCCCGCTTCTCCAAGTCTTCCCGCAGCTCCGACCTCGGCCATCGCTCCAGCTTCTAGTTCCAGTGGTGCGTCCGGGGCCCTGGCAAACGGATCATCTTCTCCCCAACCCGCCGCGCCGAGCCGCCTCGCCCCGTTTCTTCAGCCACCCCGCCTCATCGCCGTCGCCGACGACCGTACCGATCGGAGCAGCAGCAAGCGATCCCTCAGCTCGTTCAGCGAGGGTATCATGGATGCTCCCAAAGCTGGCATCCGCATCCCCGATCACACGCTATCCATCCGAGGACCCGCGATCGGCTCTGTCCTCACCGCGCCGCCATCGTCGACGGGCAACACTCGTCTCCCGAGCGCTTCTGATCCGCCCGTCGGCATCACAGGCTCGCCTGATGTCAATCAGACCCGTCGCGAGGACGTCAGATCAGGAGTCGCCGCCAAAATGTTGCGCAAGATCCGGTCGGTGACGAACCTTCCCCTCGGCCTCCAACGCGCGGTCGCGACTCCAAGCCCCGGCATCCCTCGTCCTAACGCCTCCCTACCCGGTCTGCCCTCCCTCGTTCCGACCGGTAAACCGACCCAGTGCGCTCTCATGGTCGGCGAGGACAAGGCGTTTGTTATCCCTTGGCCTCAAATAGAGCAGCTCATACGGTCTTCTTCACCCGGGGACACGGTCGCCGCCCTCAATGCTCGCCTCACCACCGGGTGGGGTCAGGCGATCATGTACACGCAGCAAGCCAGCGAGATATGCGGCACCTGGATGGGCATGCTCGCGTGCATGACCCGCTTTTCACGCATCGTCGTCCTTGATCCCGACGAGAGAACGCTCGCCATCGAGCTTAGGGACGATCACCCCGGACTCATGCAGGAGGTCCAAGAGGCGGGCCGCGCCAGAGCAATCACCGACATCGCCGACTTCCTCGGTCGAGTCGACCACACGACCCTCCCCTGGGACGTCGAGAAACAAGCGATCGCCAAGGATCGGGCTGCCAATGTCGACCTCGACGCGGTCGCCGCCATCCGAAGCATGGTCGACACGGCTCACCAGATTGTCGCTTTCGAACGATACGACCATCCGCTCAGGTCACTCGTTCACCCCAAACATCTCGAACAGAGACACAAGACGGACAAGCTACCAACGTGGAAAAAGCTCTGGACCGTCTTTTCCTCTTCTCCTTCCGAGGGGGATGCGGTCGGTCGCGTGCATGTTTGCGGCAGTGAGGATGGCGTCATGATGATGGCGGCCGGTGCTGCCCGACCAGGCATGCTCCCCGCCGTCAGGGACGTTTACCCCGGTCTGCGATCCAGACCGGTCCAACCCGACGCCGACGAGGAGGAAGAGCTGCGCGTGGTAGATGCTCAGCTTCGCCATGGCGATCTGCAAAAGCTCTCGGCACGCGGGTCCGAGTCCACGAAGAAGGGCAAGAAGCCGACGCGCAAGAATCCGATGCGCCAGGAGCGAAAGGGCGACGACCGAGATGAGGCCGGCGGGGGCGGTGGCCACAGCAGCGGCGGCGGCGGAGGCAGTGGTAGTGGTAGTGGTAGTGGGGCCGGTGGAAGGGGAGGTGACTCCAGCCATGGCAGCCGGACAGGTGGTGGCAGAGGCGGCGATGCCACGGGCAATAAGCAGGACCAGGGCGAGGGGTCACACCGTCGCGCAACCCTCCGCCCCACCGATGGCATTGAGGCTGGTGCTGGTGAGCTGCTTGCAAATCTCTCCGTGAGGTCATCAGCTGATGGTCTTTCCCAGAGTCTTGGCTCCAGACCTTACCTGGAGATACAGATGTGCCCGACCCGATTTCGCCTGTTCCGATTACGACCTCGGATGGCCTACACCCGTCGTTTGAGCGAGCCCCACCTTTGTCCCGCTCCCTCAGTTCGGTCGAAACGGATGGTGGATCCCTCAACGACGAACTGCCGCGTCCGGACCGGCTGGTCCCGCACGCCCGCGGCCCCGCCGGCGACGGCGACGAACAGCAAGGATCATTGCCTGGCCCAGCGGGTCTTCCCGAAGACCCACCCGCGATGCTCAAGCATCCGGGCCGAAGGTTGAGCCCAGGCATCGGTTTGACGCACCTCGAAGACTACAAAGACGACCCGATCGGCTTCTCGGATTCGGACTCTGGCTCGGACTCGGACTCTGGTGAGGACGAGTTCCTGTCTCTGACTTGCGCCGTACAAGCCATGCGATTGGCCGGGTGGACCAGAGTGGTCCTTGTCACTCCGGAGGAGATGACTGGGTTGATCGTCGAAGGAGGAAAAGCCATCGTGGAGTGTGCTGCATACGCTGCGACTCGGGCGAACGACTAGGCGAGAGGGGAAAGGTCCAAGTCCCGGACTTGAGCAGGACGAAAATGTTGTGCATAACCGTACGAGTAATCTTGATGAGCCATCACATACGTATACCAGTCGAGTGCGCAGATGCAGCGGCAACGCGTAGAGCCACGACAAGCCATTGACAGGGGCTGCGGGTGGAGCAAGAACACGGCCAAGGCCAAGGCCAATGGAGGCGCATTGACGACCTGCGCAACCTCTTTTGTGGAGATGCTCGTCTGCCTGTCGTGGCCATTCTGTCGGGCCCCAATCGTCGAGGCGATGCGGAGCAGAGTCAAGGTGCAAACCGGGCGGCATAACGGGGTCAGGGCACGCCCTTACCGTGAGCAGGACGCAGCATGTATCGTGCAGAGCGTGCAGAGCGTGCAAAGCGTGCAAAGCTGGCTCGTCGTAGCGGCGGCGCTGCCGGCGACTGAGGACTAGGCTTTTCGCCCAATGATGGGGGCTCGTTGGCTCGATCGCGCAAACAACCTGACGTGACTCTCGCAAGGAGCCTGCTTCTCATGTTCTGGGCTCTGTCTTTGGGGCTCTCATGTAGAGCTACGAGCTGCCGGGCGAGCGAGTTACAGCACATATACTACTACTGTCACAGCGTTGTACGATGCACGAGCTGCCAACCAGCCCGCCGCGCTCTCAACACCTCGCTCCGGACAATCGATAGCCCCTCGACAGCATCAGGTCGGTGCGGAAAACTGAAATAGGCCGTATCGAGCTCGTCACCGGCCGCCTTGTCGAGACTGGCTGAACCTGGACGGCCATGTCCAGCTCCGGTCCGCGAGGGACATCTTTGACCTGGCTGGTGTCACACCAAGCCGACCTACTGTATGTCCGAGCCTCTGCATGCCAAGGCGGATCTAGCCACTCGCTCGCCCAGTCCCCCACCGAGCGCAGAACCGGTGGATTACTATGGGCGAGCGCCAGTCCACGTCGTTCCTCGGGGAGCATGGATGACAGGGATCGGTCTTGGGCGAGCTTGACATCGGGAGAGAGTCGCAGCCGAGCTGTCCGGAAGATCTGATCGAGTGGAAGTTGGGTCAGCGCGGTCGCCGCACATCGCCATCCAACCCACCTGCAGATGAAAACCTCGTTTGCGAGGGGGACGATTGTGCTACCCAAAGGTGGTGTGGCAGCAAGATTAAGGCGCCACACCCCTCGTACCATGGGAACGGCGCCGACGACGACACAGGTCAGGGTACGCAGTGGTCCATCCCGATCACCCGACTCGATGCCACCCCGATGGCTTGGGCATGCATGCCACGCGGTACGTCCATGTCATGAATCAATACTTAGGAGAATCAGTATTAGTATCAGTTCGAAGATCATTGAGCAAAGTCCGGAACTTCAGGGTAACTTGCTAAGCGTTTGCTCAGCACTTGCTCAGCGTTTGCTCAGCACTTGCTCAGCACTTGCTCAGACCATTCGTAGAATCTGCCCAGCATTCTGGGTGGCAAATTCATAGTTCTTAGCACTTGGGTGAAAGGGATATAAGCAGGCATGTTTGCCGCTGAAGACCTTTTCCCCAGTTATGGATCAAAAGTCATTTCCTTGTCTCTCTCCTTAGTCCAGCCCTCCCAGTTCCCCAGACCATGTCCAGTGCCGCCCTGCGCCATCATTCTGTTACACAGAGAGGCAATACAGCAGACAAGCCAGAGACTAGTCATTCCAGCCCAGTCCAGCCCAATCCGACCACCCTCCGTCCGGCCAGTCACGACAGTCCAGCCACGGGTCGTATGACCAGGCCAGACGTACCCGCGGGTGAGCGGTCAGACTACGACCGGGACCGAGAGTCAAGTCAAAGAAGAAGGGATGCCCGACCCTCGTCGTAGACGATGGCTTTGACCGGGGTCCACGCACCTCAACCATTGTCACCGGCCCCCGCCAGCCGTAGCCGACAAGGATGCGGCAGCCGCGCTACCCCAAGACCAAGAAGCACTTGCGATGAGCGTCCCGGGTGGCGCCAACGCTGCACAACGCTCTATCCCGTGAGACCAGGGCTGCCAGGCTGGACTGGGAATGGGAATGGGACTGGGTGTCAGATCTGTGCCCGGTGACCTATTCTGGATCCAACTAAAGCTTACCACAATGTATTACTCTGTGTCGGTTGCTAACTATCAGTCTCTATTTGTAACAGATATGAATGCACAAGAGCAGATTTGAACTGGGTTGGTGAGGAGCGATCAAGACTCACCTTGTCTATCTACTACTCGTCACTGGTACGGTCGATTCTCTAAGTAAAAGCTGTATTCTACCTCGAGGACTAGTTAACTAGATTGCTGAGGTTCTTCCTCTGCGATCTCTTGTCTACAGAGGGGTGTCCCGCCGGACGGGACACCCCGTGCGCACCTGCTACCTTTGATGTTCGCTTGCCCATGTCCTCATGCATGCAGACAGCTAGAAACCTGAAATTTAGCAGAACCACGCTCATAGACGCACGGATCACTCACCTCGAAGCGATCACCGCTATCTTCAATACTTGCTTGGCCAGCCCCGTCGCATCTGGACCATCTCCAGCCTCCTCATCATGCTGTCCACTGTATTGTCGATAATGCGCTGTGGCATTGAATCCCACAATCGAGAAACGACCTCAAACAGGTCATCCTTGTTGGTAGGCTTCTTGGGCATCTCGGCAAGCCGTCGCTTGATCCATGCCCAACAGTTCTCGATAGGGTTTAAGTCTGGCGAATATGGAGGGTGATCGATGTATCTGAAGCCCATTGCTGCGCCCACAATCCTTGCTGCAGGGCAAGTATGTATCTTCACATTGTCCTCAAGGATGCGAGGCTCAGTGCCATAGCCACGCCAGGAGTTGTTGACTCGGATCCAGCATCGCTTGAGCTCGCTTTTGGAGATCTGCTGGGCATAGATCTTGGCTGTGACACCCTTCCTCTTGCCTTCGCTTTGAGAGCAGTCAAAGCGAACCAGTTTTGAACGGCCTCCATGCCAAACTGCCCCCCAAACCATCACAGAGCATCGTCCAGAGAACATCTTGGCCGCCAAGCACTCTTTCCTGTATTCCCCCTTGCAACGCGTCACCCATGACTTCACAGTCCCCACAGAGCGCACAGCAGCTTCATCGGTGAAGATTGTGCATCGCCAGGCATCCAGACTGTCCAAGCGATGTTCTCGAGCGTATTGGAGGCGCAGGCGGAGTGCACGCTTGTCTAGGTAGGGTTTCAGCCTTGCTATGCGTCGTTTCATGCCAAAGATTGCCATGATGCGACGCAAGCTTGACTCAGAGAGGGGAAGGCCATGGGAAGCGAGGATAGGGATGAGCTGCACCGGTGTTGCTCGTCGATTCTTGTTGATAATGCGGCGAATGCGGCAAAGAGATCGAAGATCATACTGAGGGGGAGGTCTGTGCGCAGGAGGCGAGGTGGTGGTGCCGATTCTGGTGTAGTCTTGAAGCCAGCGGTTTATAGACGTTTTGGACGCGCCGGTCTCGTCGGCAATGATGCGGCATGACGATTTTGATGCCGCGCGGGCCATGAAAGCTCTATCAATGTCATTGAAACGCTTTCCAGTCATGATGAGGTGTTGTTGAAGCTACAAGCGCGCTCCTGGAATCTCAAGAAGCTCAGACTGGTGCATAAACAAGTAAACAACGCGAGGACATGTTCACAGAAGGAGCTCATCGCGTCGCGAGGTAGGTACATTATCTGTCCCGTCCGGCGGGACACCCCTCTGTATAAGTATCCTTCCTTGATCATTCTACCAATCGAACTGATTCTAGCACCCTCCATCTTGGAATGTTCCATCTCGTCGCTAGTCGTTGCTATTCGTTTCCAATCGCTTCTGTCCGCCTTTATCTCTGCTAGTTCTCACCTTATCTTCTCCGTGCCCGTCCTCTTATCACAGGTGATATGCCTCGTCCATAGTTGATCGAGCCCGCTCTCGTCTCCGTGTGGCTTGTCCTGATTCACTTCTTTCCGTGCGTTCCATTGTCTTCCTTGGTCACTTATCGGTTGCTGGATGGTTCGAGTGCAATTGACGACTGTCTGTGACTATTCGAAACAAATAGGTTCCATTGGTAACGGGATGATCCTACGAGGCTGTCACGGGGCTGGCCGGTCGTTGACTGATGGGCCCGTCCACGCGGTCTCTCTCTCTCTATCTCTGTGTCGATCCTCTGTCTGCTAGATCAAGGAGGTGTCCTCTACAGCTCCTTGACGTCGACAACACGGCTGCGTCGTCAAGCTCTATCCATGGGACTCAATACTGGAGTGCTAGAGAAACGACCTCGTGCTCTGCCTGCCCTATATACCCCTTTCCTGCATCTCTGCACCGCCACGCCCAATCCCTCCTTGAAACACCTAGTCGTCGAGGTTCGTCGAGGCTCGAGCTCGAAGGTCGTCGAGGCTCGAGCTCGAGGATCGTCGAGGCTCGAACATGCTCGATGATCGACGAGGCAGGAGGCTGTTGAGGGTAGGCGTGCGAGGTACTGGTGTAGGATAGGCGTTGTAGGTGGTCACTGAGGCGTGGCCGACGTGACAGAGGCTAAGTTCAACCGTCTCCTCGGTCTTTGCCTCGGTCTTGGTTTGTCGGTTACAGGCCACGTGTCGTCAGGATGTCGTGGCGATATCCTGACAACGCCCGCACAGCGGGCGCACTGGACCGCACTTGGAGCGCACAGTACGCACAGGTCTTGTACAGCCAAACTGTCCTCCCGTGGTGGGTGTTGTAGCATATGACCTGGTATGCCCGCTGGGTGTGAGTATGCCAGTATCGTATGTCGATGGGTTGGTAGGTGAATTTTGCTGGGTCATAACAGCCGCTGCCAAAAGGACATGACTTGGGCAAATCGAGATAGCCCGAGTGTGGCACCCTGGTGCCACACTATGCCGTCCCAAGGTGAGAGGACATGGCCATTGCGTGCCTATTCAATACTCACGGCCCTGAATAGGCGTGTGAATCACTTTAGAGTAGTCTTTAACTGTCCTCGTTCGTTGTCACATCGATGTGATTATGTAGTGAGAGCCATGAGTAACCCCTTGGACAACGACGTGGGAGACCACATCCTCCAGCGATCTCTCGACATGATTCACACCCATGCCCTGTTCACAGACTATCACACCGACGTTCGATCCGATTCAGGTTTCACCACCATGTCTCGCACAACGCTCAACCAGAGTCGCCCCTCAGCCTTTACTCCTTTCAAATCGACGCCCTCGTCCTCTTCCGCGTCCTCATCTTGCGATCTGCAGCTGCTGGACCATATCAGAACAGCTCTCCGCGGTTGGCTCGTCAACGGCGGCGAGTCACTCGACACGTCCTGCCCCTTGCTGTTCGACGCCCGGGGCTATTTCACGCGACACAACGCTCGGATTCAGCGCTTACGCCGCGGTCGATACAGCGGAGACGACGCGATGCGGCCCCATGTCTGCGAAGACGTACTGCAAGCATCCATCGAGCTTGTTTTCGACCCCGACACGCGATCGCGAGCGCCGCCGTCGGTCGATGGCAGGATGTGGAGCATCCTGGGAGGGACGGGCCAGGGTGGTGGGCGGTCCGACTTGGTCCTGCAGTTCTTTTGGCCGTCGATAACACCAGTCTCCCTGGTACTGGCACTGTGGGAGCTCAAGGCTTTTGAAAAGCTCAACTCGGTCAAAGCTGGGCAGTTGTCCTGGTGAATTTCCGACGGCCGGATCGGTATCAATACGGATGGATCTGTAAGGTGCCGCTATGTCTCGTCGAGGAATGAGCGGGCGGTAGCCGGCAGTACCTTTCCTCGTGAGGGGCCGGGCATCACCAGGGGCGAGGTCATCTCTCTTGTCGGACAGGTGAGTATGCTGCCGATTGGAGGGGGTTGCCTGAATTGGCTGACAGAAGACAGATTTGGGCGCAGTTCAAGAAGCATCCCCAGTCCAAAATACTCGTCCTCTCTAATGGCAGCACCGTCAACCTCGTTTTCTCTCGCACTCGTTCCGCCATACACCTCGCCCACAACATGTCCATCGCAAATCGACCGACGGCGGCTATGCCGCTGACTCATCCGTTCTTCTTCGCATTGGGACTTGCTCTGGTCCCTCTCAGCAAGTTCGTCGGGGACTGGGAAGGAGCCATCAACTTGCGGGATGTCGAGCCGCCTCCGCCCGTGGACGATGACCATGGCACGGATGAGGACGAGGCGGATGAGGATATGGGGGAGGATGACGATGATGACGACGGGAGTTTGAGACATGACGAGCACGGGCATGGGAGTGAGCGCCAAGGCGATCAGGAAGACGGCGGCCGTGGGTACAGCCGCGGTGGAGTCTCAAGGAGACTCCCTCCAGCACAACAATCACCCCGCGCCTCAAGTGTCGGCTTCTTCATCATCATCCTGAGCATCACTCACTCAAAGCAGTCTTTCACCGGCTCTCACTACACATCCAGTGAATTGGACGTGAGTCTCCATCCACATCGCTGCGTACATATCACTGATCGGACCAAAAGTCGACAGATACCGATCGCACGTCTCCCACGGCCTCTACCGGACCCAGCAGCGCGGGAGACTCGCTCATCGACACCAACAAGTTGAGCGAGCGCGTCAAAGCAGCGCCCAAGGACGGGACAGCACAGGGCTGATCCCAGCTCCCCGCCATGCTGGTCGTGTCATTCGACGAGGCCAACATCTCCGCTCGCAGTCGGGCCAAATGCACCCATTCCTCGACCCTCCTGCCGTCCAATTCAGCTTCTACCGCGACGCTCTTCTACGGCTCGACCGTCCCTCTGCGCGACTTTGGGCTCGATTCATGGCCCAGTCTACCTACAGCTATCCATCTCTCCGATCCATCTATTCCCACTCCAGCTCTTTGTCCAAGGGTGAGTATCGAAGGCTACGTCGGCCAAGGTGCAGTATGGGACGTCTACTCGGCCCGTCAAATCGCTCACCCGTCGGCTGCTGCCGTCCCTTGCGTATTCAAGGTCTGCCATCTCTCCCCGCGCATCTTTCCACACACCAAGTCAGCGTCGTTGACGATGACGTACGACCCCTGGTGGAGCACCTCACGCGAAGGCGGTCTCAACTACTCGACAGCCGCTGCAGCCATCAACAATGAGATCCGCGTTCTTTCGCATGCTGCTTCACGTGGGCTGGGAGGGCGGGTAGTGCCGCTCTTACATGGAGTTTACGTCGGGCGGCCGCGTCGCAGCGGTAATGGGAGCGCGAGAGATGGCCTGATTTGGGGATTGGTCTTGGATGACGCCGGCGACAAGTTGGAGGCTTTCCGTGTGCCCAACGAGGCGAAGTGAGTCGACGCATATCCCGTTCTGCTTGCTGTAAGGGCCGGGCTGAAGCGCAGGTTGGCGGTGAGAGAGTCATATAGGTTGTTACATGAGGCGGGAATCGTTCACGGGGATCCCGAAGTTCGGCATTGGTACTTTGCGAAGGCCGGATCCTCATCCCCGCCCCCCTTCGGATCGTCGACCAAGCCTACAGCCATGTTGATCGATTTTGGTTCGGCGAAGATGCAGTCTCAAATGAGCGACGAGGCGTTCGTAGAGGCTGCCGACATGGAGATGAAAGGGGTTCAGGATCTGCTGGATGCCATGTAGACACCATCGCTTGGAACTGTATGCATGATCGATTGAGAGGTCGCAGTCGCAGTCGCACAATGGCTGCAAGTCCACGGCGATGATTCTGACCTCTCCACCCGTAGTACTTTACTGGCGGGTAATGACAATGCGGCAATGCGGTGGTTCACTGTACAGGTAGCCGACTCGGCTTTGAGACTGAGGGGCACAGAGAGTCTGTAGTTTTCTGGATAAGCGCCTCGCCATCTGTCTTCGCCGTTGCGCCAACGTGTTTGATGTCTGCCTGCCAGTCATATCGCGGGCGAGCACTCTCGTCAAGGGAGCATACGCTGACTCGTACAGTATGCATGTGTGAGACGGTGGGCAGCGTCTGGACAGGATGCTCTCGACATCGCCTACCACCACCGCATTGATAATGCCTCTACTAGCCAAACCAATGACGCCAGGCATCTCCAGCACTCACGCTTTCTTGAGGCTCCAACGCAACGGCACCGCGATCGAGGATCCTCATTCCCGTCTCGAAGTTCACGCCGTCCTTATCCATGACGTTGGCCGCCGCCTGCCTCACAGGCAGCTCGAGTTTCGGAGCAGAGCGTCAGTCGCGTGGACTCTCAGACAGATTCAGGCGTCCAGTTCACATGCAGTGGCGAACGGACCCGAGCTGGTCTCCGGCAGCCTCGAGGTCAGCTGGGCATCCTTGACTGCGTCCGAATGCTAATTCTTGAAGCTCTCGTCGCCATCGTCAGTGTCGTTCTGCTGGCCATGACGCTGGTTCAGTGGGTCTTTGCGATCCGTATATGAGTCTTGCGCTGATTTACAGTGTCCGTCTCCTTGCGGTCGCTCGCCCAACGACCCTTGACTCGGCAGAACGGTCACTCACATGGGCCTTGCTACTCTTGCCGCCAAGCATGGCCAACATGACGACATCTCGGAACTTGGATTTGTGGTCAGAAAGCTTTGAGTTCCCACTTGCTCGCCTATAGCAGTATTTCGACATGCTTGTCGCCCGATATTGCTCTCGAAAACGCCTCCATGTGCGCTCTCCATTCATCAGCCAAAGCTTCTCCTCTGTAGAGTGGGTCAACCGTGCACGGATTTGACGTGCCATGCTTTGGATATGCACGAAGCTGATCTCATGCGACCTATCGCAGTGATACCTCACCTGAAGGCGCCAAGCTGGTCCGCTATGGCACGGCGGGGAGGGGGCGGGAGGGAAGACAGCCGGTGAAACCGTCCCTTCAACTGCGCGTGCGTACGAAACTCTGGTGTGTGGCCGCCACCGCTGCTGGTCTCTCTCCACTTCGGCGATCAGGACAATGCGGGTGGCACCTTTCCTCGGCCTAACGGAGCCGTCCAGAACAATGACTTGGTATGCGCCCTCGCTCGCGATCGAGCCTATAAAGACCGAATGCCGACAATTTACTTGCTGCCGCGCGACTCAACAGCTAAGCTACTCGCCACGCAGCACATGAAGGCGGGTCCCACAATCGCTACGAGATCGTCTGAATGGTGGTCCTGCTCATCATCACGCGACAAAGCTAGCGAAGATGATCGACAGCAGTCCGTGCACAAGCGAGGGTTGGGATTCCGTCCATTGCTTCCAGAGCGACCTAGCCAGCCGCTGGCGACGGCTCGAGCTACGATCGACGCTAACGAACTCTTGATACTTTGGACTCAGCGTATCGAACGCGAATCTGGCGAGCATAGGTGACGACAGAGTCGAGTCTCCACGGTTTTGATGGCCAACTTGCAACATATTTTGAATATCGATAACTGTGATATCGAAGACGTTGTGTTGTGTTACCCAACCTAACCTATATATTGCCCACACCGTGACCGGTTCCTGATCATCTGCTCAACCAGAGGACAGTGGATAGTGGGCACGTGATATTATCCTTTCGGAATTAAAGGCAGTTATATCAACAAAGCGATTTCGTTTTGCGGTCCATGTTCGACACCGACACCGGGCGCATCCGTCATTTTTTTTAAGTCACTTCGGCAAGTGGGTGGGTGGGTGGGTGGGTCGAGGTTTCCATCATGCGTCTACTCTACTCCGCTCACTGGGTTTGCAAGCCCGCGTCTATTTGAGCGGGAATGGGGCCTTCAGAATTGGGACTTTGACGCAAGTCAGATCACATGGAGCGGCGCCTTTGCATCTGCAGCTTTTTGGCTGCGGCGTTGAGACTCGACATTTACGCCAATCTCATACTGTCTGCGTCCGTGTCCGTAGCATTCCGACGACAGCGGATGTTCCTCGGTCAAACAAAAGCCCAATTCCCCCTCGCGGAAAGCATCAACCGGTTGCATGCCCGGTCTGCGCACTTCACAGCTCGACCTGCAGACACCGGTGTCCGATCTGGACAGTGAAGATTTGAGAACCACAAAAATCGCGTTCTCGGGGCGCACTTGCGATTGTCACTCGAAGGACATTACTCTTAATACGGTGAGCGTCATGGTGCCTACATTCTCATGGAAGCCATTGCTTTGATCGTCAGTCGAGACCTTGCCTTCCCAGGTCCCTCCTGCTTTCGGAACAAGCGGCCGATCGCATTTTTCTCGCGACCGAACGTTGTCCTACCGGTGGAAAGAATGAGTCGTCGCGGCCAACCTCATGGCTACAGGCTTATAGTCCAAAGGGTCATTCAGGAGTTCTCCTCGTCATCAAACCCGCGCAAAAGGGTCGGCGAGAGTGACCTCACGCTGCTCCTTGATCCGGGTGGATGCATCGTGTGAGAGGAGTAGCCGGACACGTGCTCTGCCTGACTTGCACTGCAGATATTGCGCGCGCAGCCGACGTGGATCGCATCTGGCATTGGGCCTGCAACGTCGCCTCGCCTGCCCCACACTGACAGCTCCGAGCAAATGTCACTGATCGTCTACCCCTTACATTGAAATTGCTGACAATCGCTGAGGACCTTCACGTCCTCCTCCGGGGCTTTGCAACCGCGAACGCGCATCTTCTCCACCTCCAAGGTCCCGTACATCGCATCGCTCAAGTCGGTCTAGCCCGATACGCACGGGGCGAATAAGCTCATCATGTCCGAATGGGCCCAGGTAAGTCCGACATGCTTCTCGTTGGTGGCTCGCTACATGACTGCACCCTATTACTACATAGCGCGAGGAGTTTGGCCCTTTGACAGATGGCTCAAATCGCTTTCTTAGCAAGCTGCTCCTTACCTGATTGGTTGATTCCCTCACCTCGTGAGTGGCACTCACTGCTTGCGGCGTCAGACACCTTTCATCCCCTCGACACAAAATGCCTTGGACCTGAACAAGACCAATAAGGCTGTCATAGTTGGCATACGGTTGACCATCCTGAAGACTGTCTTTTGCATCGGGCGGCTTTCGACCACGATGAAGACTAGCTCTTTAGGATGCTGATCGAGGGCTCGACAGCAGCTATGGCAAGAAAGTCTGGCCTCTACCCAATGACTGCGCCTCCTCTGCTCATCGGGAAGTGCGTCTCCACTCTGATCCCCCCGAAGGTTTCATCAGAAGGATAGCAGTTATATCAACTCATCACAGTAACCACTGTGATAGGACCGTTGGTCGGTGGTCTTGGGGACAAGACTCCCTTTGAACTCGACCAAGGAGCAGCAGCACGTGGACGGATTTGTTACGCGCTAGCATACATCCCATACACGTCTTTGATCCGGCAACTGCGTCTGCAACCTCGAGCCATCTATTTTCACCTCGTTGCTCGTCTGTGAGATCTTGCGGCGCGGTACGTCCGCTTCTCACGGCTTCTGACGGTCATGCCCACTGACGTGCATCATCAGGCCAGATTCCCGATTGCGATGTGCTTTCCCGATCATTTACTGATTATTCGTCTTGCACGTTGCATTGACGATCATATGAGCCGACTTTGGATACCCCAAAACCTACCAGTGTCTAGCCCTTGGCGTCGCATGTGCTTTGTATTCGCTCATATGCAGTACGTTGTTACCACCGAAGCACGTCAGGGCAAGCGTGAACGCAGAAGAGGGCACCTGGCTGTTGGTCCATGGTATCTCGTTGCAGCTGCTCCCAATCAGCAGAAGAAGGACAGGCTGTGGCACATCGCACGACCTGCAGCGCATGTTTGGCAAAGACTTACGAGCGGAACTTCGACACCGTGAGGTGGACGGCACAGTCGTACTCTCGCGTATCATCTGATACGTGGTCGAGCTGCACGGAGCATGAGGTGTCCCAATCGCTGGCTGCAGGTACGGGTGAGCGGACCGGGCTTGCCTAATCTGAGCTGGAGTGAGGCAAAACGCAGAAACTCGCAAAGCCTTGAATGTCACCTGTCATGGGAACGACCATGCCTCGTCCTCGTCCTTGTGCTGGTATGCCTTGTTCCGCGCTGCTCAGGGGCAGACCTTCACCGAGTTGAGGCTGCAGTCCGCCATCGTCTCTCAGTCTGACAAGCAGAAGCCTCTTCTGTCTCCCTGCAATGACAGGTCACGAGCCCTGTCAGGCATACCATCCTCCTTGTGGGCAGCCTGCGTCGCCTTTCATCCCTGCCGCACCACAGACACTTCCATGATAGCAACTGCGATCAGTTGAACAGCCTTAAGCCGCGGGCTGGCGTTGAGGTTGACCTGAATAATGATACGTCCTGGCTGGTAGCAGGATAAACGCTATCGCCTGAGTTTGCCAATCAGCTGGTGCATACAAAGCTGGATCTAGAGCTGGAGTCGGAACTGGAGGTGGTGCAGGAGATGATGCAAGTGCGGATCCAGATACGGGCGCAGGTGCGCGTACTTCAGCAGGCGCCAAGGCGGCGGCTGGGACAGGCTTGGGGATCGGCGCGGGGCTCGAGTGGATGCTACCTGGTCCTATAGCGCCGCCGGTCGACCATGCCGCGGTCAAACAGCATGATCAGCTTTTGGCTGAGCACATCATGCCAACGGTGCCGTCTGGCGACGACATGCATTGCGGATCAGCTGCGGCTCACAGCCAAAGGTTGCGGGTGGCGTCCGGCGGCTCGGATAGCTCGGATGCGAACTCGAGGTAAAACCCGCTCGTCTAGATCTCACCGTGTAGGCCATGTGCTCTCCTTCTTACCCATATGCTCATAGACCCAGTCCGTTGACACGCCCGCCACATCTCCCTCGACATCGATCTTCTCCGCCGCAGTCAAGACGCCTTCACCCCCTTGCCGACTCGAGGTCCATTTTGACCTGCCGTACCATGTAGCCGGCACGACCATCCCCGAGAGCGATCAACCCAGTGTCCCAATCATCGCCCAGGGTGTGTAACACTCGCATCACTGCCTCGGGGGCATCATCGACATGCGCCCCTGCGGTGGGTACGTTGGCCAAGCTTTCGAGACCCTGGGCACCCTTGCCCTTCGCGCCCATGGCTACCTGGGCATCGACGCCCCGGCGACCGTCTTCTCCGCAACGCCTGACCGCGGCAACGTATCAGAACCCGGGCTTGGACGCCTCGCGCTCAGATACAAGGCCCCAGACTTGTTTGCCGCGTCGGGCACAGTTGCGAACGGGTGGGACCGTCCAGCGGTACTGGCTTCTCTCGAGACGGTGCATCGCGCTCTTCGACGTATCACGGACGCGCAACTGGATCCTCCCATTGTGCCACAGTGGTATGATACCTGGCGAGGGAGCCATGTGGCGTTAGGCATGGTGTGGTGCATGGTCATGGAAGAAGGTGTAAAAATCAAGCGGTTGAGCACGGATGACAAGTGAGTACTGGCCACGATCTGTCACACGCGTCCGTCCCGCTCATAACTTCAGGTTGCAAGTCCAGGACTGTTACCGTCGCCTGCACTCGCTCGGCATCATCCATGGCGATGTATCGATCCGTAACCTCTGCCGATGTACGGGGTCAGACGCCACTGATGGGCACGTTGGCCGGATCGGGCTGATCAACTTTGGCATGTCGACCTGCTGGCCCGTCTCGTCTGCGTCGCCTAGGATGAGCATGGTGGATGCCGAGGGTACATACGAGCTCGAATCATCTGGCGCCGACAACCAGTAGGCGGAGGATGGACCAAATGCCAACCAGCAGCTGGGCATGGCGGATGGGCTATTCACGCGGGCAGCGGCGACGGAGATGCGGGCGGTTGACGCCATGCTGGCCGAGCTATGAACGCAGGCGTGTCCTTGTTTGCGGATGAGGTCACCAGAAGTTTACATACAGTTCACACACGTACTCGAGTGCCGGTCGTGAACAACAAAAAGCAACATCAACCCGGCGGTCTGATTCCTTTCCGTTGCCTGTTCCGACACGACATTCTACAAGGTGTGGGCAGGCGGTAGATGACTAGATGATAGAGCCTGCAGGTACTGGAATGCAAAGATGAATCCGTGTGTCACGACTTGTGGTCCAGCGACAAGTGCGTCAACGGCGGCGGCGGTCGTCGAGATTTGCCGTCAAGTCAACGGAAGGATCGCTACCAATAGGCTTGTTGAGGGATCGACGGGAGGCCAACTTGAAGATGGCGAGCATGTCCGAGACGCTGGATCTCTCATGATCATAGAACCAGCGTTGACCGGGTCTTTCTTGTTGTCGAGAGTGGGGACCGGTAGGGGTATCACAACTGCCGTCAGTGTCGCTCAGAGCGACAGTCAAAATATAGTGAGCCCTCGCCCTTGCCCTACAGTAGCCGTTGCTCGTCTACGCAAGCTCATCACGAGCGTATTGGAGTCCGGGCTGTCAGGCAGCGAGCGACAATGAACGCGAATTGAGTTTGGATTCGATTATGCGAATGCTCAGCGGGACGATTCGAATGCTCAGAGTACACTCTTCCGCCACGAGCAGAGCAGACGTGGACTCACAAGTGTCCTGGTAGTAGGGTGAGCAGTCCATGCGATCTCAAGGGACGGTGACACAGGGACGTGTATGGTATGTGCTACGGCGCTCCTCTTCCCGGTATGAGTGAGTGCTGCGCTCCCTTGACAGCCCGCATCCGAACCCTGCGGCATCGACATATATCAACCCCTTCCACTCCCGCGCTGTTACCTTCAGCTCTGCCCGCTTTTTCTGCAGGCTGGCATTCAGCTCTTGCGCCCGACCCGAAGTCTCAATCGAGGCTCGTGCCCGGATGAGCTTCTCCCCGTACTGGGCTGTCGTCAGAAGCTTTTTGCAGCTCGATAAGGGGCAGGTCTCCGAATTGATGTTGATGCCAGGCGACCTCGTCGTAAAGCACCCCAGTCCATCAAATGGAACGAAAGCGCCTGATGATGGAAGCGTGTGCATCTACGCCAAGCCTATAACCTCCCAAATAGCTATAGCATTGCGCAGCTGTTACCACTGCACCAAAGGGGTCGCATATGACCCGAGTCGCGCCCCGTCTCGCGGTCTTTGGTTCATGCAAGGTCGCAAGGAGGCAGACGTGACATCAACCCTCATCTCTAAATGATCCGTTCAGGGATATCGGACTGATGTCCATTATCTCTTCGGCCTCACTGGTGAAAGGAAGATTAATGGCGTCCGCAACAACCGCAGAACGCCTAGAAACGTCGAGCATCGTCCAACGTCATAGGCTCATAGCTCGCAGCTTCATCGAGGCTTGGGCTCTCGGTTACTTCACGGGGACAAGCGTTACGGTACGGGGAGCATGAACGTGAAGACACGCGACTCGCTGAGTAGAATTTCCTTTTGTTCGGTCGGGCTGATCACCCGGCTGTGCCCAGCTAGACGTGGACGGCGTCAACGATATCGAGCTCAGCCTGGCTCGTTTCTGCAGTCCAATTCCGATCTTAGGCTCCCCATGCTACATTACTACTGTCAATCGATGGCTCCTTGCCCTTAGCATGAATTATCTTGCAGATCCATGGCGGTGGTCTTGATCCCGGCTTCTCGCTTGGTGGTGTCGTTTGGTGCAGTGTGGTCGATTGTTGGGCTGTCCAAAGGGACTCTCCCATGTTCAGCGTGAGGCTCTCGTCTTCCCCGTGCCGTGTCCCTTGGTCAGCCCCGATCTCTGCCCCAAGCCTCTCACAAGCAGCTTCGACGATGGGCGCGCCCTGATTTCAGCAGTGGTCATGAGATAGACGTGCTACAGCGTGAGAAGTTGCACCAAGGCGAGCGTGCCCTCTCCTGCCCATCTCGACGGTCTGGACAGTCTGTACACCAGCGGGCTCATGGGCGCCAGGTGCCCGGTATCATCGGGGACAGAGGATGAGCGTTGAGAAGTCGAATGTTGGGCGGCCGCGATGTCTAGCGCTGACTCGGCGTCCTGCTGGCCCAGGTACATGCGACTCTACATGAGGTAGCAGGAATCTCGATGATACTGTTCACGGCTGTATGGACCGCTTTGCTCTCACCCAATGATTCCCTGAGCAGAACGGCTCGTTCGGTGGTTGTCATGACCCGACCAAATCAGCAACACTCACACGCTCAAACAGCACGCACGATGAGTCGAGGGGCAAGGTGTGTCACCACGTTGCCTCAATGTGCACTTAAGGCAGCACACATCCACAATGTGCAGTCGAGGATTGGCGCACACGCACAATGTGCAGGCGAGGGTCGGCACACATGCACAATGTGCAGTCGAGGATGTGCACACACGCACAATGTGGGTCGAGGATTGGCACACGCGCACAATGTGCAGTCGAGGATGTGCACACACGCACGATGTGGGTCGAGGATCTGCACACATGCACAATGTGCAATCGAGGATGTGCACACACGCACAATGTGGGGCGAGGATGTGCACACACGCACAATGTGGAGGCGAGGAATAGACACAACGTGGGAAAGGTCTGAATATATATAGCGGGGGTCTCTACGGCTACTCCCCCCAAGAACCAAAACTATCACCAACAACTACATACTTCGTACATACCCCCTTCATCCCTAATCCCTCTTATCCTCCTATTCCCCCCAGCTCTACTCTATCACCACCACCTTGCTCTCACTACAGTCACTCTTTACCCTACACTCTCTTACTTGACCTTATACATTCTTTTGTCGACCTTTCGACCGGCACCACGGCCCATCCCTGTCAGTCTTGGGCCAAGCTTGCTGTAAACCTCTGCAGTCTATCCTGTCTCTGGATCAGACATCCCCTGCCAGGGACAGGTCATAACAGTGGTCCCGACTGTCACAGCGACTCATGCATCTATCCCGGCAGGCCCACGCGTTGCTAGGCTTCCCTGGATATCCTGGCTTTGCCTGTAACCAGACACCCAGCGTTAGCATCCTCATTGTCGCCGTCGTCAATCCCTGTAGTCTCTGTGAGTTCTGCGCTTATCCGCAGCTTTCTTCTGCGTGCAGTCACCCAACCTTTGATCACCCTCTTTCACTCGCTCACATACATTGTCCTTCCTTGCCCTGCCACGACGCTAGGACTTTATCACGACGTCTTTGTCATTGCTCCCCCTCTGACATTTCATCATCCTGAGTGAATCATTTGTGCGATGTCGGAGAGAGTTGGACTTGGCAATACACGTCTCTACAAGTACTTCAACAGCATAACGGACCACTCCTGCTGACTCTTCATGCCAAGGACTGTCTCGGGACGGTCGGTGGCAAAGGCGGGTCCAGAAGATTACATTGACCCCACTCGTAGTCTGTCAACACGAGCCCTACACGCTTGCCACCCGACTCAGCCCTGGGGACATTCGTAAGTCAGCACCACGTTGCCTGTAGAAGCATCGCCTCGCAGATCCCTTGTCCACAGCCCGGCATCTACATTGCGCTGATCCTCGAGGAGACTGACCTAATACATCTCATCGCGGTCACTGAAACAAGTCAATGGCGGCCAATGGCTCTTCAACAAACACGTCTCATCGCCTGGAAAAACAGATCCCTTCAAATGCACGTGTTCGGTGAGTTGCTTCGCGCTATCGGCACCACGCTCGCATACCACACGGTTTGGAAGACTGAACCTGTGTCAGGTATGGTCCCACCTCGAGCCGATCCTTGGCCCACTTCCCTCGTTTGGCGTTGCTGCATCCGCCATCTCACTGGCTCAATTCTGCAATGTGATTCTGTCTGCCTTTGCTGTGGTCCTCGCGTGTTGCGTTCCAGGTCCGGTCCCGCTTCGCTCACGCCGCAGGTCCCCGTCACCGTGATGTGTTCTGCCTCGACTGGTCCCCTAGCCATTTCATCCTCGGCCACTTGATCCTCAGCTCTCTCGGCGCGCAGGCTTCATCACCATGGGTTCCTGTATCCGTTTGGGCAGCGGGTGGACGACTGGAACAAGGCAGAGGAGTCAGCGCTCCAATTCAGGCATGTTGCCGGGATCCTCGAAGACCCCTCAGTCTCCGACAGCCTCCGTCAAGCTCTCTTTGCCACGCCCGATAGCATGCTTGATGTTCCTGGTCTCAGCTGGATGTGCGAGGAAGAGGGAAAAGACGAGAGTCGGAGAGCAGCAAATGCATGACAATTCGGGCGGTACGGATGGCTGTTTGGCTGACTCTTTTGCCAAAGCAAGATCAGATTTCACCCTCTGCCTGACTGCTGACTGGAACATGAAAACCAACGACCAGACTCAGCCTCTTGCTGACGCTTGCTCAACGTCCTCGCAGATAAACAGACAAGCTCGAAAGCATCCGGCGGCGTTGTCCTCAATCCTCAGCCAAATCAGTACCCACACGCGCGAGACCCAGCACACATGACGGGGCGCTGATGCTGCCTGATCTGTCTCTCAACGATCTCACTACAGATGCGAAGCTCCGCTACTTGTCGCGCGCATTTGCCTCTTATGCATCGACATTGCAATGATTCACTCCCATCCTGCCAAAGTGATTGTTGTCTTTCACCTACACTGCCCTCCACGAAGCAGCCCTTCGCCCAGCAGTCAGTCAACATAGAAGCTCTGTCCCTTCCACGCCCGAGAAAAATGCTGAACCACAGTCTTATGCTTCACCGTTTTTTGCCGCTGCCGTCCGTGTCAGGCAGGCAGTCCAGATGTGGTCGATTGTGTAGGCCGGCAGGGCAAGGTAATTCCCCAATACGCTTGATGTTTCTGAACCCATGTTCCCCTTGCGAGACACTTGATGCTCGCCGCGCCACGCCGGGCCACGCCCGGCCACGCCCAGAAAACAAGTCGACCAGAGAGGCGCGCGCTTGGCCCCTGACCCTGACAAATACCCAAAACAGCCCAATTCTCCTGCACTCGTGAGCATCTCAACTGACAAATCAGGCAGATACTGAAGCATCGAGTCATGTGTGTAGACCAACAGGCCTCCAAGGACGCCTCGCAGGGTGTGAAGTGCCTTTCTTTGGGCAGGATGCGGTGAAGGACAATCAGATCAGAGGTGGGTGGCACCGCTCAGACCGCTCGGAGGATCATGGGTGTGTACAGAGCTGGCAGCGATGGTTACATGCATGCGCCAATCGTTGTGTAACAATGTATGGCATCACCGAGTGGGCGAGCTCCGACGCCGGTTGAGAAGGACGGTCTGGACGCATATGCCTCGTCATCCGCTGATCGAGACATATCCGAGGCCGAGAGACTGGGATTTTGGCATTGCATACTGTACACCTTCCTCCAGGGCAGTCTTGATGCTGACGGCACGGCCTGAACTTTGTTGATTGCTTGTCGCCAAACTAGGCCGCCGTTGTACGGAAGACATGGCGGAACCAACAATGTCGGCGTGACAGAGAGGAATGACAGAGGTGTCGCCACCTCAATGGGCAGGCGGCGTTGGGCTAGGAGGGATAATGAGTTTCGGCGATTTGGAAAGATGGGCGACTGGCAGCGTGACTGTATAACTGCACGTCAGCGCAAGACTCTCAGAAATCGCAGGGACCGACCCAGACATCGTTGCAACAAGCCGAGCAGATCAACCCCGATGATGACGATGAGAGCCCGGAGCTCGGATGATGGGCGCTTGATTGCACACAAGGACAAGCAACCCACCAAGGAGAAACGCATCTCCATCCCAGCCAACGCAAGCACGGCACTGCTTGAGGCCACCGGCCGCCGCCCGCCGCCCCGATGGACGCCTGGATTGGTCTGAATCTTGGGGCCGCCAAACGGCATGGAAGGGAAAGGAATGGGCCGAGCCCCATGTGAGGTGACAGCAAGGCGATCCCGTTCCCATCGATATGGACTGAGTGATTGATAGCGGGGCAGCTGTTCATTTGACCTCGTACCGCTCGAACCCGAGGAGGATGCGAAAGATGGACTCGACAGACCTCTTTGGGCTGGCTTTTTTTTGCGAGAGTTTGTCCCTCACAGCCTCTTGGACATTGACAACACGGCTGGGCCCTCAATCTTTATCCATGGGGCTTGATGCCGCAAAACTCATGAAGGGCCACGGGCATGCGAGTTACATATATCCCCATGTAGCCCCTGCCTCCTATATCGCCACGGCCTCCTCGTTGAAGCGACATCAACGAGGCTCGAGTTCAAGGGTCGTCGGGGTGACTCAAAACTTGAGGGTTGTGAGGGTTGTTGAGACTGTTACGACTCGAACCCGGCGGCCTTGAGGTCCGGCGACGAGTAGACAGCGGTAGTCGTAACGTGGGAAGCTTGGGTTGCACCAAGGGTGAAGGGGGTACAACCACTGAACCTGTGACTTGGTCGGACGGCGTAGTGGTGTCGAACAATCCACGTAGGCCATGGTGTGGATGGTTGATGGTGAAGTGCTCGAAGGATCCCATGGAGATAGGCGTCGTGGCGAGCGGAGGTGAAGATGAAGCGAGTGAAGAGGGGCTCGGGTGCAAGGCGCTAAGACTAGGTGTAACTTGCGATAGATTGATCCTTGGGGAGAAGGATCAAGAGATGGGCTGTATATATATGTCTACAGGCTGGGTGGCAAATCCTTGTGCGCAACTCTTTCTTCTGGAGTTGCCACTCACTCCAGCTGACTCCGGGCTGGTGCCACCTCGGCACCAGTACGGGCCGGCCTGGGTTCCTAGTGCCACCCTGGCGTCACCTGGCGTCACCCGGAGGTGGACCCTTCCGGTGTTCCAGTCTGGGAGGTGAACCCTTCCGGTGCTCCAGCTTGGGATGTTACGTTCCGGGGTGGCGGACAGTCGGGGGCCTATGTCAGTGGCAAGAGTGACCGGATCGTAACAGTTGAGATGAATCCAAGCTCAACAACGTGCTCAAGCGTCTGGCTCTGGCAGGTGTGCTGCGATGCTTGGATGGTTTTGGTACGCACTGTGGTGTTCAAAAAGGCCTGGTGGTTGTGACGTGACAGCGGACACGGATCAATATCCTTCGCAATTCCGACAACCTCCTCCTCGTCGGCAGCTCCACAGAGGTTCACGTCCTTATGTCGGAAGAGACAGAACATCTACTTTCTGCCAGTAGTGGGCGGTACTTTCGTGGTGTGAATGGTGCGCAAGAGCAAAAAGGACAGCCGTTACGTTGGTCGCCCGGGAGTTTCAGAGATGCTGGTGAGATATGCGCTTGCGCTGGGCTGATCAAGGATCATGGGAGCCACATGCCACTCGACAAAGCCATCCGTCGTTTAGATGGAGAACGTGCCATCAAAACTGGTATAGCACCAACAGATACTGCAGCGAGACTGGCGTGGTACCGCTTGTAAAGATGGCAGTGTAAACCAGATTCCAAAAGCGCCTGGAGGACATTCAAACGAGAGCGCGCCGAGTTGTTCAACTGAATCTTGGCGCCTTGCACTGCATGTCGCCGCCACATGCCACATGCCCACATATCACGTGCTCTTCCACGTGCAGCTCTACTCGTAAGGTGCTCGATTGGAGTTGTCTCGTTCTCGCCCTCACCCATGTCACCTGCCCCGCCGCCATGCTCCCACTTGAATGGCAATGGACCCAATGGTTTCGCCTTGCCGACCCGCTCACCGCCCGCTGGACCGCTTCTCAATCCAGCGAGAGAGCTCAAACCTCCCTGGACCGGCTGCGCCTTCTGCCAAATCCTCTCCACCTCGTCGCCGACCTGCAGCTCCTCCCCCTCCTCCACGACGTCCTCCACAATGCGCTCCTATCCAGGCGCATTGTCATCCCTGTCAACCTCGCTCAAGTCCAGACCGATCATCTGTCCGCTATGGCCCGCGAGTTCATCGCCGGCGAGCCGGGTCTGTCGGATGTGCTCGGGCGATCCCTCTTTGCGCTTGTCAACAACGTCCTCGCCAACCAGCTGTTCTCGGTGTACAGCTGGGTCCCATACGAGCTCGAGGTTGTGGACATGGCGACGAGGCAGACGGGGCGGCGGACCGATTGGCTTCTCTGCCACGCGCAGAGCCACGAAGACGAGGTCAACGATGCGGTCCACCTCGCCGAGATCAAGACACCCTCGACGTCGGACGAGACCATGTGGGCGTTCTGGACCTTGTTCATGCGGGGAGACATTCTGAGTCATACCGACCACGAGCGAGCGCCCGTCATTCGCGATGGCGAGGGGAGGGCGATCAGCGGCGCGGAGAGGCACCTGCTCATCCAGGCAAGTCTCCCTTATAAGAAGGATCCGGGCTGACCCAGACGCAGGTCCTCGGCGCCATCACCGCTCGAGGCGGGGTGCCGAGCATCCTCACCAACTACAACCTCTGGATGATCGTCTCGGTCAACATCGCCGCCCAGGTCGTTCGTTGCACGCCGCCCATCAAGCGCAACGGGGGATTCTGCGACCTCGATGGTGTTGGATCGGCCTGGCCGGCCGACACCCCCTGCCTCGTCGATAGACCACTCCCTCTCCTCCTCGCTCTGTCCTTCCGCGCCGTGACCGGTTCACACGCTCTCGTCCCTGGCAATGTCGCATCGGCCGTTCCTACCGTTCCAGCCCTCGCGCACCAGGTCGCCAATCAACCCCGTCTCCCTCCACCACCAGCACCCTTCCAAGGTGGCCGTCCCGGCTTTCGTGCCCCTCCTGGGTCGGCGCCAGGTCCCGATGTTTGGCTCGGCGGTTCCGGCGCCGTCGCGCTCCCTCTCGTTTCACTTGGCACCAGCAGCTCCCTCCCCATGGTTCAAGACCTGAGCACGGATTCATGGCAGCACGTCGTCTCGTTGGACCTGGGCAACGGATGCGGGGACCAAGTCGCCGCGGCCGCAGAGGCGGAGCCGGAAGCCGAGTACGAAGATGGCGATGGGGACCGAAGCTTGCGGACGAGTGACAGTGGCAAGACCGTCGAGTCGAGCACTGGGAGTGGTCTGGGAAACCCGTCCGAGGTCCATCGCAAGGTGGGTTCACATCTCCTGGCCCGCCACTTCCCCTTGTTTTACCCGATCTCCGCGAGGGTCCGGTCTGACACGCAGAGTTCGGATACGGCGCCTACATCTTATTCCTCCTCAGACGAAAACGACCACGCCAAGCATGATCCTGCCAACTGCCTCGTCTCCCTCGGCTCCGAGCAACTCTCGCTCGATACCTCGCGCTCCAACAATATGTTCAGCGACTACGGCATTTCCCGCATTGTCATGTCCCCGCTAAATCCTTCGGCCCTCGCCGGCGGTGGGGAATACGTTCTCGGCCCACGCAGAGGCCGAGGATCTGTCTGGAAAGTGTACAGCCTCTACCATCGCCAGACGAACGCCGACACGGGAATGCCCAGGCCTGGCCCCCCGCCAACCCCGACCCTCACGGGTAAAGTCATCAAGCTCTGCCTCAATCCCACTAAACGGATGGTCGATGAGATCATGCACGAGGCGGACTTTCTCTCCGCCGTCGGGTGTTGGTCGTCCTCGCAAAACGAGGGAGACGCTGGAGACAACATCAGCATCTTCGCGGACTGCACTACTTCAAGCGCACGAATGAATCATCAATATGGCGACGATGTGCGCCGGCTGGTGCCTTCTGCCCATGGCATGTGGTCGGCAAAGGTGACCTTGGATGCGGGAAAGGCGGACTGCGAGAAGCAGACGCTATTGGCCATGATCCAGGAAGATGCGGGGGATCCTATACGGAGTTTGGTCGGTCTGACCGAACAGGACAAGTGGGTTGTTTTGTTCCTCGTCGTCGTCCTCATGATCGGACCAGGTACTGCTCGTCGAGAGGCGGGCAAGATACCTCGGGATCTCGGAGAGCTTCGATACACGGGCAAAGTTGACCATGCAGGAGGAACATTCGAGCGGCATACGTCACTTTTGGCCGGTACGGCATCGTCCACCACGACGCGCATCCGCGTAACTGGCTCCGCTCGCCAAAAACGGGCGCTCTCTCGCTCGTTGATTTCGGCAGTGTCGGCGTGGGGGAGGACCCGCTGCCTATTGACGTCTCGGAGGATGATATGGTGCTACGGCCTGGTAGGTTTTTCGTCGTCCACGTCGTCTCGGTCCCCGCCATCTCCCTCGTCGCCTCCTCGTCTCCCTTCCAGATCCCGGTTCCCCGAGGCATCTCGGCCCCCTCGCCCCTACGTCCGGTCAGACGCATGCATCCCGGATTCGAACTGATCGCAGTAACCGACTGGAGAATCAACAATCTCTGCCACAACGAGCTGTGGGCGGTCAGCGAGGCGCTCCGACTGGAGGACCTGTATCAGCTTCTGACGCCTATCCCGGTGTGAGACACAAGTTGGCGGATGATGTTGAGGAGACTGGCGCAATGCACATGCATGCATGGGATAGGGAGACGAGCAAAGCGTCCCGAGTGGTTACTGACTCCCGTGGCTGAACACAGGCCGAGAACAACAGCGAGATCTAGCTAATCTGCTTGACACCAAGCTCAAGCTAGGTACGTCATCGGCAGGGCGGACCTTGTGACAACGGTGGAGAACGGACCGTGAACGGCGTAAGTGAGGGAGTGAGGGATCGAGAAATGGTCGTGGCGCGGGCAGGCCGCGCTCCGCTGGACCGGATCAGCCGGTACAATCAAAGGAGCGATTCGATTCGGGTTTGCTGAGAGGCCCCTAAGGGACACAGCAGATGGTCCGTCCGTCCGAGCTGCGTCAAGACATGTCTACTCGTCATGACCATTTGGCGTAATTGATCCCCCTTGTCGATCACTCGGTCAGCTATCAATCTAGCATTTTGTCACCTTTTGAAGCGGCACTGAACCTCTCAAGAAGCTTGATTGACCGCCGGCGACTGCCTTACAGATCACCGCTCGAAGATCGCAAAGCTCCCGCATCGAGGACCCGCCCCTGATGCAGACGATCCACGGGACAGCGACGAGACCGACAGCAGTCTCGACAAGGGGGCCAGCAGCAGTCAAGAACAAGACCACAGCGACCTCCTGGAGTCTGAGCATGCCATCCCAAGTGACGATGAGCGCTACCTTTATAGCATCCATCCCACCTCCATGCCGAAACGCGACACAAAAGCGTTGGCCCCGTGGCCCACTGACATCTTTACTTCTGTCACCAGTACTGGACTCTGCCCGGCCAGAGCGATGTCCCAGTGATGCGGAGCTTGACGAAAGTCTATGCGCAGTACCATGTTCGAGACTCGAGCGGAAGTCCAGATTGGAGACGATGGTGCCCAGGGCGAACAGTGCTGCATTGGGGCTTGATGACGGGAAGCGTTGTTACAAGGACTCCTTGACGCCGTGAAGAACCGGACAAGTATTGTATATGTGACATCGTCGCATCCGTTAGCGCATTCAAATGCATATTCCCCAGATCATCGCATTGAAAACCAATAAGCCACCTTGCAGTTGCTCGCTCATAGACCTGGTGCTGATGCCGTATGTCCCTCCAGCGAGGAAGTTCTACGAGTATATTGGCCGTCATCAGAGTAGACGATGGCGCTGCCCTCGAGTGCCGGACAAATTCAGCTGCTGCTACTGCTCCACCCGCTCTGTCCCTCAAGCCCCTTCGACGGTTTTGACAATACACAGCTTGCGATCGAAGGGAGCTGAGGGCTTGTCCGTGTCGTGGTCCGCAGGACGGCGAGTGAGGCGCATGATACTGGAATGCTGCTCTATCGTCCAGCTCTGACTACTACCGGCAGACCTTTCGCGAGACTGATAGGTGGACGAGGGACGAGTGCCATATCAACATATCAAACCCGAGGGTTTCATGCTGCCGATTTCAGATGCATGGTGTATTCACAGTCTCAATGCGGATCCCGCCTCTCCTGCGGGGTCAAGATGAGGTTTCGAAGCGCTCTTTTTGGACGTTGCCTACAGAAACCAGGACATCAGTCAGTTCGCACGACGCGCCCAAGGCTGATCTCAAATCGCCGAACGCGCTGCCACACATCCTCCAGGAGCTCTTCAAACATTTCCAACCCTTTTGCGTCGCTGCCTCTGAGAAGGCTAGAAGACTTGTCCGAGTACGCACTCATGCTCGACAGGACTTCGCGGAGTTGTCCTGTGTCAGACAATAGGCGTCGAGCAGCGAGCAGCTCGAGATGTCCTTCTCCTGGCAGGTGTTCGCTTGTCCCCTCCTATTGTCTCAGCCCAGTCCAATGACCATGATCTACCGGATTGACTTGCGAAGACAAGGGATTTGATCACTTACCTTTGGGCTAGCATCAATGCCCATACAGCAGACTCGGCATTCCACCTCGTCTGTGTTTCCATATGAGCCTTGCGGTTCTGCTGCGTCCATCGCTAATCCCATCGCTGCCATCCAATCCCGCACTGATCTCATTTCCCACGCGCTGACGATGTCGAGGAAGCGGCGAGCGGCACTCTGACGCTCAGGATCTAGGACCCAAACGCTCAATGTCCAGCGTGGCCCGGCCCTGCCTGGCCTATCCATACCGACGGCTTGAACGGCGATCTCGAGTGGGGCGACTTGAGGTACGGTGCACCAGTCCTGAGGAATCATGGAGAACATCGCCCAGTACGGCGCGACTTCAGACTCTCCTCGGATATCTACCAATCCCAGGGCGGCGTCGAATGCGTATTCCGCAGGCATTGCGACTAGCAGTGCATCGGGTCGTATGCTTTGACCAAGGACGACGGGATTCGGAATGACGCCTACGGCAGGGCCGCTCTCGGTCGAATGAACCCGGCGCGGCTCACTGATCGCCGCGAGAAGCTGGAGGACGAATCTGACGCTACCGGTCGTCATCTGCAGCTGGGACTTGATGCCTTTCTTCCTCCGAGCTTTCGACAGCGGTCGCACCCTGAGCGCCTCGTCTGTCAGGTCAATGTCGGTACGGGACAGCACTACGCTCTTGGAGGCGGATGTGGCAGATGATCTGATATGCCCTGAATGCAGCTCCGTGCCGTCGTCCTGGCGCAGCTGAAGCCTGAGCATCGGCAGGAAAGGCAGCGCTTTCTTGAGCGATTCGCAAAACCGCGATCTGTCGCGAGAGTGGCTGTCGTGGAGGGAACGTAAAAGCGTTGTGAGCTACGGTTATAAGCCATGTTTCAGAGCAGGATGAGAACATACCCTTTTGGTGAAGTGCGCGTGAGATCTGTGCTGCCCTTGCTTCAAGTCAAGTGCCACTCCTTTGTCTGCTTCGAGCGCTGCGCCGCCATATCTGCAGCCCGTGGCAAGCACGACCTCCCCTTCTTGTCGACCCAGCAGAGGCAGCGGCCGGAGATACATCACAAGGCGCGCGGCGACCTGAGACACCACGAGCTCCTTGCTCACTCTGACGCATCCCCCGTCCCCCTCAATAGCAGACGCGGCTGTTTGGCCGAGCAGAGCAGGATCATGTTGGCAGGACGCGTTGTTCGTGGCTCGACAGCCAAGACATGCTCTATGCGGGAGGCTAACAGGGGTCGTGGCGTCAGCGGCTGAATCGAGGGATGAGCCGAAGTCCGCGAGCGAGTAGACGCATCTCGCCTTTTTCCGCGTACAAGCGATGCACTGCACTCTGGCTCTGAACGTCAGAAATCACCATTCAATGCCCGATGTGAGATCAACGTACTCATAGAGATGTTCCGGAATATAAAGTATTGCCCCTGTCTTGTCGGGACTCCCTTCCAAGTCTGTATGCCCCTGCCAAGACAAGATGTCCCGCTTGAACGCCTGATCCAGCACACGCACGCGCGCTTTGAGGAACGGCATTCGAGTCGCACTTCGTTCTATCGTATCTTGCCCTCTCTTCGCTAGACTAGAGAGGCGGAGATTCGATTGTTGCTGTGCGGAAATGCCGAAGAACTTGTACACCTCGGTAGCGAGTCGATCGGTGCAGGCAAGTGGGGGCTTCTGTACTGCTGATTCGACGCTGTCCCGGACATTGGGAGCGTTGCGAGCGATGTGGTCGGCGCTGTCCCCGTGGCTCAACAGAGTCAGCGAGATGCCATCGACGTCCGACATCTCGATGGGTCCTTCGGTTCCGTCGGTCGTTGAAGGCCTTGCAGCGGGATAACCCAGCTCAGGCCCTCCATGAAGCTGTGCTTGGCCGTCCAAGGGTCGGAAGGGTGGATGGTCGGGATAATGCGCCGCGTCGAGCTCGTGGGACGCGAAACTGCCGTCGAGAGGGGCTTGACGGTCGCCCAGCTCATACTCTCCTCTCGCTTGGTCTCCCGTGTGCGTCTCCCGCCAGAACCGCCGAGGCAACTCGCGGAGTTTCAGAGCTTTCCGTGGCGGTGGGGCCGACGCTCTCTCAGCTTCTCCTGGTCTGTCTGCACGGGATGAGACGGCCCTCCCATCGATGCTGGCACTCGTATTGCCTGAGTTCCGATCCTTGTCGACCGTGTCGGCGCTAGCGGCGAGTGAGATGGCCTCCAAGGAATCATGAGCATAGTTCCTCGGACCGTCCGGACCTGGTCTCGGACGGCTGGCCAACGAGCACTGTTTCTTGTCGCATGGGAGGCAGGCGAGGCGTCCTGATGGCCTGCCACGCTTGCGCTTCGACGACGGATTCAGACCCTCGCCCGTCGCGAAAGACTGTCGGGACGCAGGTGAAGTCGGCGAAAGGTCGGTCGAAGGGGTTGGAGCGGTAGGTCTCTTCACCCAACATTCCCGGCGATGGAGCACGCAGGCTTCGCAAGCCAATTCGGGGGGAAGCAGGTTGTAGAGCTCGGGATGCTCGGCATACGCCACCTTGGTCGTCAGTGAATCACGAGGATGGTTCAGAAAGGGGTCGTAGAGCAAGGATCAGACCCACCTCTCGGGCCAATGTCAGTCGCTGTCGCTTGTTTGGGCCTGCTTCCACCGAGACAATGGGGATGCCTGCTCTACGAGTACTCGTAGTCGTTTGCTCCAAAGAAGACGACGCCGAGATGCTCGTTCTCATGTCATTCTCATGGTACCGGAACGGGGATGCTATATGCGCAAAGACAACAAGACCCGGAGCTGCCCAATTGTGTTTCAACAACACGGTCAGTGCGTGACCTGACTGTGACAAGCTGTGCTAAGCACGACTAGAGTACTCTGCAAGCACAAGTGGATGGAATGCATTGGCTGGTCTGGTCGCGTAACAGTTGCATGGAGCAAGTGCTATCAGAAAAGAGCTACGAGTAGGACAAGTGTTCACGCCTCTTTCCCCTATCAATGCTGACAGTACCTATCGCATGCTGTAGCGCCTCGATGTTTCGGCCGACAGCGCAGACCTTGGACACGGTTCATGTTGGGAGCCGGGACGTGAGCGTACGTCGACTATAGCAGATTGCCTGGGGTGAGCTGCGACCAACAATTCAAGCTGAGAATGGACGGACTGGAGAAGCAATGCTGCAGAAGAATGCCGCATTGTCGTGGAACGGACCGAGCGAGTGTTGATACGTGGACACGCGTACAGCATCTACCGGTCAGCGTTAATACAAGCTATGAGAAGAAGGACTCACGCTCTTGGACAGAGATCCGTTTCATATTGCGGCGATTGTTCGACGCGCCGACGATTGTCGATTGAGAAGCGAGACAGACTTGGTGATCGGTTTGAGATTCAGAATCTAAGAAGCATGAGCGGGAATCTGGTGAACATGAACGTGAACGCTCACCTTGAGTCGAGCAGCCAATGTCTACTCGAGCTGGATCGCTTCGCTGGGCCCGGCCCCGGATGACACCCTTCGTACCGGATCACTGAGGTTGATCGCACTCTCATCTGAAGAGTCGCAAATCAGCGCCAGCTCGGTGCTTTCGACAGTGCTCATGAGTTGGGGTCGCAGCAGCACCGCACTCTCATCTGAAGAGTCACGATGCTGCAACGACCGACCAACAGAGACACGAATCGAGCATTTGGGACGAGCGAGGACGAGGGAGGGGATGAAGATGAATGAACAAGGTTAAGCAGCTGCTGCTGCTGGAGAACCGAAGGCTTATCGGAATTTGAGATCGGCGTTTGGAGAGGTATACATGTGGCGGGCTTATATCCGATCTGTCCGATCTGTACGAAGATATAGACTCGTCGTCGTCTCTTGCTCATCTCGGTGGTTTGCCCATTAGCCTGTGGGCGTTCCTCAACTCTCCCAATGCAGCCTCGGTTTCTCCTTTTTCAATGTTCCTGATAGCCGACTGGATGATCTAGACTTGATTCAGACAAAGTATGGCAAACATCGTGATGGGCCAGTACTCACCTTGTACAACCCCTTCGCGACATCACGTCGTCTCCGATACTCTCTTCTGTCAGCCTCTTGCTCGCGAAGCCGTCTTTCGGGGCTCATTTGTCGTCGGGGCACGGCCTGGCGCTTCTTGATCTGCTTCGATGTGGGAGTCAACGTGACGGCGGGCTCGATAGCGGCTACGCCGCCGGCGGTTGTGGCAACGGGACCGACGGCGAGTATGTCAGCCGCCGTGTCGGGATAACCTGCCGACAGGTTTGGCTGCGATCCAGTGGACAATGCTGTCGCAAAGGGTCCCATAGGAAGGACCTCGGCGCCAGCCGACGCTGATTGTGCAGCTGGCTCGAGGCTGAAGGGCGGCTCTCGTGACAAGCAACTGGGCGCCTGTGCCGGGGCAAGTAAGAGGCGGACAAGCGGCTCCCAGATATCGTCGCTGCTCATGGAGTATTGGGGAGAGACATCTCGCAGTTGCAAGTCGGTTTCGGTGCGAGCGTGGCTGTGCAGTTGGTTGAGCACGTCGATCGACGCTGGTGTCGAGCAAGATTCAAGGATCCCGGCCGTGTTGGGGGTCGCAGCGGCCATCTGGGCGCTTTTCAGCCGACGACAATCAGTCAAAAGGTTCATGATCACTCACATGCTCAAATCGAAGTCGTCTCAGGTCGTCCTCTCGCTCTTGCTGCCTCCGCAAGTCGCCGACGAACATGCTAGAGTACAGGCCGACAATCGCCTCGATGCTGTGCACCACAGCCTCAGGTGCGCGTCTGGCCTGCTCTGAAACGTTTGAAGCAGACGACATGCTCGACTTGCTTTGTTCAGTCGAGACTGACTGATGCAAAGCAAGTTGCAGAAGAAACGCTTCTGTGAGCGTTTTGCCTTGTTTTGGCGGCTAAAAACGGGGTCGTGCGGGCACTTGAAACCGAGTACTCCTATCGACCCTGCGACCAGGTACTGTAGGTGCTCGCTTGTCAACGAGATCAAAACTCGTTTCTCCCGCGTTTTCTTACCGTACATACGTCTCGGACTTAGTCCAGGATGGCCTGGCCCGCGCCAAGCATCGCAGCCCTCGCGGCGGCGTACGCGCAGCAAGACGTTGAGCACTGGGAACATTTGCGTCCTTGGGAGCTCCACTTCCAGAGCCAGCCTCATGGAGCAGCACTCGTAGCTCCTGCACCGCACATCGATTCGCTCCACGACAAACAACTCGGACTGCGGCATGTGACGACAACTCCACAAGACTTTATGGCAGATCCTTCTCAGCCTGCCACACTCGGGCTTGATCAAAGTCTTTGGGATCTCTCGGGAGGCGGACACGGTGGCACAGTCTCGGCCGTCACATCACAGTCCGCATTCGATGCTGGTGTCCCTTCGATATCCGCACTTGCTCAATGGTCGCCCAGCGCTCAAGAGTCCATGCCCACGCCCTCCACAGGGCCGAGGGAAACATGTTCAATACTTCGAGTGAGCGGGGCTATCTATAGCTTGAAGCGGTTGTGACTGATCCCAAAGACGATTCCAGCCGAAGCAACGTCTGGCTGCGTTGACCCATGCGAACTCGATCTCCAAGTTGGTCACGCTCTCGAGCTGGCAGAGGAGGATTTGGTGCCGAGGTGGGGCGTAGGGACCTCTCAGGCTGCGTCCGCCTCGTCTCCCGAGTCCCCCGCGCTTGACGCGGATCTATCGGCTGCTCCCATCCACTCGGCGGAGACTTCAGCACCAGACAACAGGGACGACGTTCGCAAAGTCGCTGCTCTGTTGAATCAGGCTTGGAACCGGATGGTTCTACAGCAACGAGTCGCGTTACAGAGCATCGATCAGTAGCTATAGGCGCCGCCACGACAGGGAACGAGGAGTGCTGCTGAATGAATTGCAGCCTTTCAGAGACTCGACACATATGCATACCCTGATAGCGACAGCATGAGGCAAGCATCTAACAGCCCGATCCGATTGTCTTAGTCCTGCCCGTCTTGTCCATCGCCTGTCCTCGCGCGTCCGCCTGCAGCTTCTGGAAGCGCTGGTTGCCTCGCAGCTCCTGGAGCATGTTACCCCATCCAGCCTTCCGCATATCGCTGCTGATTCGTGGTCCAGAGGTGTTGTTTTGGGCAGGAGCTGCGTGGAAATGGGTACCGGAGCCCCCGTGAGTCTGAGCAGCTCTGAGAGGCGGACAAGGAGGCGGCGGCGGGGCAGGCAAGAGCGATGGAGGATCTGAAGTAAATGACGGCCGAGTGAGAGCCGAGACCGAACGATGTATGGCGAGGTCACGCCTGGCCTTGGAGACGCGTCAGCATCTGTCTCATCCTCGACCAACTGATTGATGTGTGTTGGGAACGACGGCACTCACTTGCTGCAGCAACAAGGCCATCTCTAGCATTTGCTCCTTGGTCTTGCGGTACCTGTCAAGGTAAAAGTCGCCGCGCCGCCTGGCGGTCCGCAAGCAGTGGATGAGGCTCTCGCGGCTCATAGTCGCCAAGGCGGTGTCGACCAGATCCGGCTCGTTATTTGAGCTCTCCAGAGACCTTCTGGTGACCGGATTGCTCGATGGGTCCACCCTTACAGGCTCGCAACCATCTGCTGTTTCGTCGTGCACTGCACAACGGGTTGAAGGAAGTGAGCACGACCTTGGTCGCTGCGTCTGAGATAGAGCTGTGCGGGCACCTGGCCTCGACATGACAATAGGCCATGCGATCGAGTTGGCGGACTTGAAGGGCGTGATGGAGGAGGCCTCGAGTGACGAGCACGAACGGAGATCTGTGGCGGCGGGAGGCATGTTTGTTTGGCTGACGGCTGAGCTATTGGGCGGATCGCGGCAAGCAGTGGGAGTCTCTGGAGTGCTGACTCACCAGACTTGCGAGACGTTGGTCCTTCTGCCGAGCAACATCGGGAAGAGGCCTCTCTCTGCCTGTCGTACGTTGCGGCCGGAGAGCTGCGCGGGCTCGCATTGGCGTCAATACCGTCTGTGTCACAGGGTCTGCACTACTCCTCGCCGGTGTGCCGGAAGGTAGTGCGACTGATGTACTCGGGCCCTCTCCATCATGGGTACGCCACGGGCGAGGCTCGTTCACATACGAACGAATTAAGCCCCTATTTAGGGGGTTTATGTCGACTCGTCAAAAGGCCGACCGTCGGCAACGCCCTATCTTCAAAGGGAGCTACGAAGAGGACTCTTCAGTCGGGCGGCCCGTGTCTGGTCACATCGGAGAGCGGCCCATGCGGAACTCATCATCGATATGCGACTATATACCTATTCACGCTTCATCAGGCGTAGGACATTGCCCTTAGTCGGGTTGGACTCGTTGATTTTACACCGCTAAGCTCTTGCCCCATTCTTGTTTAGCAGCATGTGCGCCGTGTTTGCCGGCACAAGCCAGACAGAGTCCTCTTCCCGTTCGGAAGAGCCTGACCGATGCGTTGGTTGATACCCCATTGCCTGCCTCGCTCACATACCTGATGGTATTCCCCTGGCTCTCTCTGAACAGCGTCTGCTCTTCTGCGTGCTTGACCTCTTACACTGTGGCCACTCGCTGTTCCTCTAGCATCATAAGCCGTCGAACGAACATGTCACGCGACGAGCGTCAGAATCCGCTCCTTTCTTCTATGCGTTCAAGGGGCTCGAGGCTCTCGGCCATCAGTCAAACGTTCAGTCGCTTCTCCTCGCGAGCAAGAGACGCCTCGGAACGGGAGACAAAGCACTGCTTAGACCGAGGCGATGATGGAGACGGCTCTGTCGAAGGTGAGTATGTCAGGGCGGGTATCGGGCGAGTGTCTGAATGAGGCAGTGATCGAGCGGAGTCACCTCGTCGATAGCGACAGCGACGATGACAGTCACGACGGAAGCAAAGTCGCAGATCGCTTCGTCAACCTCGAGGTTCGCCCACGAAGGGCCACGGGTCGAGTGGCACAGCCGACCTGCGCTTTCCTCCCAGGTAGTGGTGAGTTGCCTACAGTACGTCGCTGATCATGTGCATGCGCTGACCGCGCCAGGCATCGATGGCATGGTCGTTCAAGGAGCCATCACATCGTCCCGTCAGAGATCAATGTCAGCTTCCTCATACGACTCGTCGGTGCCAGGCGAAGGTGAAGGTCTTTGCCAGCCGAATCCGCCGTTGGGCTTTTCGCCGACCATGCTCGTACTTCCGGCACTTTTGCCCTTGTCGCCATTGAAAGCTATGTCCATCATGGCCAAATCACCTTCCCCTTTGCAGGCGGTCCGCACTGTCTGCGCAGCAAAGGTCCCACAATGGCAAGCCTCGGATACTGCATCCGCCTCACCGTCAGTTCCGAATGCAGAACCGCTTCTGGGTGCCAGCCTGAGCGCGCGAACAGCCTCACACGCCGCTGGCGCAGTCATCGGGACACGGGACCCTGCTACATCGCTCACTCTCGCGCACATGGCCAGCCGCCCGTTACTTTATCTGGACAACCTTGCACTCGAGATGCGCAGTTTCCTCATAGATGGCGCAGACAACAATCGGAGACCTGCCGGTCAGCTTGACACAATCTCTGCCAATACCGTTCTTCAATGGCTTGAACGGCTCATTACGGCTCGTGCCAGCGTCGAGCAGATGGTCGAGGTCGCAGCGGAGGTCGCGTTACATGCCCATAGAGCCGAGCAGAACGATCCCGTTGGATTCTCGTCCAGCTACCCAATGGCAGCAGCGCATGGACGACGACGGAGCATTGAGGGGTTTTGGCTACGCACTCCGACTCGATCTTTGTGGCCACAGCATCAGCGCCACGTCGGCGATCCCTATGAGTCGAGCCTCCCGATAGAGCTTTCCTATGATAGCCGCTTCGACGATCTTGCCGCCACATCAGCGTCCCGGACCCCTTCAGACGGCGAGACGGATATGGAAGTCCCGCTTTCCTTCCAGCCGAGGCCAAGAGCCCGCCCATGCACCCCGCACCCAAAGCAGCGTGTCCCGCCTGGCTCTTCGGACTGGAGTGGGGATGAAAAGAGCGAGTGTACAATTGCGGACGACTGAGAATAGCAGGTTTGGCCATTCCGCTCTGTGTAGTGTAGTCCGTAACGACACTCTCTTCCGCTTGATATGACTATAAATGCCAGTCCACAATACTGCCTCGTTCCCTTCTCATCTGTCTGTATGCCTTTGCCCTTCTGAGCCCATGAGTGAGCTACACGGCGTATGCCACGCCCAAAGTCAGCCAGTGACACACAGAGAAGGCTCACCGAATCACAGTCTTAGGTTTCGGACTCCCTCGCCGTCACCTCTGACGACCACCCGAGACATCGGTAATCATCTCCCGTTCTCCTCGTGAGGCGGCTTCAGACGGGGCAAGGCCCGACGCGTCAAGAACATCTCGGAAAGCTGTCATCAAGAGCATCAAGCGGCAGAGATCTCAGCGAGATGGGCTGCCAAGTGTTGCACGACAATTTGAATATACCCACGGATGGCGACCTTGAAGCCGATTTGCCAACGTGGAAACTGAGACCTCGGGTCATCAAGTGATCGGAACTATCCCGACGCCGTCGTCGCCTGCTGCCGCGTTGCCTCCACGCCCTTATATCCCAGCTTGAATGCGAGCTGAGGCGAGAGATGCAACCACAGGTCGCCTCTCCTGATGTTCATCGTCCCCTTGCCAGACCCGGTAGCGGTATGCCCCGCTTGTCCTCCGAAGCGACATCACCATGTCCTCTTCCCGACGCCTTGGATCGCGCCATCACGGCCAGCCAGCAGCACAAAGAGGAAAAGAAGGACCAACAGGACTGCCTAGGACGCGGACATGGAGGAGAGAGAGAAAGACAAGGACGAGTAGGAGGAGGAGGAGGAGGAGAAGAAGAAGAAGAAGGATTGGCAGGAGAAGGATTTGTCTCGGTCGACCTCGACCGGAAGGTGATGTGCAGGGACAGCTTCTCCAAGCGCCACGGTCGCCGCATGGATTCTTCCATAGCCAATGTCCATGTAGCCCGAGGTCCATAAATCAGGGTCGGTCACGTCCCTGCTATCCCCGCAGCGTTGACAAGTCGCAGTGGATCCGGGAGGGCGCGATCGTGCCTTGCCCAAGGGGGCTTGGCTACGATGCGGCTGCTCTGTTACTGCTGCTGTGGGAGGTCGGTGCAGTTGCCAACCTCCTGGTCTTGGCTACTCCACCGGCAGGGGCGGATGTCGAGGCAGACGCAGAGTGTCCCTCGCAGTACCGTCATCCTGACTCGTTTGGTGCGAGAGAGCTGATGACGACGATGGCGGCTCGGTCTTCCTGATCCAAGAGTGTCGGGCCCACACGATCGGCTCACCCTCGATATCGGAGGAGGAGAGGGCGATTGGTAGGGCAAGAGCGATACGGACCGGACGCGACAGTTGAAATAGTCTGTCGACTGGTCAAAGGGGCTAAAGTAGGACATGACGAGCGAGGACATCCAGGCGCGCTGTGAGGTGTAGGACGGTCATGTCGCCATGGACGAGCAAGACAAGCCATCTACACTTGTTGGCGCACAACTGATCGATCGATCGCCTACTGATCAGCCGCCTTGGTACGAGGAAGAAGAGGAGTAGGAGCAAATGACCTGTATGAGCACCGCTCTGACCGTCGCATCCCCATTCCATCCCCGTCGGATTGGTGAACGTCTCGCCCTCTATACGGAGCTTGTAACCTATGGTCCCGACGCCTGCCTTGGCCCCTCCGTCCCGACAGATCGTTCTGCATCGCAACACCCATCTTGGGCTTGTGCTCGAAAGAGGCTGGATACGACGTGCGGGACATCAGTGTCCGTCCGTCCTGGTTGTGAGACATGATCCAATGCCGTCCGACCAAAGTGATTCCTATCATCGGTGGTCGGTCCAAGATCAGAGGTACTCAGTACCTGTCCATGCCTCAGGTGGGCGCCTCCGAAGTCGATCCTGTCCTGGCCAAGCTGGTCCATGGTCCAGTACCCGTCCGGCCTTGCGTTCGTCGTCAATGTCGTGGTCGGAATTGCTCCCCACCCACGCACCCACCCGCACGAACCACAACATCCATCGCATTCATGTCGGTACTGAAACTTGACGCCGTCGCCCGTCGCTTCGTTGAATGCTTTCAAGGTCCGATCGGACAAGGCAAATTCAAATTCGGCCAGCATGTGTGCTGCCATCCTCCCGCTTGCTCGTCCGTGATTGGAGGAGTGAGACAAGTAGGCAGAGAGCCGACCTTGCAGCGCCTGGACGACCGACTGGTAGTCGGTACGGAATGAAAACTGCGCCGCGGCTGGCGATTGTATCTCGAGGCGAGGCGGCGCCAGAGGTCAAATGAGGCCAGAATGGGTTGAACGGGTCGGGTCGGTCGAGAGTGGTTGCAGGCCGGCAGCTGGCGAACCCCTGTCGACAGCTAATCACTTTGAGCTGCTACAGCTACACCTGTGGGGGCAGGGGGATTACCCGCCTCTTCCTCTGAGCAGGACCTCATCTCGCGGTTCAACATGCCGCCGTCCTCCCCCACGCCATCTCACGGTCTCCATCGAGCCGCAGTCGCTGCTACCATTGTCCTCCTCGTGTTCGGCCACGTCGCCCACGTCCACGTCCGGCTCCGAGCGCTCTGAGACGTACTCGGACATACCGCAGTCGGACTCGTCGGCATCGACACTGCGGCCCAGACCACGGTCATTCCGACAGCCTTCATCGCCTCGCAGAGCCCTGCGAGGGGCAATGCCGTGTGCGCGACACCCCACCGGGACCGAAGACAGCTGCTGGTCTTGCGACATGCACGGGGACAGAGGCCCGAATTCAAGAGCCCGAGGTTTGACCGCGACACTGAAGATGAAGATGAAGATGAGGAAAGAACAAAGACAAAACCCTTGACCTGCCAAGACTAATGAGAATTCACAGGTGTACTCGAGCGCTCACAAAGCAACTCGCCGCCGAGCAAAGCGGTCGATGCGATCATGGACTCGTCGTCAATCAATGCCCCAGTATGGGTAGAAGGTGGACCGATGGGTACGGGAGGAGTCACGTCCGCCCGCCCCTTTGTGACTTTCGTTCATCTCATCACCCAATTCGACAACCTCACACTCACACTCGTCTCACACATCACACATCACACATCACACATCACACGACGACGACGACGAGGGATTACCTTCCACATGTCAGCTGCATGACATGACAATTGTCGAGATTCAGGTGATGTGCAGGCCCATCGCTGCTGTTGCATCATCTCTCAACTCGGTTTAAAGTGGCCCGTCAAGTGGCCCGCCTCGCCACGTGGTCATTTCAGAATCGTTTAAGGTGGCCCCTAAAGTGGCCCCCCAAGTGACCCTCACGTGACGCTGTGTCCTTCATCCGACTCCAAGACGGACTTCTCATCAGGCCTCTCTCACCTCTCCCATCATCATTCGTCATTCGTGTTGACCTCGTACAACCACTCCGACAACATCCCAATGCGACCGACCGACCGGGCATCCGGGCGACATGCCCATGACCTTCCACCACGTCCCCACCCTCATCGAAGACGTGCTCGCACCCCATCTCGAGACGCACCTCGCCAGAGTGGCCACGCACCGGGTCTTCGACCGCGAGAATGGGCCAAAGGCTACCGGCTCGCGGCTCAGTGCGTCCCGCAGGTTGAGCAGACTCTCGATGTACTGGCCCCAGCCGGTGCGAGCGCGAGTGCGAGCGCGAGCCTCAGTCATTGACTGCAGAGCGTCCTGTTCTACCCTATACGGGTCATCACGCTGCTCCACCTGTCGCCTAGCGGCTTGCATCGCAATGCCCATCCAAGGCCTGGCGATGACGAAGAGAGGGCTGCCGCCGGGACACATACCTTGCCCCTGTCTTGGGTGGACGTGGGCGCAGGCGCAGGTGCAGACAGCGGGCGCACCGATTGCAGCTTCCTCTGGGCAACGGGCGGGGCGGGGCGCGTGATTTGAGATCAAGCCGGGGATCGTCGTCAAGACCACGCACGACGTGGACCGACCTGGTCGTCACGGTGCGAGCCGAACGGGTAAAATGCAATGACAAAGACGACCTTGAGGCCGGCAGGACGGGACGGCCGTGCCGCCCAGCTGGAATGTGACGCGGTTCGTTCTCAAGCAGGTGAGCGAGCGAGAGGGCGCAATCGCAGCACATTACAACGATGCTGACTGACTCGAACAGATCTTCACCCAATACGCGCGCAGTCACCCCACCCCCCGGGCGTCAGACTACTGATCCTCTTCACGACGTATGAGCGGACCCTTCTGTTCGTGCTCAACCAATTTGCCAGCACATACGGCATCAACGTGTCCAGCCCGTTCGCAGGGAGGGTCATTCCACCCACCAGCGCCCGTGCAACTCGCCGTTTACGCTTGTCCTTCCTGGCTGCCACCGTCCTTCGGCGGACCAGTATCGCATGACACCCTTTCAGGCCTGCCCACCACTGCCGCTCACACCACCACCACCACCACCACCACCACCACTGTCTCCTCTTCCTCGTCGTCGACGGGAGCATGGGACGGCCCAAGGGGGAGTATGGGTTCAAGCGGGGCCGTGGGATGCCAGATACGTGCAATGTCCAGAACATCGATCCATGTCCTCGAAGCCGGCCATGGAGCAACATCAGCCACCGGTTCTGGTGTTAAGACTGCAGCGGCTCTGAACCATGCCACATCCACTCCCAGCACGCCGACGCCTTTGCCTATGATCAAACCCCTCCCCAATTCTTGCCGTGCGACTCCCACGCCCTTGTTGCCCTACCACAGTGGCACCGACAGCTCACCCGGGACCCGCGCCAGGCTCTCATGCGGTTGTCCCTCGAGCCAGCTTGCTGTCGCGGATACAGAATCGTCCTCGACCAACACGCCCGATTCGGGGCGGTCATTCGTTTCAACAGAAGTTGACGAGGTGCGTCTCATTCCAGCCAGGCTTGCTTTTGCGCAGTGTTCCTCTCACTCCGCTGACGCTGACGCTCAGCTCGGCTCCAAGCTCTTGGCGGTATCTTTTCGGCAAGCAGAACCGAACACGTCCTTGGAAACGGGCGGTTACGCCTTCTACGGACCAGTCACTTCTACCAGCTGTGTCGATACGGCTCTAGGCTTGGCGGTACCTCCTCTCTCCTCCTCTGGGAACGCATACTTTCTTGGCCGGCCGACGCAAACGCATTTGCCCCTCCCCTCCATTGCGCTTCACATCGCCCTGGCTGCCGAGCTTGGTCGCGGAGCGACGTGGGATTCTACTCCGCGTCGAAATTGACAACCTCCGGCCTCAGCGGCAATGGCGATAAGGAGAACCAGGGCGGTACGCTCGTCCCGCGTAACATGCACCCCGGCGGATTCCCATCCAGTGTGGGCATTGGCGGCATCGTCGGCGCCACAATGACACGCGAGCATGTCCGCATGCAAGTGGCGAACTAGGTGGACATTCACGAGCGGGTCTGGCGGGCAAAATACTCCCGATGCTGCACGGGTTGTGGGGCGGATTGGGGGGAGCGGCCTGGGGCGGAGAAGGCAGGGAGCAAGAGGCGTGGATGTTGCTCATGTCCAATACGGGATGCCCGGTGCAAGTCGACGCGCTGTTCCATGAACAGAGGTGGGTCGGACCAGAGCCTGGCGTGGGGCGGCTCCATCTTGACATGGGAGGATGGCTGACCACAGACTCGCTTGTGTCGAGGCGTACCACCTCATACATGCCGTGGGCATCTTAGACCGAGATGTCCTCCCGCGGAATTGGTGCGTCTCGTCGGGCACGTCCGTACAGCTTGTCGATTTCGGTCTCGCCATGTCAAAAGACGAGTACCTCGCCCACAACTCGTCGCTTTCGTTTCCGGCTTGCGGTGCCGAACGCCAAGACGAGGACGCGCGCTGGGCGACGCGACGCTCAACAAGATGTTTGAGGTGTACGCTGGGGCTTTGAGCGGGGTGCCCCTGGCGGGCCCCGTCGCGAGGGCTGATTGGTTCACTGATTCACTGATACGACCATATACTTATGTATACACTGCTTCCCTTGAGCATCGATCGTACACTTATGCATGTAATATTGATTCAATTTCGACCTGACCTGACTTAACCATACCGGGATACTGGTCCCGCGAGTAAGAGAGACAGTGTGTATGAGGGCCACGAAAGACCCCGCCGCCCATTCTTGTCCTCCGTGGCCAGATAGGTGAATCATGTCGCCTCGTCCACGGGAACCCACACAAAGTGCTCAAGATGTGTGCCATGTACCGTACGACATGTGATTGTCAGCAGCACAACAGCACAGGTCCCCGCTAGAATCGGCAGGGCGGAACGTTGAAGAAACACTGGCTTACAAGCCAGACCCTTCCGCGGCGAGGCAGAGCTTGGCAGGGGTTGACAAGCTCTCGTGGAGTGAAACTCCAGCATATGACGGGTAAGAGACGTGCCCAGACCTCGATCTGGAACTGGCGGGCTGCCATTTGCGACCTCCGCCTCATAAAGTGTGATGAGTCACGTCTCATCGCTTGCCGACTATCCTTCAGGAATCTACATATACAGCTCGGAGAAGAAGCAGGTCTTTCTTCGAATAATGTATTATCCATCTGTCATCTGGTATACAACCTGGAATACGTATCGACTGGCAAGGCTGTCGATCCCCATCCAACTCGTGTGACCGACTACGACACAAAGTAATGCATAGGCGAGTGCACGACTCTAGCTTTTACGCTTTGCAATCTTGCGGCAGGCGTAGAAGAGACATACTCAAGGGGTTATCGACACCCAAGCCACCCATGAACGCCCCGATAGATTAAGATTGCTGATGAAATGCGAGACGTTCAGTAGTTTTCGGCGGACAAACCTTTCTGGCCGCGAGATGATGAGTAAATGGACCGCAAAGTCTGACCAACAAGTCGAGAAGTGCATCTCAAATTACGCTTAGCTGGGACTGCTCATAGTGTCGAGGCAAAGCTAGCCCCCGGCCGACACGCGCTGATGACTGTAGGGGACAATGGCGTGAGGTACTATTGCCAGTGGCAACCCCTTGGTTGCCGCGCCCACACTCGGGCGATCTCAAATTGCTCAAGGTGCACTCCGACTGCATGCGCAAGGCTGAGGTCTCCTGCGATAGCAACCTGCAGGAGGATGGGTGGCATGCCATGGCCATGCATGCACCGACCGGTTCTCCCACTGATAGCACCAAGTTCCGTAGAAGCTGAGAGCTACTCGACGACTCTATACAAGATCATAAGGCCAAGAGACGCGCCGAGAGACCCAGTCGGGTCCTGATGACTTGCCCTGTTCTACTCCTCCTCTTTGCCGCCATCACTTCTACCGTTGTGCTCGACATCGCCCGCACACGTCTCGTACGCCCTTCGGACGTTCTTCTTGACGTTATTCACCTTCTCAACCTAGACATACAACCGCGGGAAATGGTCGCCAACGGAGACCTGCCCCAATTTCCAATCTTTTGAAACCCCTGTCACGACCGTGGCGCTGAGACTGTGGCACTGAAACCGTGGCAGAGTGACGGAGGCTCTCCCAAGATGACATCGTCAGCGATTCCTACAAGCATCTGCCCGCTACACCCTATTCCAAGACTGAACCCATCTCGCGGTCACCTTTGAACTCTCTCCCCATCCGGAAACCCATCCCTGCCGGCTTCTTCATCGTGGACATGCTCGACGCGGACAGGGCATCCAAACAGGCCGGGCAAGACGTAGATGACGGGGTCGACACATCGAGCGTCATCACTGGCATGGCGGATAGGACGGATACCGACACTGAGGACGCACACTAGGACCAGCGTCTTCATGTACATGAGCTCCGGCTGCCAGTCCCAGTCCGGCACTCGGCGTGGCGTGGCCTTTGAGGACGGGGGCGCCAGGACCTTGCTGGATGGGTTTGCAGGCTTGCAGGCGCTGCGCTGTCAAGGATCAGGAGAGCTGCCATGAGACTAGCACCACCTGAACACTCACCAAGGTCGAGAGACCATCATTGACCGTCTGTTGTCTGTTGTCTGTTGGAGAGACCGCTGCCTCATCTCTTGCACGACGCGTTGCCATCTGAGCGCCTTTGAAGAGTGCGGTACTGTATGAATCATGAGTAGGATGAGGCGAGGCGGTGAGCGATCAAATACCAGAGCCTCCCTCACACTTGCACCCGGCTCGCCCAGCATATGTACATACATGCAAGCAGCCGCCCCCAGCGCCGCCGCAAATCTACCTACTTGCGAGATGCACCAGACACCGCCGACACGCGCCAGTACTCGGGCTTGTGCTTGGCGTCCTTGGGCCCCCACGTCTTGTTCTCTACGCACTCTGCGATGATCTCTAGGGCGCGGATGACTTTGGACCTCCATTCGACCACACGGGCGGGAAGGTGGTTTCCGCCGCCGCCCGTACGTCGCACGGCGTCGGCGTCGGCATCGGCGTCGGCGGCCGATGACCATAGTTCGATTGGGAGCTCATACGACTCCGTGTCCTGGGTGTCAGCGTCAACGTCAAATCTAACACTACCGACTCACCGCGACAAACTCCCCCAACAGTTCATACACCTTGGCCGCCCCGCCCCGAGCGATCCACGGATTACCCCCCGCCTTTGTCTGCGTCTCATCCAGCGTCACGTAACACTTGGCCGCGAGCGCGCACATCTTGTCCCATTCCTCTTTGACCGTGTCCCAGGTGGTGATTCGCTGGGACTCGCCGGCGTTGTCTATGAGAGTGTAGATTCTTCTGCAGCGCTGAAAGGCATGCGACATCTGATGGTCAACGCTGGCTTTGCTGGCTTGGCTTGTTCCACGTCAAGGAACGGCGGACGCGACGGGATGGGATGGGATGGGAACAAGCGAGGAGGAGAGGGGAAAAGGAGACCCACTACGAACGACTGAGCCCAAATCCTCCGCGCACTCGCCAATTTGACGGGCATACTCGTGCTGCCGATTGCCGCCAGCTCGCGCAGATCGCGGATGGCCTGCTCGATGGCCGACAGAGGCTCGACCTCGTCTTGTTCTTGTTCTTGTGGTCTGTCGGCACCGGCGCCGCCCCAGGGAGAGGCCGAGTCAGTGTCCCTCGACGAGAGCGACAACGAACCCAGCGAGAGCGAGAGCTCCTCGGGCTCCCCTGGAACAGTGAGGCCGAGGTCGAGGTCCATCTCGAAGCTCCGGAGCGAGTCGTAGTCGACAGTGATGGATCGCGGGCAAGGGGAGCTGGAGGCTGCGCGGCGGCCGACTTGTATCGACTGCTCTCGTACGTCTTGGACTGGGGCTGGGGCTGAGGCTGAGGCTGAGGCTGAGGCTGAGGCTGAGGCTGAGGCTGAGGCTCGGGCCAGGGCTAGGGACAACGGTAGGGGCGGCGGGGGTGATGATGATGGTAAGGAGGTTGGAGCCACAGCCAGTGGCAGTGCAGTGACAGTGGACGACGGGGCTGGGGCTGGGGCAGCCGGCGCAGAAGCAAGCCCGATCTCCGTCTCCCACTGCATCTCCTTGCGCCTCTGTTCCTTTCTGCGCTGCTCCCTCTCTGCCTGCAGGCGGCGGATGTTCTCGCGCACCTGTTGCAGCCGGACGGCTGAGATGCGGGTGTTGGCTTTGGCGTTGGCGCCGACGGACAGCTGGTGGGAGGTTGTGCTGACATTGGCGGCTCGGGTGGCGGCGGCGCCGGCACTGACGCTCGACGAGGACACGACGCTTGCAATGCTGTCTGTCGCCCCAATGGACGAGTCGGGGGAGCCCGTTGAAGTCGCACCTGAGACCGAGGTGAGGGCGGCGAGCTCGAGCTCGATTGACGAGGATGGATGTGTTGCAGCAGCAGGGGCAGCAGCTGCTGCTGCCCCAGTCCTGTGCTCCAAGCTCGCCAGATCGAGAGTGGTGTCATCCGTCTGAGCAAAGATGTTTCGGCGGCGTAGGCGTAGGGGGACGGGGGGAAAGATGGGTGCAGGTGCAGGTGCAGGTGCAGGTGCTGCCGGTGGCATGTCGGTGATGGTTTTCGTCATGGCGCTGGTGCTGGCGCTGGTCACTGGGTCAGCGGGAGAGGCAGAGGCAGAGATGTCGGGGAGAGCAAAGGCAGGAGCGATGGGGCGGTTAAAGCAGAAGAACGTATCATCAGCCTCGGAATCCGTGTCGAGGCTGACGTCGACCGATATGGTATCCACTTTGACCACCGACGTCTGCCTCTCGTCGTCGTCGATCGGGGACAACTTTGCGTCTTGGCATGCCTCATCCGACGACCACGAGTCGATCGTCTCTTCCCCGTGCTCTACGCCCAGTCCCTCTGCCCCTGTCGATGACGTGCCGCCCTCGCCGCCGCCCTCTTCCAGAGCCAAAGCGCAAAGCTTAGTCTCGACGGCAAGCCGGTACTCGCCCAGAACTCTGCGTGTGACACGGCGGAGGGTGCATTCCAGCGCTGGCCTCTCGGCTGGTGCGAGGCCGCTCTCACAGGCGAGCGCCTGTGCGTCAGTCACTAAACGCGCTTGGCTTGCTTTCCACTCACAACAAGACGGAGTCCAGCGCGGCCCATCTCACCCTCGAGCGTGTCAAAGATGTCTTCTTTGCCGGCTGCCATCCCTGCCAGCCAGGGGTGAGTGCGAACGAGCTGCTCGAGGTGGTTGGACGATGCAACCCCCCCTGGCCCTAGCCCGGCGATGGGGATGGCGGCAGGGATGGAGCTCTGGGTCCAGTCAAAGTCGAGTCTGGCCGTGTCGACATCGACATTGACACTGGTGTAGGTGTAGGTGCTGGTGGTGTTGGTGTAGGTGGGCATGTCCAATGCTCAATGTCCAATGTCGACCGACACAAACCTGAAAACGAAATCGTTCCCAGCAGTCCAATCTCTCCCGCAGCTAAGAGAGTTTCAACACGCCTAATGATCAATCATGCCCTGAAGACTGTAGACTGTCGACGTGCAAGCCTATCCATCCATGCTTGCACCTTTGCATGTATACACGTCGTTCGTCGCGTCGTCTACATACATATATCCCTCAGTCGACAATGACAGCATGGCATGGCTTCCACCCCGATTTCACGGGCATGAATGCGCTGCACAGGCTCGCCCTCACATCTCTACAATCCCAAGTATTTCCAGCTACCTCATGTACCGGGCGAAGCAAGTCGATCCTCACGTCGAAGTTTCGTGCAGCACATCTGACAGTAAGTCACGGTACAGCACAGCACAGCACAGCGAGCAACAGAGCGACGTACGCTTCATCACGACGAGCAGCCACCTGGTCTCGACGACCATGAACCATGATGATGATGACCCAGCATGGCATGGCTGGCTTCCACCCCGATTTCACGGGCATGAATGCGCTGCAGAACATCTGAAAGTAAGTCACGGTACAGCACAGAACAGCAAGCAACAGAGCGACGTACGCTTCATCAAGACGAGCAGCCACCTGGTCTCGCGGCCATGAACCATGATGATGATGACCCAGCATGGCATGGCTGGCTTCCACCCCGATTTCACGGGCATGAATGCGCTGCAGAACATCTGAAAGTAAGTCACGGTACAGCACAGAACAGCAAGCAACAGAGCGACGTACGCTTCATCAAGACGAGCAGCCACCTGGTCTCGCGGCCATGACCATGATGATGATGACCTAGACAAAAGCCGGTCGGTCGGTCGCTCGCTCGCTGCGTCGCTGCAAGTCAGTCAGTCAGTCGGCGCGGCACAACGAGCAAGGCAAGCAGCGAACTCAAGAGCTAGGTGGGTGATCAAGCAGAGGTATAGGTGTGCGAGGCAGAGGCAGGAAAAGAGATCGAAGCAAGGAGACATACGTACAGCACAATCCTTTCCTTTCGACCGATGATCCATGTTGACGACGGAACGGCAACGCAACGATGCGGCCAGAGAGTAGCAAACACACGAGCCGACGGTTGATAAAAACTGGCACAGTCAGCACGATCGATAGTGGATCCAAAGACAAAGAGCATACGTGTGTCAAAAGCCTGAGCCTCGCGCGTCACCCAGCTCGAATCTGCTCGCTACTACGCGGCACCGTCCCCCGATTTCACGGGCAGAAGCGCTGCCCAGCAGAGAGAGAGAGAGAGCCGCTGGCGAGAGGGACGGATGAGGGCAGAGGGCATGCTGTCTGTTGAGAGAGGGACGAGAGACGAGAGATGAGAGATGAGAGATGAGAAAGCCGAGAGTGAAGAGAGAAAGAGGGTATCCTCCAGATCGGCGTTTCGGGGTTTCGGGCGAGCAGCGGCGTTTCGGCTCTGTCACGACCAGTGGCTTTTCTGACTATCGCCGATAGCCTTACCCCCGATATCCCCTCCTCCTCCTCCCCTTCCCGCGCTCCTCTTCTCTTCTATTCTGTTCTCTTCTGCAGACTGCAGACAGGCAGGATGATCCCCTTCGAGCTTTTGACAGATTATATCGTCACCCCAGACCAGTTGGCCGACTACGACGCGGCGTGTCATATTATTCCCGTCTACCCGTATCCTTGTCCGAGCGCCAGCGCCAGCGCAAGGGGCGATGGCGCGACCAGCAGCACGAGGCAGAGGCTGGATCCTCTGACATTTGATGCGCCGCTGTGGTTGAGCGAGCCGCAGCCGCAGCCGCAGCCGCAGCCGGCGCGGAGCTTGCGACGAGGCGCACAAGACGACAAAGGTTGGGATGGGGATCGGGATCATGATCATGCGAGTGAGAGTGACCAAGAAGACCAAGCGTGGATTATCGTCGTCAAGCGGATCTGGGGGTACGTACGTCTTGCACACTCCTCCCTCTCTCTTCGCTGACGCTGACGCTCGCCAGGATGCGATACCGAGTCCCCCTGGGCCCTCGGCGCCGACAACGCGTCGAGCTACAGGTCTTGTGTTCGCTCGTCCGCCGGCCAAGCGTTCTTCTTCCTCACACCACACGCACCGGGTCTGCGACTGCTGCCGATCAGAGAGTCGTCGAGCTGACCACTCACCCTCCACACAAAGATGAGACCGAGGACCAAGACTCGCGCCAGAGAAAGGTACCCACGACCGCGACCGCGACCGCGCCGGGGTCGGGGTCGGCAGGAGGACGAGCTGGAGAGCAGATCTGGCGGGTCGAGTGGTGAATTTTCCCATCGCATCCCCCCACGCTCGCTCGCGCGGCGCTGACGCCCAGGATTCCCCTCCACTCCCACTTGTTGGCCAGCCGCTCCAGAGACATCTCGACCATGATCAAAGAATTCGGCCGGGACAATTGGGCAAAGATCACCCCTCCTTGTCCTTCTTCACCACGCTCTCGCTCGCCCGACGACGACGACGACGACGGATATGCCTATTCGTACGTCCCCGCGGGCACCGACCCTGCGCGCTTCGGCGAGCGCTCGAGGCTAGGCTAGGCTAGACTAGGCTAGGCCAAGCTGGCGGGTGACGACGGACGGGTGGGGTCCACAAGTCAGAGATGCATGCTGCTCTGTTTTCTCTCAAGTATCCATCCCAGGAGGTTTCCTGCGCGTTCATCTGCAAGTGACCACCGCTGTCCGCTGTCCTCTTCTCTTTGCTTGCGATCCGATCCGGGTTGCATCATGACACATGGTATAACATGTGCATGTCGAGATGTACGTGTAGAGGGAGGGAGGGCCATGATCATCAAGGCGAAGGCGGCGGCGGGACCGGGCCTGCGGGAATGCTCGTCCTCGTCGGTCGGGCCCATCTGCTCACCGGCGTTTGTATCGTGTGCGCTCTGGTCCTCGCCGCCGCCGCTGACGTTGACACCAGCTGGGTTCACCCGGCCGACCAGACGCAGTGTTCTCAAGAGCCGGCATGTCGTCGAGCCCCGGCTTCCGCATCTGATCCCCTCCCACTCATCCCCAGATCCCCACCCACCGCAGCAAGACAAAGCCCACGCTCAGGCTCAGGCTCGGGTTCGACTTTGTTGAGCCCGTTGTCCAAAAGTTGGCTCACGTCGTCGTCGCGAGCATGGCATTCGGTGGCCCGCTCAAGCGCCAAACGACTAGTGCCGAGGTAGCCTCCGGAAGCGTCGACGACACTAACTCGACACCTGTAGCTGAGACGTGTCGATGCTCGCTCCTCCCTGCTCGTTTTCCGTGTCCCTTTCCATATTCTGGTATTTGTCTGTCCCCATGGCCGTTTCCGGATCCCTCCCATCCCCTATCCCTATCGAGTCGCGAGTCGGCGACGCAGAAACGCTCCCCGGCGCTGCTGATACAGCCAGGGACGGGGTCGAGGATGCCGCCGACCCAGCCCTTGGCCGAGCCCAAGGCGTTCCAATCCTCTCCCGGGCTCTGCCTGCACCCCATCGATGCCTGGTCTCGGACTGGGGTTGCCATGCCGAAGGGCGAGAGCGCGGTGGGAGGAAGAGGCGTGTTGGCCGCGAGCCTCTGGGCTCTCCCCGTGGGCGTGGCCGTGGACGTGGACATGTCCAGCGGTGAATCGCTCCCCTCTGGGCTCACGGGAGACTCCTCGTCGTCGGCGTCGCCACCGCCGCCGTCGGTCCACCGGGGTGGTCGTTCCCATACACCTGCGATCAGTTCCCGACTTTAGATCTCTTCCGTCTGGGAAGCGGTCCCGGATCGACGCTATACTACCAGAGACCAGATCAGGCGAGGCCAAAGACGACGACAAGACAAGAGACGAGAGTAGACTCACGCCCCAATAGATCAAGCTCAGGCGTTGTGGAGCGTCCTTGAGATTCCCAGAATCCCCGACTGAGCTTCAGCATCCATCTATCGGTCTCGTCTGGTCTCGTCTGGTTCCGCCCCCTCTCGATCCCCCAGCTTACCACGACGACCATCACGACCATCACGACCACCACGACCACCACCCACGCCTGGAGAGAGAGAGAGAGAGAGAGAGAGAGACGTCTCGACCGCTCGCCACGCTTCCGAGGTCCACTCACAATAAAGAGACCTTGCCCGGCCGCACATACCCGCGATTCTTGATTGTTCCCATCTCTCCTTGTCGGCCAAGCCACTCGGGACAAGAACGAGCGAGCGCGAGCAGCGATGCACATGCACTAAGGCAGCCAACGAGCCGAACGAGTCGAGCGAGTCGAGTGATGGAGCCAAGCCAAACGAAACTCTTTGAAAACGAATTTGTTTTCACCATTCACCAACCACAGTTTCGTTTTCACTCTTTGCCTCTCTCTCTCTCTCTCTCTCTCTCTCTCTCTCTCTCTCTCTCTCTCTCTCTCTCTCTCTCTCTCTCTCTCTCTCTCTCTCTCTCTCTCCCCCTCTCTCTCTGGCGCCCCAGTCGCTGCACTGCACCCAGCCGACCCTCGTACATCCCGCTCGCTCGCTGGCTTGATACACCTTTTCTCGGCCAGGGACGCTCGGGTGCGGTCTGGTGGTGGAACATCCCTCAACCCTCTTATCTCATCTCGTTACGTCCTGTTATAGCTCGTCAGTATCGAGCGTATCACCAGCATCGGCAGCGGCAGCGGTACGTACGACGCTACACGGGTCGCGAAGCGCCGTGACGATGCCCCGTAACTCGGACTCGCGCGCGCGGTCGTTGTGGAAACGGCTCTCCAAGAAGCCTCCCGCGCACGCCGAGGGCAACACTGGCTCAACAATCTCTCCCTCGCATGACCGAGAGCGACGAGTGGATGACGATGGCGATGACGATGACGATGACGATGACGATGACGATGACGATGACGGGGGATGGGTAGAGGAAGCGTCCCGGATCAACAACCAGATGACGGGACTCCCTGTCTTGCCCGTTGCCCGCCGGGGTCAGCTGGGCTTGAGGGATTGCCCCGAGGGGTTTGAGGCGAACCCACCTGGAGGGGAGAGCATTGAGGAGGAAAAGGAGAAGGAGCAGGACGAGCATGACGACAAGCACCACCACCACCACCACCACCACGACGACGACGACGACGACGACGACGCCAATGCCGACGCAGTGGACCTCTTCACCTCGTCCGCCGTCCATCTCTGCCCTCGAGCACCATCGCCGGCGGCGACTCCGACCCCGACCAAGACCTCGACCGTCTTTGCCCGACCGCCGCAGTTGGAACTCGTCCCTCCCGCCTCTCCATTCGTGATGGACCTCTCTCCGCCCATGCACACTCGTGCGGGTACACGCACTCGTGTGGCCCATGTCCCGCCGTCGCTGGCACCGCTGATGCCTTGTTCGCCGTTGGTCGTTTCCTTCCCCGATCGCGAGTATCCATCTGCTCCTGCTCCTGCTCCATTCACCTCGACGACTCGCCGCCCCGGCCATACGTCCACACGGCGCGCACACGCCACCACGACACAGTCTGCCACGGCTGCAATCCCAGATCGCGCCCCCCAGCTCCCGCTCGGCCCAATCGGGACGCCGTTCGCTGTGCGCCTCCGCCTCCCAGCTGCTCTAAAGTGGGCCGATCGGGAGGCGGAGGCGGAGGCGACTGCTGCTGCAGCCCCTTTACAGACAGCGCGCAAGGGATCCCAAAACGAGTACGAGTACGACAACCGCTTGTACGACGGCGAGGAGACCAAGAGACAGGCGCTAGTGGAGCAGAAGACGCCGCCGCCGCTCCGTGCACGTCGCGCAGAAATCCTCGAGGCGCATCGCCGTTGCCCCGACCCCTGCGGCCCACCACCCGTTGCGCCAGCCTTGCCAGCGGGAGCGAGAGCGAGAGCAGCAGGTGCAGGTGCAGGTGGGGACGAGGTCGACCATGATCCGTCCCCTCATGTTGGCCCGGCTTGAGAGAGGCAGAGGACACCGACGCGTCCGATTCGATCTCACCGGGGTTCCGCTGCCCATCAGCGAGGCTGAGCCTGAGCGAAGCGAGTCAGACGACGGCGATGGCTACCATGGGTCGGGTTTGGGTCGAGGCAGAGAGGCGTCAACTTGAGGAGGAGCGAGTAGCGTAGCAGAATAGGTAGAGTGAGCTATCGTCGTACAACACATCGAATCGTAACGCGGCGCAAACACTACATTGGACACGACTGGCCGTGCGTGCTTCTTGTACATGTCTCCATCTTTTCATCGTGACTTGTCTAATAATTTGCAGTAGCCATGTATATATGCCCGTCTGGTCTTGCCCCTTGTGCATTGGCTGCCGGTGGGAGATTGACACTCCCGACCATGGGAGCCGCCAGGGGCAGGGGGCCGACGACCGAGTACGAGTGAAGAACGAAGAAGGGTTTTGCTGGTGACAACACTGGCAACGCTGGGCTAACCCAGGACCGCTACAGCTACTCGTACCCCTCCCCTGCAAGGTTCGTACAACAACAACAAGTTATTGCACAGGACAAAGCGCGTACCCTTGCATCATAAGTACTCGTACTTGCTACTTTGGCCGTGCCGCTGATACTCGATTCACCGTTTACCCCCCCCCCCCCCCGCCCCCCCTCACACTCCTTCCTACTCTTGACCGCATCATTTCGCCCGTAGCCATCGACCATCGATCGGCCCGCCCGGCCCCCATTGCGCCTCCCTGCTCTGTCCCGATTACCTACCTGCCTCGCCTCGCATATCCCGTGGCATCACGACACCGCCAAGGCTTTTCCTTCGGGTCGTCACGCATGTGAGAGTGGTCAAGGCACTGTCCGCTCCGCCTTGCCATCCCGCTTTCCAATCGAAACACCCCGCCGGGAGGTCTTGGCAAAAGCGCGGAGGCGAGGCTCGAACGTTTCGCACACATTGAGCTTGGTATCCCGAAGGAGGTTCTTGACGTCCGAGTATTTCTGCGAGCGAGCATTGGGAGGAGGAGTGTGGAGGAAGGCGAGAGAGGCGAGATGCGGGGCAGCAGCAGCAGCAGCGAAAGATGCGCGGGAGACCAGGCGGGAAAGATGCAGTGGAGTAGCGGACGAGCGAGCAACGTAAGCATCTTTCTGCTGATTCATCCTCGGTCGGAATCAAAGTCGTGCCCCCGGCCGGGAGGAGGACAAGGACTGGCAACGAGGCAGAGAGAAGGAGACTCACCACCCGCACTGCGAACCAATCGATCAGCTCCCCCTTCCCTTTGAACTCCCCCCAAGGCGCCGAGTGAGAAATAGTGAGGAATTCGTGGATTGCCGCAAGGTCGGTTTTTTTCTTTAGGCCAGCTGCTTGGAGGGTTGCCCAGTCGGGTAGGTCCCGCGGGCGCTCGTCTGTGAGGTCGTTCGCGAGGTCGGGAGCGGGGTCTGGGGCGGTCAACCGCGCGGACGCGACTGAGCGGGTGGTACACGATGGGCCGGGTATGGGAGCGACTGTGGGAGGAGGGATGGGACCTATTGGGAGCGGTGACTCTTCTCCACAAGGCAGAGCGTCCGCCGCATCGCCAGACGAGCCACCAGAGTACCGGTGCCGCCGAGGCGGCAGCGCTTCCTCGTTCTCTTCTGCGCGCTCCCGTTTGCGCGTCCACAGTCCGGCCGGCTCGTCCCCATGCACGCTCACACTCGGCCCCATGCCAACGACATCCGGAGGCCGAGTGTCTATCGAGTCGAGCCGGTCGTGCGGGGTAAGCGGCGCGTCTTCAGAGAGCCGGAACTGTCTGTAATCAGCTCTCTTCTCTTCTTCCACAAGTGACGGGGAAATCCGTCTACGGTCCGCAGGATCCATCATTCCAGTAGATACACTCAAGAGCGCAACGGCGCGAGATGGGGAGAGCGCGCGACCCACCGTACCTCCCAACCTCCATACCTGTCCTCTTCCCATAAGACCCGCCCAGCAAAGACACACGCATCAAGCCAGGGGAGGCGGAGGGCGACCATTGGCCACTCCTCCTCTTCGCCTTCTTGCTCTCCCTCTCCCTCTCTCGTGGCTTCTGGTAGAGATCTTCTTTCCGTCCCCGGGGCACAGGCTGCCTCCTGCTCGAGGCCCCCCACTACGCTGGTGCACCGGACCGCGCGGGCTAGGGAGAGTATCGGGACGAGTAGCCTGTCAATCTCTCCTCCTTGTCCCTTTCTGCCATCTCCCACTACAGCAGTCGTTTCCGTTGCCGGTTCCTGTCTCGTTCTCGGGGGCGGATGGGGAGGTATGCGGAGAACGAGGTCGAGCGGGAACATGCGTGCGCGCGGTGCTGTTACAGCGCCCGCTGCATTGATCGTAGCGGGAGGACCACCTCGACCGACGGACGAGGGATCGAGAGGATTCACCGGGGCGGGCTTGAGCTTTTTCTCAGCAGCTTCGGACAGTGTTTTGCCGCTCTTCTTGTACTTTTTTCTCTTCGACGAGGCCGCGGCCGCGGCATATGTCGCTGTTGCGGTCACTGCTGTCGCGGGCGCCAGGCCGACACCGCTAGGGTCCGGGTCCGGGTCAAACAGCCCTGTGAGCAAAACACGTCGCTTGCTCTTCGTCGGCGGGGTCGTTGACGGGCCCGCATCGGCATCGAGTGACATGCCCTACGTATCAGCTTGGAAGCGACGGTAGTTTCCACCGTGAACTCACCCATGACCCATATCGTCGTCGCAACCCCTCGTGCTCCAGACCCGGGGTGAAGAAGATGATGTTGCGAAAGAGCTGGGGCTGGGCTGCCATTGCCGTCCGCCGAAATGTGCGTCGTCGTCGCCGTCGTCGTCTTTGTCTTTCTCGCGGTATCGATCGGAAGGCCGTGTCGGTGTCAAGGCAGAGCCGAGTGTGGTCAGAGTGGCCGCTCCCTACCCACGCATCATCATCGAAAAGGTCGTTCGTTCGGCCAGTTAGTCGAGTGTAGGAAGAGCAAATTGCGAGCTACTGTACACTACTCGTAGTCACGTGCGTTTCGGACGCAGACGCGTTTCGGACACCTATCATTCTTATAGCTATATCTCTCTCTATCTCCATCATGCATAACGCTCTGGCCCAGGCAGTCCGCGAGTGCACGAACAGCCCCGAGAAGAGCATCCGCCAAGTTGCCAGAGAGCTCGACATCGCCCCGTCGACCCTAAATGACCAAGTGACCGAGCGACACCTCTCATCCGGCAAGGCGTGGAATCGTGGCCTGTCACTCGTTCAGGAAGACGTTCTGATAGCTAAAATCAATGACTATGCGTCCCGTGGGACTCTCCTGACACCCCGACACGTTCGTGGCCTCGCAGAAGGCCTTGCCGGCAAGAAACTCGACAAGGATTGGGTCGGCCGCTTCGTGGGGCGACATCCCGACCGTCTCTCGAGTTGGTTTCACACGTATCATGACCTCTCACGCCGACAGGCAGACACTGCAGAGACACGACGGGCTTGGTACGGCCTGGTAGGTCCCGTGGCAAGTCAGAGACAGCGTGCTGACGTCTGCAGGTGAAAGAGGTGTACGACACGGGCCTCTACACCCCGGCAGGGATCTTCAACATGGATGAGACCTACTTCACGCTGTCTTACACCCGTCGCGTCCGTCGCATTGGCCCCCCAGACCATCCCCGAGAAGGAAACGCTGCCCCAGGCCGGTCTGGGACTGGGGGCGAGCACATCACCGTCGTCGCTGCCGTGGGGATCGACACCGCCTGCATCCCGCCGCTTGTGATCTACAAGGGCAAGTCCCTGCAGGAGCAGTGGTTCCCAGAGACCTCGGATGGGCCTCGACACGCGACAGTGACAGACTCGGGCTGGACGAACAGCTTCAAGACGAAGCAGTGGCTCGAGAATTGCTTCGATCCGGCCACCCGCGATCGTGTTGCCCCGGGTTGCCGCCGACTGCTCTTTCTCGACGGTGCCGACGCCCATGACAAGGTCGACTTCCTGGAGGCCTGCTGGGACCGAAACATTGTCGTCATCATTATGCCGGCACGTCTGACCGATCGATTTCAGCCCCTAGACGTCGACATCTTCAACCACGTGAAAGCAGCCTACTTCCGGCGGCTCGATGACTATCAGCTCGTCACTGGCAATCGGGGCAGTCCACCCAAGGGTCTCTTCTGGGGCTGGTTTCATGAGGCGTGGAGAGAGGCCGCAACATCTTGGCAGATCCGGGGCGCCTGGAGGAAGGCTGGTCTCTGGCCGCTCGATGCAGCGATCATTGGTGCCGAGACCGAGCTCCCCGTCACCCCGCCGCCTCAGACGGCCCCAAGCGAGCTCGCGACACCCCGAACGATCAGGACGCTCAGATCATATGGCCGAAAGCTCCGCCGAGGCGAGATCGAGACCGATGTCGTCGCCACGAAGGTCATGAAAGCCCTCGAGATGGAGATCACCGATCACAGTCTCACCCCCCACGAGCTAGAAGCCACCAGAGAGACCCAACGGCTAGAAAAGGTGGCTAGAGGCCACAAGAGGAAGGTGACACACCCCCAGGGACAGCTGTACGACCTCGAGCATCGAGAGGAACACGCCAACACCCTGGCTGACCGGAAGACCAGAGAGGCAGAGGCAAGGAGCAGAAGACGAGCTGCTGCTCAGGCTACAGGCAACAGGGAGGTTCAAGGACCACACCAGGCATGCACACCGGGTCCCTCTACGGCTGTGTAAAGTCTCATGGCCCCAGCATGCATACATCATGACTTCTGCTCATTCTCGTCGACGGCGGCGACATCATGATAGGTGTCCGAAACGCGTCTGCGTCCGAAACGCACGTGACTACGAGTAGTGTTTGCACCCGCAAAACTTGCGGCTCGAGGATGTGTGATGTAGCAGCTTTTCTTATGACGGGCTACTCATTGATCGTTAGAATCCACCCGTGAGCGCTGCCTCCCTCCGGGCTTTGCCTCTGGGCTTTGCCCTCCGGCCACTGGCCACTCTCAGAGTCTACTAATTGGGATTGGGCAAGGTGTCTAATCGGTCAGCCCCAGGTAGGCTAATCGATTAGTAAAGTCGGACTTTTGCCACGTGGAAGCCACATGATTTATCCCACCGTGTATCTGTTATTATGGTAGATTACTGCTTTCTCTGTATCACACACCTAGTTGAATGCCACGTGGACTCGTCGTCATTCATCTCTCTCATGACACGTTGTTGCAATCCTATCGAGCCCCTTGGCATCGACTGGATCCAGTGCTTCAAGGCTCGATGTCACGTCGGCCACGCCTTTGTGACAACCACACCACCACGCCTATGCGCCAGACACAAGCAGATCTCTGTCGAGCTTTGTCAAACCTCGACAAACATCAACGACCCTCAAGCTCGGTCCTGGGGGACCTCGACAAGGCTTGAGCCCTCAAGGTGTTTTAGGGAGGTAGCCGCGGCGGTGCAGAGACGCAGGGAGGGATATGTAGCCCAGACCAGCCTGTAGCCGTTCTCTAGCACTCCAGTATTGAGTCCCATGGATAGAGAGTGATGGCGCAGCCGCGTCGTCGATGTGCAAGAGGCTGTAGGAAACACCCTCTTGCAGAGAGACACAGCAACACAGAGACAGAGAGATCACGTGTTAGGGCAATCAGTCGACAAACGGCCAGGCCCAGTGACATTTGACACCCCAAGATCCAGACAACAAACACACCCAGTATCAACATGGCTCGCTTCAATGGGGCCTCTGTGAGAACATGACAGCTTGGATCAATGAGGTCTGAGAGCTCCAAGACTTAAACGCCTATGAAACTCCAGATATCTATTACATGGACAAAACCGGCTATGGGCTTGGTCTTACAACATTGGTGCAGGTCCTTGCAGTTATGGACAAGGCGGATAAGGTCTCACTGCTGCCAAAGACTGGCACAAAGGTGTCAGAACAGGTCTTATGTAAGTGGTCATAAGATAGTCCGCAGCGCCCCTCACTGTACCAAAAGGTATGTCAACAGATCCTTGCCCGTAGGATGCCGCACCGCTCATATTGGACTTGTGTCAGTTTCCTGACAAAAGGCCTGGCAAAAGGAGCAAGGCTTGAGAGAGTGGGTGCCAACCATTGAATGCGTTGTGGTGGATCAAATTAGTGGGTTATGAGCCGTCCAGCCTCGGGAATGTGACCGCATGGGCGGGATACCTCTTTCCAAAAGCCGGCTGGATGGTGATGGGGGGTGTCATGAATCATAGTGGCTGAGCTGGTCTGAGCAGGGGCTAGGGAGGCTGACTGATGGATGCCAGGCTCTGACCGATAAGAGAGTGCTTCTCTGAATGTATGTATAGGTGTTGTCAGACCTGTGCCCGGTGACCTATTCTGGATCCAACTAAAGCTTACCACAATGTATTACTCTGTGTCGGTTGCTAACTATCAGTCTCTATTCGTAACAGATATGAATGCACAAGAGCAGAATTGAACTGGTTCGGTGAGGAGCGATCAAAACTCACGTTGCCTATCTACTACTCGTCACTGGTACGGTCGATTCTCTAAGTAAAAGCTGTATTCTACCTCGAGGACTAGTTAACTAGATCGCTGAGGTTCTTCCTCTGCGATCTCTCGTCTATAAGTATCCTTCCTTGATCCTTCTACCAATCGAACTGATTCTAGCACCCTCCGCCTTGGAATGTTCCATCTCGTCGCTAGTTGTTGCTATTCGTTTCCAATTGCTTCTGT
>BRDC01000010.1:0-221249 GCA_024343385.1 Tremella yokohamensis | reverse complement strand
ATTAGTGGGTTATGAGCCGTCCAGCCTCGGGAATGTGACCGCATGGGCGGGATACCTCTTTCCAAAAGCCGGCTGGATGGTGATGGGGGGTGTCATGAATCATAGTGGCTGAGCTGGTCTGAGCAGGGGCTAGGGAGGCTGACTGATGGATGCCAGGCTCTGACCGATAAGAGAGTGCTTCTCTGAATGTATGTATAGGTGTTGTCAGACCTGTGCCCGGTGACCTATTCTGGATCCAACTAAAGCTTACCACAATGTATTACTCTGTGTCGGTTGCTAACTATCAGTCTCTATTCGTAACAGATATGAATGCACAAGAGCAGAATTGAACTGGTTCGGTGAGGAGCGATCAAAACTCACGTTGCCTATCTACTACTTGTCACTGGTACGGTCGATTCTCTAAGTAAAAGCTGTATTCTACCTCGAGGACTAGTTAACTAGATCGCTGAGGTTCTTCCTCTGCGATCTCTCGTCTATAAGTATCCTTCCTTGATCCTTCTACCAATCGAACTGATTCTAGCACCCTCCGCCTTGGAATGTTCCATCTCGTCGCTAGTTGTTGCTATTCGTTTCCAATTGCTTCTGTCCGTCTTTTATCTCTGCTAGTTCTCACCTTATCTTCTCCGTGCCCGTCCTCTTATCTCAGGTGATATGCCTCGTCCATAGTGGATCGGGCCCGCTCTCATCTCCGTGTGGCTTGTCCTGATTCACTTCTTTCCGTGCGTTCCATCGTCTTCCTTGGTCACTTATCGGTTGCTGGATGGTTCGAGTGCAGTCGATGACTGTCTGTGACTATTCGAAACGAATAGGTTCCATTGGTAACGGAATGATCCTACGAGGCTAAGTTCAATCGTCTCCTCGGTCTTCGCCTCGGTCTTGGTTTGTCGGTTATAGGCCACGTGTCGTCAGGATGTCGTGGCAATATCCTGACAGGTGTGTGTAGATGTACAGAACTACATGACGTCCATGACCATTGGCGGCTACCTTCTCCCTTCCCACATGGCACTTGGGCGCAGTTTCCAAGTGTGGGCCTGTTCACCGATCTGATGGTCAGCCTCTCCTCCGTGCGTTTACTACAGAGTCCTCAACAGCCCCAAGGCCAAGCGCAACATTGTAAGTGTCTCTACCTTGGGGACCTTCACCCTCAACACGACCAAGGTGTATGAGAAGGGGGCAAAGATGGATGAGGACAGAGCGGCAAAGAAGCAAGCTAAGGCAGCCAATGCTGCTGCCAGACGTACAGAGCGTTTCTCACATTGTCTCCCACAGTTATATGCATGTAACTCAAGAACCACATGCATGAGAGCAGTTCTTGACATTACAACAGTACCTCCGCTGCAGAGTGGCAATTATCTAGGTGGCCCCTATCCCCGTAACCGACGTTAATGCACAAGCGCTACAAGTAGAAATTGATGCGTAGCATCCTGATGTAGAACTTGAAACAGCAACTGCAGAAGTAAAGCATGAGGGGCACGAGATAATTTCAAAGACCACACACTGTAAGTGGGGAAGTGGGGGAGGGCTGATGACACCAACATTCAAGCTGTCTTGTGTGTTCTGCAACCATTCATGTACATACTGAACTGACTTTTTCTGAAAAGGAAATCTCATCTGGCCAATGAAATCATTTTGGCCAATCATGCCATTGTGTAGATGTCAAATGATCGACAGTGAAGCACACTTACGGCCTGATACGCTGTCAATGGTTCACCAAAAGCGCCCACAACGCCTGCTGCATGCTTGCCACCGCCCACCAAAGCTGTTTGCAATTCTGCAGGCAAACATGCTTACAACTCACGCATACAAGCCCCTTGAAACAAAAACAATGTAAACCTTGATGTGTGTCATGAATGACAGAAGGGAGGTACTTATATGTCCGAGTTCCGACTTCTAGTAACCAGAATTAAGCCATAATCATCTTTTAGCCAGTGGTTTAGAGTACCACACCCTGCACCAAGTTGGTGACAGTGTCCGCCGTGACAATGTGAGCGGGAGGTAGGGTGTGCAAGTACTATCTGAGACTCGGGTCATCATGACCCTATATTGGTGCAGTGGTTTACTGTGCAAGGATCTCTGTATTGACAGTTGTTGGAATTGTGAGCAATCATGATCTGTGCCACACTGCCACATCGCTCCAGTCATTACCCCTGACTGTCTCTCTGTGTTTCATAGTCTTAACTACGCCTTTCCTGCTCTCTGAGCAGTGTAGATGTGTTACGACTCGAACCCGGCGGCCTTGAGGTCCGGCAACGAGTAGACGGCGGTAGTCGTAATGTGGCAAGCTCGGGTTGCACCAAGGTCAAAGGGGATACAACCACTGAACCTGTGACTTGGTCGGACGGCGTAGTGGTGTCAAACAATCCACGTAGGCCACGGTGTGGATTGTCGATGGTTGAAGTGCTCGAAGGATCCCACGGAGATAGGCGTCGTGGCGAGCGAAGGTGAAGACGAAGCGAGCGAAGAGGGGCTTGGGTGCAAGGCGCTAAGACTAGGTGTAACTTGCGATAGATTGATCCTTGGGGAGAAGGATCAAGAAATGGGCTCTATATATGTTACGAACCGTCCTGAGCAGACCTCACTTACGCAAGACGATTAGACAGCGGGGGTTTACTTAGGGATGAGACTCGTGACTTGGTCGACAATGGTGGGCAAGGCTTGGAAGGATCAGGCAAGCCGGAGTGAACTTAGGTGAGCGGAGGCAGTTAGAGGTCAAGAGAAGTAACGATTGATAATTTGATCCTTGGGGAATGGGAGGCCGGGAAGGCCTCCTTTTATACCTTGCACCTTCTTTCTAAGAACCGCTGATTTGCCACCCGGCGCTCAGGGATGGGCGCTCAGCAAGTTCTAAGCAAGCGCTGTGCAAGCGCTGAGCAAGCGCTGAGCAAGCGCTGAGCAAGCGCTGAGCAAGCGCTGAGCAAGTGCTGAGCAAACGCTGAGCAAGCGCTGAGCGAGTGCTGAGCAAGTGCTGAGCATGAGGTACGCTCGGTGTCTTCCCCTCGGGTCCATGTGACTACAATCTACGTTAGGCTAATGAGAGACTATGGTGTTATGACAAGGTCATAACAATATATATGTCTACGGGCTGGGTGGCAAATCCTTGTGCGCAACTCCTTCTCCTGGAGTTGCCACTCACTCCAGCTGACTCCGGGCTGGTGCCACCTTGGCGCCAGTACGGGCCGGGCTGGGTTCCTAGTGCCACCCTGGCGTCACCTGGCATCACCTGGCATCACCTGGCGTCACCCGGAGGTGGACCCTTCCGGTGTTCCAGTCTGGGAGGTGAACCCTTCAGGTGCTCCAGCTTGGGATGTTACGTTCCGGGGTGGCGGACGGTTGGGGGCCTATGTCGGTGGCAAGAGTGACCGGATTGTAACACTCGTCCTCAAAGTCATTCTTGGACGGCCACGACGCGCCGATGCTCGGTGGCCCACTGCGGTGCAAAGTCGATGTCAACTCGATTGCTTTCGCTTGTTTGCGACTTGTATCGGGTAGGACCATGTTTGCAGTCTGCAGTCGACCGATTCAATTCGACACGACAGACAACACAACAGACAAGAAAGAGGAGAGAAGAGAAACCACCTCTGTCCGTCCTACAGTCCCGTCATTCCGTCCGTCCCGTGTCAACCCGAGGCGTCTATCTGCTGCCCGTTTTGGTCACGTGCCTAAACACTCCTCCCCCGCCATCCGCCGCCACCCTTTTTCTCTCTCTCTCTCTCTGTCTCTCTCTCTCGAGGAGGACGACGACGACGACGACATCGACATCGACTACAACATGAGAAGCAGCACGGGGAAGTGAGGTGGCGCCAACGACTCGCTGTGGAACCGAGGCGATACTTGGTTATTATCAAATCCGATTGTTATCAGAGAGTCAGAGTAGTGCCCAAACATCTAATCCAATCCGATCGTCCCCTCCCCTCCCCTCCCATCTCATGCCATCCCATTCCGCTGCCGACGTGCAACATGTCTCAGACCCGATCAGCGCGATACGACCAACGAGCGGAATGCAGATCGTCTTCGGGAGCCACCGAGATATTGTCCAGGTCCTTGAACATGTGAGCACAGAAGTGTCAGTCTGGTTCTCCCGAGACAGAGGCTTAGCGTGCAGCGATGTGACTCGTTCCTTCAAACCTTTCAAAGGTCGTCGCGTTTTCATCGTGACAAGTCTGCTCAAAACAATCACTGTTCAGATTCTCCATGATCTGCTCAAGGTATGTAAGCACCCAGGGCGGGGCAGGGCACGTGTCGTGATGATGATGACCTGACACGGTAGAATGCTGGGGCAGCTGCCGTTTGCTGGTCTACCGAACAACTCGACGCGTCGCCTCAACCTCGACCTCGCGTTGTCTCATACCCCTCCGAGGACGAGGACGAGGACGACGCCGGCACCAGCGGCACGTCCTGGTCAGATGCCATTGTCATTACACCGGCTGTGGGGGACATCTCATCCGAAATAACACTCCCAGGGGCGAGCGGTTATCGACAGGCGGCTGGCCTGTCGTGTGAATGGCAGGAACTAGCCGCCCACGGCATAGTCTATCGACGCTCGCAGGTGCGAAGCACCAGATGGGTCCACAGCGCCGTGAAACGCCAAGGAAAAGGCTTGCTCGAACCCGACCCTCACCTGCCGTTGGATATCGACCATGCCCGTGACAAGAGAGATGCCAACGAGATGAAGGACAATATGCGTCTCGTCTTTGCCATCGACTTTGCATCGACTTGGGACTTTTCACAAGGGGGCTGGAACGCTTTTACAAAGGCCATTCGGGCCGCAGCGCTTTCTTCAGAGGAGCCGGTGCGCTGCATGTGGTTTGGCCCGTTACAAAACCGACAGACTGACTGACAGAGCGTGCTGCAGTGGCGCAAAGGCTTTGCCGAGTTTCTCAAGAAGAAATCGAAAGCGACATTTATCGACCATTTCCCTCAACTGCAGAAGAGCGAAGCGTTGCAACAACAACCAAGAAAGCGCAAGGCAATCCAGGTCGCGCACATGTTGTCACCACCTCCATCTGCGTCCAAAACAAAGCGGCTCGCCCACGACCGCGAATCAACCTCCCATGACACTCTACCCAACACGATGATGCTCCCAGCCGCAGGCTCAAACCTAGACCTTTTGGCGAACATCAGTCACGGGTCAGCCCGGAGATCTCTTCCGATCGATCCTCGACTCGATGACATTGCAAAACCAACCCCAACCCCAACCCCAACCCCAAATCCAAGGCTGAGCCGTGACGAGGGTGATGATCTTGCGTCGAACGACCATGACCATGACCATGATCATGACCAAGACCAAGACCAAAACCAAGACCGAATCGCCGAATCAAATTGCCAAGCAGATCATCATGGCCTTGTCCACCACTCTCACTCTCTGGACCATCTGTCGGCCGTTGGCAATGCTTGTTCATCACTGTCGCCTCGGATCGAAGCCGCCAGGCCAACGTCAGCACCCTCTCCACATTCGACTGACGTTGATCCGACTCTTTTGCGGGACGATCATGTGCCCCCCCCGATAGCGATAGGACCACCACCGCTCGAGCCGCTATATGGTCCACGCTCCGTTCATCAAGTTGATGGCGAATTGGTAGGGCGAATGTTGGACAGCACCAGGAGGTCGTCACTGCTGAACGCGTGGTGGGACGGAATGCCTTTTGGTGACATTTCACCGGTGAGAGGTCAAACAATGCTGGCTCATGTCGACAGCCTATTCTAGCGTTCATGCGCTGAAGCAGATAGCCGTCGACGATCCTCTTCCGAGGCCCATCTTCAGCCTCTTTCGTTGTGTTGCTCGTCGAGCAAGATGAGAATCAAGGAGAACACAACGAAAACAACGAACACGACGACGATGACGACGACGACAACGCCGGTCGCGTCGACATGGCATACGTGACGGGCTTTGCACTGGACAACAGAGAGAATGGATCCGTAGGTAGTCATGTGCAGCGCGAAGGGGTTTGGACGAGCGGCGTTGATGACCATCAGCAGCAGCAGCAGCAGCAGCAGCAGCAGCAAAAAGTGCGGGATCTCGCTCGTGACCTGCTCGTCATGCTGTGCAGCGATCTCCTCCAGCCTCATGACATCTGTGTGAGTCTTTGCTCATTCGTGAATGCCCTCGTACTGGCGCGTCTGCGTCTTGTGCGCCAGGGTCCCAGGGTCCCAGGTTCTCGGTTTCTTGGCTCTCGGCTTTTTGCCGTTTTGGAAACGGCAACAAGGGGAAAATGAAGGAATGAATGGCAGAGAGACAAGCTGAAGCAAGCAGAAGTTGCGCAATGAGGACATTGCTTCCAGTTGGTCCGCTTTCGTCAACGGGGAAAGGGTCGTCATGCCGCGGAGATAGTTGGTTTCTCCCGCCCCGCACCCCCCTTCCTCCTACGCAGCATCAGCAGCTGGCGAGCGGTAACGGCGGTCCGGTCTGAAACAGCGCACTCGCCAAACGGGCTGGCTGGCTGCCTTGACAACGTCCGTCATCTCACTGTACCCAGGTCGGGCAGTGCCGACGACATGGTCGTCCGTCCGTCCGTCCGTCCGTCCCTGGCTCCAATGGCATCGCCTCGCCACATCAGTATCGCGTCTCGACGGAGGTGCGGTTTGCGGAATGCCTTTCCGAATGTCGTGCTGTGCTTGTGCTGTACTTGCCCAGCTCGCGACGGATAGATGACGTTGTTGTTGTTTTGTAGCAGTATGTTGTTTGGTACTCTGAGGACCGAGGTGAGCCTGCCTGCCTGCCTGCCGGGATGTACAGGGTTTGTCGGCACGCTCTTTGTCTCTGAAATCATTGATCGTCGAGGTAGAGGATGCACCATATCATCCCGACAGTGAGGCGTCGTGACAGTATCGCAAGAGTACTCTTACCGTCACCATCCACCTAGTTCCTCCGACTTCCCCGACTTGACCAAACTCATGCCAACCGTGGCCAAACTTTGTTATGTCCGGCGCCGGATCTGGACCGGCAGTACTCAAGCTTTGACTTGTCAAGCCAAGCAACTTCAGCCTACGTCAAACCTCAAAGAGGCAAAGGACCTGGAGTCCGAGGTCTTCAACAAAGATGAGCTCGACCTCAACCACATGCCGGAACCTCCTGAAGATCCAGTGGCGGACCCGGAAGCCTACGCCAAGTTCCGCAGCTGTCACGATGCTACGCTCTCCCGTTGATGAGGGCCGTCTAGCACAACCACCAGAGGATATCACATGTCGAGGATGACAAGGTATCAAGGTCGTCGAGGTTCAAGATCGTTGAGGATGCAAGCGTGCAGTGAGATGCCACACTGCAGACCAACAGAGAGAGTGAGATTGTCAAGGTGTATCCATGAGACTCAATCAGAGAGTGCTGAAGAACTACGGCGGCCATTCCCCTCCTGCCTTATACCTCTCTCTGCCTCACCCTGCTCCAGCGTTCATCCAACTTCCACTCTGCCTTGTCAAGGTTCTCCAGCCCGAGTTGCCAACCTACGTCACGTGATAGCTCGCACACGTGATCTCTGATTGTCGTGATGGGCATGGCCGTCATGACACTCTGCCCACCTTTGAAGTCGAGCTCTTGTGAGACACATGTCCCCGTACTGCTCCTCCTTGCCACCAACACCCCTTCCTCCCTTGTCGAGTGTGCGATTGACCCCGGCGTTGCCCATCAAGTGTGCCTGTCCCATGACATTGACGTGCGTAAGCAGGATGCAGAGTTGACGGATCCTCTGGCCGTCGTCAAGGAGACCGCACGACAAGTCAAACTGTTGTCAAGTATGTCGCCAGTCGCCCAATTCCGTTGCCAGGTCGTCAATACACAGTCAGACACATAAAGCAATGAGGAGGGGGGGTGTCAGTCTCCTCATCCCCACTTGTCACGACACCTCACTGTCTCTGTCCAAAACCCGTCACGCAGTGACCGAGTCTCTCTGACTTTGACAAGGGTAGGCTAGAGTAGGCAAGATGGGGAGGGACAAAAGGTCGTCTAGCCTCGGCAAGGCTAGGCAAGGTCGACAAAGATCGACAAGGCAGGAGAAGAGTCGACGAGATAAGGCAAGAGTGGCCGAACGAGTGCAGACCTCTGCAGCCGTTGGCAGACGGAGCAGACCTCTGCAGCCGTTGGCAGACGGAGCGAGCGAGAGTGTGTGTGTGTTACGTACCTACACACTATCGACCTTATCAAGACAGTTATTACACATCACAGACGGTGTATCAATCAATCGTAGGTATTACACTGTCACGGCGTCCACCTTCTCTGTTCTAGGGCCCGAGGACACGTGCGGCGAACGGGGGCGAAGGGCTCGGCAAGGAGTTCGGCGAGGAACTCGGCGGGGGACTCGGCGGGGGACTCGATGTCGCGAGGACGAATCGTCACGACGGAACGGAGCAGGCGGGGACGTGTCTGCAGAGAACAACAATTGGGAGAAGACTACGGAAGGTAGGCTACGACCGTCTCCCTAAGTATCCACCTGCCTTGCCTAGCTTGTCGAGGTAGAAGTTGAGTGAATGAGACTCGGCGAGCGGCTAGCTACCTCCACTTTCCTTCACGTGACCTGTCTTCCTGCCGCCGTCGTGACATACACGTCATAGGTGATCTTGCTTGATAAGCGAGTGGCAAATATGGAGCTGGGGTTGGAGAACGCCCCGCAGTGCTTATCAAGCCTCCACCTGCTTGCTCAGCATCTGTCGGACATTGAGACGGATGGGTGGCAAATGCTTACTAAGCCTCCACCTTATATTGGACACAGGAAAATTGCTTACTAAGCGCTGGGTGGCAAATCGGAGAGACGTAGAAGGATATAAGCAGCACTCTGATCTCGTAGGATCCTTCTTCGTCGATGAATTATCATAAGTTACTCTCACAATCATCATCAAGGTGACTCGCGCTGTCGCGCACTTACGTAAAGAGTCGAGCCTATCATCATCGTCCATCCACCTTTGCGACTTCTCATCATTATCAGTCTTTGTCGTCCACTGGACCCAGGGCTTGTCACCCCCTAGGTCTCGGTCGTAACAGTGTGGGAGAAGTCTCAATGCAACAATCGCAAGAGTACTGGGGTTCTACAATCCTATGAGCCTGTCTTATCTATCCGTGGCAAGCTCCATGACATCCTCTCCGATCTCCATTGTACCCGGCAAGTCTTGTTGTCTCTCGACGAGTCTTATTGTGATCACCAAGCTTGCTGTCCGTCGTTGAGCTTGTTGTTATCGTGCCGAGGTTGCCAAGGTGCCGCGGATGCTATTGTCGAGAGACGGTGAGAACGGCGACAGTGACAAGCTCATTGTTGGCATGGCGAGCTCTTCGTCGGTGAGGAGGCCTATTGTTGGAGGTCGTCACGTGGTGGGGGTCGTCGAAGCTCGGCGAACTTGGTCGAAGGCGGTTTGCTTGACAACGGTTGTCAAGGTGACAATGAAATGCTGCAAGGTTGTGGATCGCCGGTCATGAGTGAAGATGCATAAGTACCCGTCTCGTCGAGGTGGTCGGGGCTTGACACTCCTCCATCTGATTCCTACCTTTTTCATTGTACTCGCACACCCTCACCAAAATTCGACGATGACCGTTCCCACCATCAACCCGAGAGACCGTGAGGGATGATATGTTGGCGAGGCACAGCGAGTTTTGGTGAGGTATGGCTGACGAGAAGTCCACCTTGCGCATTCGGTGACTGTTACGGCCTGGCTAGCTGCTGCCCAAGAAGGGTCGAGCTAGCAAGGGTGGACAATTGACTGGTGGCAAGTGATTGCCGCGGATACTCTTCAGCAGCACTAGGGCTAACTGGAAGCAGTGATGATGAAGAAGGGAATAGTGGGAGAGCTCCGGACGATGACTGAGGATCCTGGACTTGCCTATAGAAGAGCAAGCCAGTCAAAGTATCCGGTGATGGTGGGTTGCTGACCTGAGTTGAGGATCAGGTAGACTGATGATAGGTAACAATGAGTAACAATGAGATATTGGATCCTTGAGGTCAGAAGGGCCTCAAGGTGGGGGTATTTATCCCCTGAGCTGGGTTTGCCACCCAGCTCATGGAAGACTATGGAAAGCTATGGAATTCTATAAACTGTCCAATCAGATAAATGCCTCAATGATGTCATATCATGAGGGATTTATCATCCAATCAGACTCATCTCCTAGCACCACTTTGCTTATTCAGCATTCCCGTGATGTCATTGACCCTGATTCCTTTGTACCTGGAATGTACGCATTGTCGTACGGAAGGTGGTGGAATATTCCACGGGTGGCAAGTCCATGGAAGATGATGGAAGGTGATGGAAGGTTGAGTGGCAGATCCATGGAAGGTCATGGAGTGTTGTGGAAGGTTGCCACTGGGAGCTGAGGTGTCAGGACTGGGTCATGACAGCTGGAGAACCTCGACGAGGGTGGCTGGAGTCTCGACGAGGGTGGTGTCAGGACCCTGTCCCCAGGTAGACCTCTAAGAATAAAGATCTGAAGACAGGTGGATAGGGAGGTTTACAAGCTTAGACTACGACGGACAGAGGATAGTCTGTGGACTTGAGGCTTGGATGGATGACTATGAGATAGCTTGGAAGGATCAGGCAAGCTGGAGGGGAAGGTGTGGTGAGGTCTTAGGCGAAGAGACTATCCATATTTTGATCCTTGGGAAAAGAGGTAAAGGCAAACGAAGTATGGGGTTTATATAGTCTACCTAGAGGGATTGGCCTATATCCATGATATAGGTACGCCTGAAATCTCTAGGTTAGTCTGCCTCTGCTCCTGCCCTTCGGATCTATATAATCTATGTATAATATGTAGAGAATATGGGGACAATAGGTGTCCAATATATAAAGTAGATAGAGAGATATGGAAAATAGTTAGGGAGATATGGAAAATAAATAGAGAGGGAATATCCAGATAGGTTTTACCCGGTCACGACCACATGGCCTTTTGTTTGGGTCGTGACAGGTGGCTGGAAATCACAGGATATAAGACGAGAAGGAAAGGCTGTCATAGCTTCTTCAGCACTCTCTGATTGAGTCTCATGGATACACCTTGACGATCTCGCTTTCCCCGTTGGTCTGCAGCGTGGAATCGGACTCCACGGCTGAAACCTCGACGAGCTGGCAACCTTGAGAACTCCGAACCTGGATGACCCTGAAACCACGACAAGGTTGATACCTTTCACCTCGACGTATATCACCCCCAGGTTGTGCTTGAGGGCATTTACCGACAGGAGAGCGTAGCATCGTGACATCTTGCCTCCGCCGGCTGCATCAACAATGACATCATGGCGCGGGAAAGATTGATCAGCGAGGACAGATTTTGGGTGGCAAATTGGGCCCACCGCAGGGGATATCAACCCCCTCTGTTTGGTCTGGGGACCCCCCAAGGATCCAGATATTGATTTGTTACTTGTAGTCTTCATACGGTCTGCACTTGACTTTACCCTTTGCCTTAGCTTCACCCATCCACCCCTTGGCTTGCCCTCAGATCCTTCCAAGCCATTCTGGACAGTGACAACACTGTCAGACCTCTTCACTGAGATCCTTGTCTGCATCACAGGCAGACACTCAGTAAACCTTTGCCTTCCATCTTGTCTCTGGTCTCCTTTCAATGCAGACCTAACAGGGACAAGGACCCGTGACACCGGTTGCCGACTGATGGGCCCTGTCAGACCTGTGCCCGGTGACCTATTCTGGATCCATGTTATGACCTTGTCATAACACCATAGTCTCTCATTAGCCTAACGTAGATTGTAGTCACATGGACCCGAGGGGAAGACACCGAGCGTACCTCATGCTTAGCGCTTGCTCTGCGCTTGCTCAGCACTTGCTCAGCACTTGCTCAGCACTTGCTCAGCGTTTGCTCAGCGTTTGCTCAGCGTTTGCTCGGCACTTGCTCAGCGCTTGCTCAGCGCTTGCACAGCACTTGCTTAGAACTTGCTGAGCGCCCATCCCTGAGCTCTGGGTGGCAAATCAGCGGTTCTTAGAAAGAAGGTGCAAGGTATAAAAGGAGGCCTTCCCGGCCTCCCATTCCCCAAGGATCAAATTATCAATCGTTACTTCTCTTGACCTCTAACTGCCTATGCTCACCTAAGTTCACTCCGGCTTGCCTGATCCTTCCAAGCCTTGCCCACCATTGTCGACCAAGTCACAAGTCTCATCTCTAAGTAAACCCCCGCTGTCTAATTGTCTTGCGTAAGTGAGGTCTGCTCAGGACGGTTCGTAACAATCCAACTAAAGCTCACCACAATGTACCACTCCGTGTCGATTGCTAACTATCAGTCTCTATTTGTAACAGATATGAATGCACAAGAGCAGATATGAACTGGTTTGGTGAGGAGCAATCAAGACTCACATTGCCTATCTACTACTCGTCACTGGTACGGTCGATTCTCTAAGTAAAACCTATGTTCTACCCCAAGGACTAGTTAAGTAGATCACTGAGGTTCTTCCTCTGCGATCTCTTAATCGTCCACCCTTGCTAGCTCAACCCTTCTTGGGCAGCAGCTAGCCAGGCCGTAACATCCTTCAACCTCATTACCCTTCCAAGTAATTTAGTATCAGCAAGGAGAATTGCTTGCAGATGAGAAATATTGCCAGTATTAAAAGGTTTTCTCATGGAATGGGTGGCAAATCTGTTTGGCGTACATAGGGCTCTTGTCTATATAAAGCGGTGGTTTCCCGGCCATGGCTTCTTCCTCAGCAATGGATCTCTTGTGTCTCATCACAAAAGTCACACAGCTGGTCTGAACCCAGCACTCCCCATGTCCTTGTCCCCTCAGTCCCCTTGCTCTACAAGCCAGAGACTAGATCCCCTTGTTACCTTGACATCCTAGCGTGACAGTAGCTAGCCGCTCACTGAGTCTCGTTCACTCAACTCCTACTTGACAAGCTGGGCAAGGCAGGCGGTGGGTACTTAGGGAGACGGTTGTAGCCTACCATCCATAGTCTTCTCCCAATTGTTGTTCTCTGCAGACACGTCCTCCCACCTGCTCCTTTCTGTTGTGACAATTCGTCCTCGCAGCACCGAGTCCTTCGCCGAGTCTCCCGCCGAGTCCCTCGTCGAGCCCATACCGCCCCCCACCTCCCGTTCGCCGCACGTGTCCTCGGGCCTTGAACAGAGAAGGTGGACGCCGTGACATAGAGGAAGAAAGAATCAGGGCATTAGGTCACGAAGAGAGAGACCCACCTCTACCGTCTGCTCATCCCTCATGGCATTCGGCGACGTAGAAGACCATGGTTTGCTGGCCTTGGGAGCGACATGAGCGCAAAGCTGTCTCGTAGCCGTGTTCTCTATTCAGGCTCATAAGCCGACTCACGACAGTGATATCATATTGTGGGTTGCCCAAGGGCAAGCACGTTTTGCATGCTGCTCGAACGGGGGAGACGTGAGGATCTTGAGCTCGACATCTTGGAAAACTCGACATATCTGCCACCTAGACCTTGCCGAATCACACGGACGATTTCGTGACGCGGATCTCACATGTATGGCTCTCCTCTATCGTCCAGCCGGCGGATTCTGAAGACCGGCCAATTATTCTGTTCGTTTACGAATGCCTTGATCCGATATTGCGCGCTTTGCCGATGGCTGGTGAGGCCTGGTCGACTATTGGGGGCCTTCTCGACAGGCGGAACGTCCAAAAGACCCGCTGCGGTGCTTGCGGACACCACTGCCGCCGCGTCAGAGCATCAAGGCTACTAAGTCAATCTGAGGTTAGTCTATCAAATGCCATTCACACGGTCAGCGTCGGGCGTGTCAGCGAAGCCACTTTCCCTGCACTGGGGTCGCATTGATGTCATGGTAGATGCGAACGCGTTTCGGACGATGATGAGTAGTTTCCGCAAAGATAGAGGTCGTTGGGAGGGCCAATGATGGTCACAGATTGTGAGCAAGCAAGTGCGAATGACAGGGCTCAGCTGTTCACTCTTCCCAATCCATACAAACCATGCTACAGGTCTACCGTCTATCGACCGCTCGATCACGCCTCGACCTTCTTGAGGTTTGGGTGGAGATGCGGCTCGCACTTCAAGACCCGCCCGACAATCTTCTTGGTCACGTCGTCTCTGTTCTTCTGCACTGCCGCATCGAGCTGGACGAGCTGGTCTTTGGTGGTGGAGTCGATGGTGGTTTGGGATGAGGAGGTGGATGATGTGTGCTGGGCGTCAGCTGCCGGCACGAGAGAGTGGAACGTGGGACAAGAGCCCGCATGACACAGAAGCCAAGGACGTTTGCGACGAGCTCGGATGCGTTGAGAATGCACGCCGTGAAGGAGAAAACCCACGTCCGACTCGAACTTCTTGAACTCTGCCTCCTTCTTTGCCTTGTACTCTTCAATCTCCTTGGCGGCTTCTGTCCGGGCGTCTTTCAGCTTTTGCACGCGGTCTGGGATCAGTCACTGATCACTATCTCTCCGCCTACGTCGTCGCATCCATCCCCTCTCCAGAGCGATCATTCGACCTCTCATCCAACCACGAGCTCGTCCTGCTCTGGCTCACGCACAGGAAGCGCCCAGCTCTTCCACGGAAGGGAACTCACATTGCCTCGCCTTCTGCACCACCTTGGCGGCCTCCTTTTCCGCTTCGAGCAGCGTCTGGATCCCTTGCGAGTTGGCAGCCTGCCATCAGCTCTCCTCTGAAGCGTTGTGCCTGTCGTGAACTGACCATATCGACGAGAACTAATGTGAGGATGGAGAAAGGAGCCGCTGTGAGATCGATACGGTTGGGTGTCATAGCTGGGAGGTGAAACGGAGATTGAGTGGAACTCCGTAGACGCCTGCTCGAGTTCGGCCTCGGTCACTTGGACAAGCCGACGGTCCACCTTGGCATTCTACGTTCCACATCTTCCACGTCGACCCATTGGCAGTCACACTTCAACGGTCCAGAGGACCATTAAACGTGTAGCTGGGCAGACGACATGTCCCGTCCCGCTCCGCTGTTCACGACGCCCGGCGAGGTATATCGCCGCCGAGGGTACAGAGAGACCAGCGAAGACGACGCAGACTGGGTGGACCGGTCTCTCCCTTCTACGCCGGTCCACACGCGGGCACACGAAGCCGGCCCTTCTCGGACGATGCGACACGCCATGGCGAGCGAGTCTCAGGACCCGTATACCAACGAGTGGGCGTCGAGTCATGTACACATTCCGCCTCCTACACCATCACCAGAGCTCAAGCCTGTCATCGACGACAATTCCGGCGAAAGGGAGGACACACCTCTGCGCACAGTGTTCGAGGCGGACGAGATGGGCAGTCCGTCCACTCCTGTAGAAGAGGAAGAGCCGGACGACCGACAGTGTCGGATATGCTTCCTCGGAGCGGAAGAGGAAGAGAGTATGGGCAGGTTGATCTCGCCTTGTCTGTGCACGGGCAGTATGCGCGTGAGTCTGCTGTACAACGTGATGGGGAGAAGCTGACGAGTAGTACGTCCATGGTCAGTTCTGGTCTTTCCATCAAAGCTCAAAGCTGATTAGCAGTACAATGCATCAATGCATGGCGTGGCACAGGAACGAACGCGGTAAGCTCATCGGTTGCCAGAGGTTACAGAGCTGACGGCATAGAAAGCATTCATGGAGTGTCCTCAATGTCACCACCAATACCGTCTCCAACGTGAGTCCGACCATCCACTCTGAGATCCCGCAGTGCTGACTGCAGGCACTCTCGTCTCAGGTCTAGCAACCTCCAAACCGCTCCTGGCCGTACTATCAGCGGTGTCCTTCGTGCTGTTCGCCATCCTCATGGGCCAACTCACCATGCTGTTCTACTCCCTGCCCCTCTCACGCGCATCCCCACTCACATTCCGACGGGTGGATCCATGGGCAGGCCAAGAATACTGGGACGACGACGACATGTACGACGACGGCACGGTCGTCTACGTATCCGGCGGAGGACTCGTATTCGACCTGGTGTCCAGCGCAATAAGCACCTTCTCCCGAGCGGCATCGTCCCTCTCGACCCCGAAAACGTTGCCGGCAGGTATCCCACCAACACTAGCGGGCATAGTCCTCAGCCTCGGGGCGCGCTTCGTTCTCGGTCTCAGCGTGCTGGGGTCGTTCTCATTCCTGAGCTTGTTACTCAGTATGAGCCTCTTCGCCCCTGCGCAAATGGCAAATGGTCTCCGTGGAACAGGATGGTTCGGCTCGCTCGGACGTCGAGCGCGAGCCCGGGCAGGCGCAGCGGGGAGGATAGACGTGGGCCAAGCGGCCATAGTCCTCTTCGTGCTGATAGGCGCACTCAACACCCTTCGCCAGACGTACGCTGTCGTACAGCGCTTGACGCACTGGGGACTGAAATACCTCGAGACGCAGATCCTCGAGGTGAACCCTGAAGATCGGCGCAGGGCACGGGATAGACGGGCGAGGGAACATGTTTGGTGGAGGGTGTGGTGGAGGGAGAAGCGGTGGGCGAGATGGGAAGGATGGAGAGAGGTGTGGGTGAGGGGCGTGGTGGATGTCAGGAGGAGGGCTGGGGACATTGCCGAGCGGAGGAGGATGGCAAGGGTGCGGCGGGAGCTAGGCGATGAGATGGTAGACGAGTGACACTAGCTCTGTCTGATCTTTACTCTCATTTTCTTTACTTTGTGTTGTACTTGACATGTACTCGATTGCTCTATGCTCTGGGATGCATGATAAACCCGCCATGCATCGCACGACAAGATACAAATACTAGAAGAGATGAATCCGACCCATGCTTGACGTGCCGATGTCTTTGTCTTGACTGATTGGACTTGCTAGAATGACCTCCGCCTTCCTTCCAAATGATGTGATGCGTACAATTCGACTCCAACCCACACGTACACCTCGCCCAAAGCATGTAGCCTTAGTTGCTCGTAGGCTAACGCTGCGCACCTCTACCAGGAGACGCAGCACCATTATCCAACTGCAGCCCACCCGCACCCGCTGCACCCTGTCCTCCACTGACACGCCTGCCCTGACCCTCGTTGGCACCATACCACAACGCCCCCAGAATGTCCTTGGCCGTACTGGCAATGTTCGCTGCGCGGCTGATAATCGTCCCGTCCGCCGCTACACCATCCCCAAATGCCGAGGCATCTCTACCACCGTTCGAGCCCGTCGAAGAACCGCTAGTCGTGCGCCCGAACCCACCCGGCATAGGCTGAGCAAGGGTAGGAGCGGCGTTCGTGCCTACGTGAGCGGTCGTTGGGCGCATCTTGCCCTGCGGCCGGTCAGTAGGCGAGAGAATGGTGGCGGGATCGGCATTGGGTAAATCTTGATCAAGCCCCTTGCCCGCAGTACCGTTGCCATTCGTGCCGCCCAGGGCAGCGCCGAGAAAGTAAGAAGATGTAGGAGAATATGGCGAGTTATGAGATGATGGTTGAGCGGCAGTTTGGAGTCGAGTAGAGGTGTGGGGGAGAGAGGCGGGAGAGGTATCTTTCATCGGGCGAAAGGCGATCTACTTCTGTCAGCGTCAGTGATTCCCTAAAGCCCCAACTGGAGAGTGAAGAGCTGAGACTCACCTGGGGAGATGAATGGGGAGTGGGGGTTTGCGTCTCGGACACCGCGTCGTCATCGACGTCCACGTCCATCGGCTCGTCTTCCAAGACCCGGTCTAATCGCTTGCCAGAAGGAGGAGGGACTGTGGCCGAAGGACCGTGGTGTGCGTGACTGTGGTCCATGGGACTGCGAGGCGTGCCAGGTGATAAACTGCTCGTGCTGCCAATGCTCTGACTGCCGGAGGACGATCGGCCCAGAGCGGAATTACCACGCGAAGTGCTCCTGCCTCGTTCTTCCCTGCCTCGTTCCTGCCGTTCAGGTCTGTCTTCGGCGGCAGCCTGTCCGGTCGATACGACAGGCGAAGTGACGGGCGAGCCGGTGGGTCCGAGATGCTCATGGACCACTCCTTGCTGCGCACTGCGCATTCCACCTATACCAGTCGCAACAGACGGGTTGTAGTTGAAGTATGACAACGGAGGCGATTCCGGCGCAGGACCGACGGCGGGTTGAGGTGACCGTACTTTGAGAATACTTCGTTGAGGTTGAGGTGGCGAGACGGAGACCTGAGCGACGTTGGTGAGGGACGAAGACGACGATCCGGTGGAGGAAGTAGCTGAAGCAGTGGCCGAGCTGCGCTCGGAGCCAACCTGAGGGGGTGTACCGGACGCGCCTGCTTGTTGCCGCCACTTCGGTTGTGCCGGTGGCGCCGCGACATTCACAGGTGGAGTCGCCTGAGGTGAAGGACGTGGTTGGGAATAACCAGTGTGCACTTTACCCGAGGGAGACGTGGTACCGAAATAGTCGTAGCCCGCCGACGTACCGTATTGATCGCCCCACTGGGGCCGGCCATCGTCTTCGGGCGAGGGGAAATCGTAAGACGGACTGGTCTGCTGAGAAGGAGAACGGTACTCCGGCGGCGGCATGTAAACAACAGCGGGCGAGTTTTTGCCGAAATGGCCGCCTGTTTTGAGCATGGTCGGCGCGATCTTGGCAATGGTGAGATGTTCCACCGAGGCGGTGCTGGATCCGCGGCTGAGGGACGGACGAGATCGACTGCTACCAGACGACATGGAACGCATTTCGAGGACATCGTCGTCCGAGTCGTCCTGCTGGCCACCAAATTGGATAGCACTTTGCGGGAGATCGTTGGGGTCGTCGACAGCAACACACTGCTCGACAAAAGTATTGAAGGAGATATGTCGTTTGCTGGTGCTCGACTCGGCGGCGGGTGAAAGTTGCGGGTCATTGGCGTAGCCTTCCATCGTGCGATCGACAATCGGATGCCGCGGTGGTGATTTCCGTAGACCACCGCGCTGACGGACAATGTTCGTATCTGACTTTGTCTGCATGAGTGGGGGTCGGTAATCGGCACCGTCAAGTCCGTCGATGTCCATGTCTTCGTAGGTGGCCTCGAGTATGGGGGAAGAGGGGGTGGTGAGGGACAACATTTCTGACAAGGTGCGATGTTTCAAGATTGGCTTTTTGCCTGCGGGAAGATCAATATTGAGACGGTCCTCGGTATTGGCGACTTTTGGCGGGCGGACCGGCTCTACTTGAGCTGTATGCAAAGGACCATACAGCCACGTCACATCAGAGTCTTTGAGCCTGAAAATGAGTCAGCGGAGCAAGGGACAGAGGGGGAGACGTACCAGTTGAGCGTCTCTGGGCTGATCGTCTTCAACTTGTTGCGCTGTTTCTGCCATGTCCTCCAACTGGCATTCTCCAACCTGACACCATTGGCAATTTCGTGCTTGTGTCGCGTCATGGACCGCCACGATGCCCACACATCCTCTTCTGACCAATCGTGCGAGAGGTAATCGACGCACATGGAGGGTATGCGATCCTGGATGTCCTCGACGGAAGGCGCGGCGGACGAGTCGAGGGGGAGGGATGTCTGGGATGAGTGTCATCCGGTACTGCATCGCGACAGGCCAAAAGGGGAGGGGAGGTGGTAGTGGGGAATGACAACACCGCCCCTCGTGATGGTGATCCTCCACTGCCGCCCCACCAATCATCACACCGTTCCCTGACGGGTGCCGATGCATGATAGCGAGTCAAAGTAGGCTAGCCTGGCCTCGTACCGATCTCATCCAGTTGTTCTCCGCGATTGAAGAAGAGATGGAGTGGAAAGAGACGGTTTGGAGGGTGCTGACAAACGACTTACGATGGGCGGGATGACCTGCGCCATCTTGACGAAGCGGCGCGCGGCCGATCACGATTACCGGGATGCCTTTCAAGTTGGTTTGGGGCGTTGCAACCGCAGGCGATGCCCTACAGTCGACGCGGGGCGGCGTAGTGACTAGAGACAAGAGACCGATGTCGTGGTGGTGCAGAGTGAAGAGTGAAGAGTGGAGAGAGAGAGAAGGAGCCGCTTGCGTCTTTTCCGATCTTGCCGGAAAGGTCCGAGATGTTGCCGCTGGTCGATGCTGGGTGGGGAGTCTTGTGTCGTCAAATGAAATGCAGTGCGTTGTGATGATGAATGGAGAGGCTGTGTCTACCCTCTGAGAGGGGTGTCAGCGGGTCGACATGCTTGAGATGTGTATGGATGTGAGATGACAAAGAGAGAGAGAGACGGTAAAAGAGAGGGAGGAGGGAGGGAGGGAGGGAGGGGGAGTGGCTTTTGCCGGCGAGTGACCCTAGAGGCGCAAAACTAAAAGAGGTGGGATTATTACCCGTTCAAGTAATATTCCCCACGGGGTAAGCGAGGTCGACGGCGCTCCGAGAGAGGTCACGTGGTAGAGCAGTCGTCGGGTATACGCACGAGTTAACTCCGGCCTCTCCTCTTGCTTGTATCTCTCTCTCCGCTCGAGTACTGTAGCTCTGAGATGTAGTGAGCAGAGGCAAGATGGTGTCAAGATGATGTGCGAGGCCGACGAAAAGGCCCGTGCTACGGTCAAAGGTGGTCTGATCAATTCGACGCCGAGTCTGGGCCCTGGTCTCTTTGGTGCTAGTGGTGCAGTGCTCAAAGGGGCAAGGTGCGATGTCTCGAAGGCACCTCGTCGGGAGGTTGCTGGAATGGCAAGGGATATGATGTCTCATGTCTCATCTCTATCTCACCCACTGTGATATCCTGCGTACTGATAGCTGATAGCTGATAAGAACTGATCTACTCCTCGACATGTCACCGTCTCCTCACCACGCCCGACCCTCCCGACGACGGCAAGGCGGAGTATCTCTCCTCTTCAGCCCTCCAGGCAACGATGAATGCCTCACTTGTCCTTCCCCCTCTGACCGACGAGCTGGCAAGACGGTCCATCTCTCCGGTATTACCGCCTCGATCTCCCCTCTTACACCCGAATCCTCCGTCTCGCCAACACCATCAACAACCACCTCGACGCACACACTCCCATCATCGTTCGAGCCCCAATACAGTACAGCAAACCACCCGATGGAACCAGGCAGGTCGTCGTAGAGCAAGGTGAGACGGGGATAACTGGCGAATATCTCAAATGTCTCTGCGGGGGAAGAGGGCGTGTGCTTGACGGTATGCACGAGGGAGAGGTAGAAACGGTATCGATCCTGCTCTCAGCCCCACTCCTCCCAAATCCACCTATACACAGCTCACATAGTCGACGGTGGCCGCTCTGAACAGCTCCAACCTCGTATGCTCAAATACCCCATAGACGATCGGAGCAGCCTCATCAAACGTCTCTCTGGACAATGAGAGGATCTTGCCAATCGCAGACCCGGTGGCATACCCAAACACGGCTCGACGAACGTGCGGCACGGCCCAAGCTATCGCTGCGGCCGTCGGCACTGATCGAGAGACGGTTCTCGCCATGTCGACCAGAGAGAAGGTGAGTAATGATCAAGTGAAGAACCCATCTAGAGGTCTGGCGCTCGATGCCCCAGCATCACTGGGGCGCGAGGGGGCGGGCGGCGGGGCGTAGTGAGTCAATGATCGATCGCCCTCACGTCGGGTTGAAGGGAGGTGAGAGGTGCAAGGGAGGAGGAGGAAGGGAGGAAGGGGGAAGGAGGTTGCTTTGTGCCTTCGTCCTTGGGGACATGGCGTGTTTCATCAAAGGAGTCAATGCGAGGTTCAGAGTTTTCTCATCACCATCACCATCACTAATGTCTGCCACCGCATCAGCTTCTTCATCAGCATCAACAGCAGTGAAGAGTCTCTAATGACTTGCTCATCGCTCCTTCCTCCGGGCTCTGGGTGACCACGAGACAAGATGGAGGTGGACCGAGGTTCGGCCGAAGTCCGAGGTGGAGGTACTCCATCGCTCGTCTATATAGTTAAGTGGACATGCAACGTCCCAATGCCAGTACAGACCATACAGAGCAACTTCGAAAGTACAGACCATGTCCCGCCCCATCCACCTCATCACAGGCGCCAACACCGGTCTCGGCCTGGAAGTAGTCAAAGCCCTCTTGAAATCCGCCGCGCCATGCGAGATCATCCTCGCCTGTCGATCGCTCGACAAGGCCAATGACGCCATCGCCTCGCTCGACAAGTCTCAGACAGAGGGCAGCGGGAGCAAGGTGTGGCCCGTCCAGCTGGATGTGACGAGCGACGAGAGCATCGACAAGGCTTACGGGGTCGTGTCTGGTAAAGTGGACCACCTCGACACGCTCATCAACAACGCGGGTGAGTCCCCTTCTCAAGTGTGTTCGCCAGGAGGCAGGGATGCAGTATCACATGGATTGCCGCTGATTTCATGTTAGGCGCAACACTTGACCAGCTCGTCGGCGAGTCCATGACCCTTCGACAAATGTTCAACGCCTCATGGGACGTCAACGTGACTGGCTCGCACATCGTCACCAACACCTTCCTCCCGCTGCTGCTCAAATCCAAAGATCCACGACTGCTATTCATAACGTCCGGCACGTCGTCCCTTGCCTCGCAGCTCAAGCGGACGATCCCCATCGACCAGTCGCCCCCGGCGGGCTGGCCAAAGTCCGGTCCAGGATGGGGAAGCGGCATCGGTATCCCCGCGTACAGGAGCACCAAGACGGGATTGAATATGCTCATGCGCGAGTGGGCGCGGATCCTGCACAACGACGGCGTCAAGGTATTTGCCATCTCGCCAGGATGGCTGGCGACCGGTCTGGCCGATATCGGTGCGGAGAAGCTCAAGTCGTTGGGCGCGTTGGACCCGAGTATCGGCGGCGAGTTTGTGGCCAAGGTCGCCACCGGTCAGGTGGACGACCAGGTGGGTACTGTGGCCCATCGAATGGGCTCACAGCCGTGGTAGAGTGTCAAGCACAATGGAAGATGGCATGAAAACTCGTCGTGAAGCTTCGTGAACTGTTCGTGATTCGTCTCCCGTCTTGCTCGCTCGTGCGCCGCACCCGACCCCCTGTCTAGAAAGACTATTCCCGTTTTCGTTTCCGGTCCCTGGTGCCCGCACCGGTCCGCCCATCGTCGCTCTTCTCCATGTCCTCGTCACCAACTCCACTCGCTTGACCATCGTTCAGCCGATCAATACGAGCTGAACTATCCTCAAGGCACAAAGCATTATCGCAATCCTTTCCCTTCCCCTTCACCTCCGCCCCCTGATCGAGATCTCCCGTCTTGACGTCGTCTGCCCGGAGCAAGTGGGCTTCTTCGGGGCCCTCGATCCGGCTCCGATGCTCGTTGAAAGATTGCATCAGCCTCTCCGACATGAATGTCTCCATACGTTTGGTTACTTGGAATCCGCAAATATCCGCGTCAAGGAGATAACGGCATTTGGACCCACCGATGTGGAGCAGGGCCCGCGTCGTCGTTTCGTCGGGTACCATCAGGTCTGCAAGCCTGCACGCGACGGCCTCCTTTTCGACGTTTGACAACTCGGGCAATACGAACGGCATGATGAAGTGAATCGTGAGCTCTGACATTTGCCCTCGGGGCATGTCCGGATGCAAAGCGGCGGCCGGGGTGGAGAGGGGGGAAAGGGGCGCGGTCAATGATTGGCTCGTCGAGGAGAAGCTTAGACCGAGTAGGTGCTGTAGGTCCTCGCGAGAGTTGCTCCAGGCGATCGGCAAGAGTGCAGGATGCGTGAGGTCGATCTCCAGAATGTCCGAGGCGGAAAAGGCAGAAGGCCGACCATGACTGGCGGATATGAGGAACTCGTGCAGGTCCAGACCATGGTTTTCGAACCCGGACATTGGTCGGCATCCGGATGCCCCGCTGACAAGGTGGAGCTCTTTCAAAGTGTCGGAGTGCAGCGGTGCCAACTCGACCGGTGACTCTTTGTATACATTTGTCTGGGCGGCGAAGCGGACCAATGGCTTTGCTCCCGGCGTAAGCGCACGGGTGTTCAGTAGCTCCCGCAGCTCCCATTCATCGATGCGAGAGATGACCTCGACCCCGGCGTGTTGAGCCAACGTGTCATATTGAGATGGGGTCATGGCTGGCAGGCGGAAAGAAGGGGCATTGAAGTCCCACTCCTCCGGGGGGTCTTCGACGATTTCCATTTCCCAATTGTGAGGTAGCTCCTCCTTGATGGTTCTGTAGTCTGGGTGTATCGAGGCTGTTGGTGGTTCTTTGTTTCGGACCATCATCGGTCGCTCGTCATTATCGGTATCGTAACACCGGATCATGGGCTGACCGTGCAGACGCATCGTCACACGCGGCTTTAGGGAGGCATCCTCGGACATCGGTAGGACCAAGGTGTACGGATGTCGACAGTTGTCCCAGAAAAGCTCCTTGACATTCGGGTAAATGCTCAATATTTCGATCACACTCCCGTCCGTATCTCCGTAATAGCTTTCGTGATCCTCATGATACAGGAGGACGCGGAGCCGACGAACGGAAGAGAGATACAGTCCAAGCCGGAGCTATTCTTGAGCATGGACACAAGGAGATGAGCGATACTCACTATGCTGGTGAAGCTCGATCGCAGCTGTCCGAGCTTGGCATTGTCGAACGTCTCGTATACCGCCTTGACCGCCTCGACAAAGGTAACCTTGGACAGGATCAACGCGGTGATGCGATCTTTGCATTTTGCTTCCTTGAAGACGATCTCGCGAGCGATCTGCAGGGCCCACACTCGCTCTGCGAGGTGCTTGACGCGAGATGGGCGGGAATCCGGTGTGTGCATTGGCATTGCACCATGCAATGTGGGGGATGTGCAATCGGCCGTCGGGACATGAGGTTCGTTTATTGTGACCATGCCTCTGACGGTCTGTCGCCCGTGGTCCTATTGTTCTCCTGGATACCCTACCCAATGAGGCAATTCTGACCAGATGCGGCAGGCCTATGGTCCGGCAAGACAACGGTGGCAGCGCTACTCGTGAGAGCGAGTGTTGCCACGGAGATTATGAGCGATGAGGCGCCAAGTGCGGCTTGCCAGAGGAGTATAGTGTATGTGGACTAGCTTGGCTGTTCTGGCGATGCTCAAGAGGGTGGTCCAAGCGGGTATCGGCAGAACCCCAAGTGGCCAAGTTGGAGCGACGCTCACGAATCGATCGACGCACTCGCTGTTCTGGTGCCCGCGGCTGTTCAAGTTGAGGGAGGTCCTGGGAACAACATGGGTCAGATGTCAAACAGATGTAAAGAGGGAGTCGAGAAACAATGATTGAATGATTGAATGATGATGGGTGGCGGCTCGAGCGTTTCGTCGGTTTAGTGGCGGTGGCGACTCTGGGGTCACTCGGAGACCAGAGCAAATGGGCAGAGTGCAACCATAAGCCAAAGACTACTGCTGTCGAGATGGGCGACAAGACCGGAGCACGACGAGCTTTATACATGCTGAACACGGAGAACCTCAGACCAGACGCGACTGATTTTCATTGCAGAGTGGCGTTCCCTGGGAGCGAAGAAGTGGCAGCTTCATAATCGTCTCCTTCCTCTACCTGGAAATAAATTTCCTGCCCCTCGCTTTGCCTCCTACCACCCTCTTGCTACTGCCCGACTCACCCGCTCTCACGTCGACTTGCGCCTGGATCGCCACTCGATGGAGCTCAAAACATTTCATAAGCCTCTCCGAGACCGCTTCGGCAACTCGCTTGGCGCAGTCGGAAGTGTCGCTGCGAAAGATCACAACGAGGCGGTAATCACAAGACCTGCCTCCGATGTGGAGGATCGTGTCAGGACGTCACATGACTAGAACGGCTGTCGTATCGCTGTCTGGTACCTCCACACTTTCGTATGGTCTGTCGAGCAGTGCAAACATTGATATTTGGACAATGGTCCTGCATCATCCAGTCATACTCGTACATCACGAGACTCAGCACACAGTATTCATGATTTATAGGTCTCACGGAAGACGGTTAAAGACGACGGGTTCCAGCTGGTCGGTCAGCTCAAATAGGGACAGAGGATTTGGAGACTCACGGTCTTGAACCCCGGGAACTCGGGCTGTCCATCGGGCAGATAGTGCGGATCTCTGCCCAGTATGTTAAAGGGAAAACCAAAGTCGAACGGCACTGCGGCTTCGAGACGGCTGACCTGATCTTCGGTCAGTCGGATCTTGAGCGCCTCAACGTTGGATCGCAGGTTGTCCGGGTTGGTACCGCCAATGACGGGGATGCAGTCGGCTACCTTGTGCCTCGCCCAGGCCAGAGCGACTGATCGTCAGCTGAGGATGAGGAAGGGGCAGAGGGGTGTCTACGTACCGTTGCCGAGATTCACACCTCCGCCAATCTCCTCTGCGACCTCCTGCAACACCTTGCCGAGCTTGAGGTCTTTCTCAGACGGAGGCATGCCCATGCGCAGGGTATCACCGCGTTTCTTGAGCTCCTCGGGGGTGCGAAACATGCCGCTGCCCATCACGCCAAAGGGGGTGATGCTCATTCCATTCGCGCGACACATAGGGATGATGTCGCGCTCGAGGTCGCGCATCCCGAGGTTCCACATGCCCTGGCTGAGGATCAGCGACTTGCCCAACCCAGTGCTGCCTCCTGCTGTGGGAGAACAACGTACTAGACGCTGAACGGCGTGAGGCCGTGCTGACGCGCATAATCGTTCGCCTGTTGGACGATCCAAGCGGGGGTATCTGACACGCCGAGGTAGAGCACCTTGCCAGCTTTGACAAGGTCGTTCAGCGCATTCATCACCTCGGGCACGCTCGTCGTGTAGTCCCACCAGTGGAGGTAAAACACATCGATGTACGTCGTCCGCAGCTTCTTGAGCGAACGCTCGACGGATACGTGCAGCGACTTGCGAGAGTTTCCGCCAAAGTTGACGCGGAGACCGTCAAACTGGGCGTCGGCGCGGTCGAGGTAAAAGGTCGTGTACTTGCTAGAGACTCTCAGCCCCACCTCCGCTCTGGCCTTACAGAAACTTTACGTAGCGATGACCATCTCGTGCCGGATGTCCCGTTTCTCCATCCACTCCCCGATAATGTGCTCCGACTGCTCATCCTGATAGCTGTTGGCCGTGTCGATAAAGTTGCCCCCAAGCTCGCTGCGGCGTCAGCGCTCCAAATCAGCAACGATCGGAGGGGATGACGCACTAGAAGGTATCGAGAAACTTTCCCGACTGCTCATAGTTCATCGGCGTGCCCAAGAACCCGGTGTACTGGTCGCCAAGGCTAAACGAGCCCACACAGATGGGCGAGACCTTGACTATCACGGTCGTCAGCTCATAGCCATCTGCACGAGGTGGGTCACCCACTTCCGGCCGTTGCAGAGAGAAGGCGGTATTTGCCCAGCTCGGACCTGGCCTTGCCAGCAGGCATAAGCTCGACATAAGCTGGGTGGTCAGTATCAACGAAATCGTCACCCCGGACCACCGACGCGAGACTACTCGCCTTTACGCTTGTCGATCGGCTGGGGTTTGAAGTCATTGGCACTCGTTTCCGAAGGTAAAGGCATCGTTGGGCATGTGTCGCGGCTGCCCCTAGGCGACCTCATTATGCTCAATGCCTGAAGAGGGGCCTATCACGACTCCACGTCTCATTTGTCAGCCCGTCGGTGCGCAGCTGCACTAGTGATGCATAGTTACTAAGCATCCCAAACTTTAGCCGCCGGCTGTGCCTACTTTTGATCTGCGGAGCGCAGAGCTGTCGATCCTTGCCAGTGACTACAGCGTAGTGTATAGACTTGCTCTATCTCTGTACAGAAAGCAGGTTGGCGTCAGACTGTGCTCAGCTTGTCAATTTGGTATCAGCGGGGCTAAGCATGCCCAACGTCGGCTGACGAAGGACCAGACGACCGGAAAACAGCAAAACTTCGAATATTGAGACTGGTGTTCGGCGCAAATGATCGATCATACACGCCTATATCGAAGACGATGCATGAAAGCTGCGAAGCGTCAGTCAGGCTTGGGGCAGGGTATCGATCTGTCGTGAGCCGCACGGAAAATCATCGGTAAGCTTTGCCCGTATGTATCTGCGCCTCGACATTCAATGAGGGCAGAGAACATAATTCGCTCAGCCCCCCCGCGATTTCATTTCGTTTCGTCTCTGCTCCACAAGGCAGCAACTTCTCCGATACATATCACTTTTGCACATCTTCCTGGATCTCCAATAGCAATACGAGAAAAACAAGGATCGAGTCGATGTCTCACGGGCGACGATTGAAAACAAGAGGGTCGACCTGCTCATCAGCCTCGCCTTCATCCCTTCCTCGCTCTTCCCGGAAATTGGTGTCGGAAATGCTCACCGAGTTGACAATGCCGGACTCTGGGAGGCCTCCAGGCAGATCGTGAGGGTCCCTGCCGAATGGAATGAAAGGGAACCCAAAGTCAAACGGCACGGCCGCTTCAAGCCGCTTGATCTGATCCTCCGAAAGGCGAATCTTGAGCGCCTCGACGTTGGATCGCAAATTATCCGGGTTGGTACCTCCAATGATGGGGAAACAGTCTGCGACTGTTTGTCTCGCCCACGCCAAAGCCACTGAAGGTCAGCATCAAAAGGGTAAACGACCTCGACGACACTGAAAGAGTCACTCACCATTGGCGAGATTGACGCCGCCTCCGATCTCTTCCGCGACCTCTTGCAAGACTTTGCCGAGCTTGAGCTGCTCCTCGGTCGGCTGCATGCCCCCTCTGAGAGTATCGGCACGCTTTCGCAACTCTTCGGGTGTCCGGAACATGCCACCGCCCATGACGGAGTATGGCGCGATGCTCATGCCGTTTGCGCGGCACATGGGGATGATATCACGCTCCATGTCTCGCTTGAGCAGGTTCCACGAGCCTTGACTAGATCTATGAGCTAGACCTCCTGTCTGGGCGAATTGGCAGCTCACTACACGCTGAAAGGGGTCAAGCCGTGCTGCCGGGCATAGTCGTTGGCGTGAGCGACGATCCACGCGGGCGTGTCGGAAACGCCGAGGTACAGGACTTTACCGGCCTTGACGAGGTCGTTGAGGGCGTTCATGACCTCGGGGATGCTGGTGGTGTAATCCCACCAGTGCACGTAGAGGAGGTCGATATACGTGGTGCGCAATTTTTTGAGAGACCGTTCGACGGTCATATGGAGCGTCTTGCGCGAGTTGCCGCTAAAGTTTACGCGAATGCCGTCCCATTGACCTTCGGCGCGGTCCAGGTAGAACGTGGTGTATTTTCTAGGTGGGTCAGCACACTGTGCGCTATGGTGAGGGCAAGGGATGGATGGACGGACGTTGCGAGGACGATCTGGTCTCGGATGTCGCGCTTCTCCATCCATTCGCCTAGGATGTGCTCCGACTGTTCATCTTGGTAGTTGCACGCCGTATCGATAAAGTTGCCACCAAGCTCACTGGCTGTCAGCCGAGGTCCGGCGACTGAGAGCACAGCGTGAGAGACCACTCACTAAAATGTGTCGAGGAACTTTTCCGACTTGGCATAGTCCATAGGTGTGCCCATGAATCCAGACCATTGGTCTCCGAGACTCATGGCGCCAAGACAGATGGGCGAGACCTTGACTGTTCGTAAGCACGAGCGGCCGAACGGTTTGCGATATCGGGTGCCAAATCAGGCTTTGTCCAGATGAGCGACTCACCACCTGCATTAGGGGACAAGAGTCGGTACCGCCCCAGCTCCGACTTGGCCTTGGCAGGCGGGAAGATGTCCATGAAACCTGGTACTCAATCTACAGCACCACAGCAGCCAGAGTATCAGACTGACCTTTCCGCTTGTCGGTCGGCTGTGGCTTGTAGTCATCGGAGCTGGTCTCAGCCGGGTAAGGCATCTTGCTGGTCGTAGGTAATTGTGCAGGCGAGAGGGCAGTCAGCACAGTGGTGTCAAAAGAGTCAACGGGTCTGGCAGCTCGGTGGAAGGGCTGGTGAGCATGGTATATATACACCTCTGCCGCTCTCGACCTCCACCTGTTCGCTGCTTGCCTGCGTCATCGTCGTCGCGCGACGATGTGGAGGGCGACAACGAGAGAGCACAACGAGAGAGTAGAATAGCAGCACGGGAGAAGCACAGGTGCTGCTGCAGTGCTGCCGTGCCGCGGGAGGGAGTGGTGAAGTGGAGGGAGGATGGTGGAGGTCGAACAAGCATCACTCTGTCCCTGATCCATCTCTCTATCTCTCTCTCCCGGCCTCTCGCTCGGCATGGACGATCTGACCTGTCGAATATCACCCGGCAAGGCGGGGCAAGGCAGGGGAGTACGGACAGGCGGAAATGCAAAGGAGAGCATTACGATGCAATGATGCTATTGTCCGGACTTCTGTTGCAGGTCATGGCCTAATCTCTCCCCTCCTTGGTTCCCGCTTCCGATGCTGCCCTTCTCCCCGGACACCATCCCAGTTCCATCGCCTGCTTCTGAAACACCCCATGCAATGCCCCGCCGAGCTCTGCTCCGAGCTGCTCTTCCATCTGAGATGGGCATGATCGCCATACGATTCCAAACTCATATGCACAATCATTCCCACCGATAGACAGGATCGTCCGCACCATCCTTTCATCCGGCATGATCACCTCGGCCACTAAAGCCTTGAACAACTCTCGTTCGGCTTCCCGAAGCTCAGGCTGGTGGCCTAGCACCGTTTCAAGTGTGAACGGCACCATCAGTTCGAGGTGCAGACGCTTCAAGTCGCCGGCGGGTTGACGATGTACGGGACAGGTATCGGGAGGGTGGTAAAAGGGAGTGTACTTGGTCTTCCACTCTTCGATCGTTTTGTGCTGGCGTATCTCGGCGACGTTCAGAAAGGGCAAGGGTAGTGTTTCAAGTCTCGGATGGCGCAGGACGAGGTGCAGCTCGTCCAGCGCCGAAAGGGCGGTGATGTGTGCTCGTGGCATGCCGAGAAAGTCGAACAGGCTCAAGGAGCGAGACTCATCGTACCACCCTGGCACGGGCCGATCAACGTGGGTTTGCTGCAGAGACCGCAGTTGTGGTCCAGCCGACTGCAGAAGCTCGACAAGGTCGGGCGTGCGCGCGAGGGAGAAAGGAGCTCGGATGGTCTCCGGGAGGCGAGGCGGGCACTGCGTTGCCATCACCTTGAGGCAGAGAGAGAGGTGTCGCCATGTGCAGAGGAAGCCGAACTCCACAGCGGAGAGGGAAGGGGCCAAAGTGAACCAGCTAGGGGAGACGACAATGTCGTGGTAGCTCATCACGGCGTTGCTCTGATGGCGGCGAATGTCGACGTTCCAGTCGGACGGAAGGTCGGCTGCGGAGATGTCGCGGTGCCATACATCGTGTTGGGAGTGAGGAGCTTCGTGACTCCATGCCCGGAAGAGGAGTGGTCGAGTCTGACACACAAGAGCTGCATATGTCTCCTCGTCATCTGTTTGGGCGGCAGAGATGTCGATATCGAGTGAGTACGATCCGTCTTTATCCTCATCGTACACCCGGCGGAGGTTGGGATATGTTTCAGCTAAATCGGCCAACCAGCCAGGTGCGATGGAGCACCGGGGGAAGCGTAGAGTGTGGACAGCTCGGAGGTAACGGCGATGTCGTGTCTACAAGGTCAGCTTCGCTCGTACCCACAAAGCTGACTCACGAAAGACCCCATTGCCTTCCGCAGACGAGACAAATCATCATGCGCAAACGTGCCAAAGACCGCCTTCAACGCCTCCCCGAAGGTATCCTTGGATAGTAGGAGTACTGTACGTCTGTCCGCGCCGCTGATGGCGTCAAAGATGACTGTTCGACACTCCCGGATGGCCCAGACCTGTTCGGCGAGCGTAGGGGCGGGCGTTGACATGACGCGCAGTGTGGGATGGGGCTAGAGGTGGATGAGACGGGAAGCGGCTGGAGGCTGATGGGCCTGGTAGAGTGGAAATGTCTGCGAACAGCCCTGCGCTGCTGATGTGTTGATCTTGTATCGACTCGCCGGAGGACAGCAGTGATTGGAGCGTGAGAGGATGCTCTAGCGATGGTGTGTCGACCTGTGCCGGCCTTTTTGGTGGGGGAGGGGAATCTACTCTGTGAGCGGTCCAGCCACTGTCAGAGGTATAACGAGTGTATGAGCAACAAACAGACGCGTCGCCAAGAATAATGCTCTTGCTTCTTTTTCTTTTCCGTTGCGTCGCGAGGATGGACGAACAACAAGCATCGGCCGATGGGTAATGGCGTTATCTGATAAAATCACTCCGGCCGAAAAGACGTCGGATCGGAAAGCCGGCCCGAATCGTTAGATCAGAGTAGTTCCTGCTGCCTGTGAGACGGCCTGCAACGGCCGCGTTCAGCATGGATCAGTATAGCGGGAGGCGATCTTGTGAGGCTACTGCATAGAGGTTCACTGACATATCTCATCCCCACAGGATCCCCTTTACATGGTGTCAGATACACATATCCCATGACTCGAGTCGCCTTTGCCTCTGGTCTTGTCAGCTCGCTCGACACAGTGAAAGCGGCTCACTACCGCTTCCCGCCAGATCAGCTGCTAGCAGTCACATCGGATCCAGTGAACGCCAGGCGCTCCCGGTCGAATACGACCTTCATTACCCGAGTGATCCGATCCATGACCGCTTGTTGCTCCTCGCTCGGGGTTTCCATCCCGATCAATCCAAACTCAAAGACGCAGCCTGGACCGCCGAGGCGCAGCAACGACTGTACGACATCTCGAGGAAGCATACAGGTCGCCAGTAGTTGTGCCAATTCGTCGAAGTCGGACGAAGAGAGGGCACTCGAAACCGTGGACGCGAATACAAAGTCGAGGTGCAGCAGTGACAAGTCGACAGCAGGTGCCGAGTACGCTGGAAGCCTGCGCCACGCTGGAATAGACTTGGTTCGTCGAGTCAGACCCAGCTTGCGTCGGATTTGGGTGACATTGCTTATCGCATCGGGTAGGATGTCCACGCAAGGATGCCTGGCGAAGATCCTCAAATGCGAGAGATCGGAAAGAGCTGCCCAGTTTCCGGATCCCTTCGAAATGTTGAGAAGCGAGCTGATCGTGATGATTCGCATACCGCGCAGGGTCCCACGGCGAGCAGGGAACGATTGGCGAAATCTCTTGACCGCAAAGTGACCACACCAAGGTCTCGTGAGAGATGTGAGGCTCCCGATTGTCGGCAGATCACAAGGAGCAATGATCTCCCGAACGCAAATTGGGCGAGAATACTGGAGCTGTCCACCGATAGCGCCGACACAAGCGAGAGCTGCATCCTCGAAGATCTCAAGGACAGTACAGTTTCCGTTTTTTTGGAGAATGTATCCCAGATAGTCCGCCTGAGTTTGGGTCGAGGCAGTCGGGGGCTCGAAGCGCATGTCAATCTTCCAGTCGACTGGAAAGTTTTTCGGGTCCAGAGACCAATGTCTACCCTCGATCGGGGGACCCTCTGCGGGGGTATCCTTCCACAGATGGGCAAGAAGAGGAGCGCGCTGGGTGACTGTCGCCTGGGGTCGGCCCTCGATAGTGTGCCCCTGATAGACGAAGGTGTAACATCGCGACTCCGTTTTGGTGCTCTCGACGAAAATGGAACGACAGCGCCGGAAGATCGAGAAGACTGACAAGATGTCGGGTTGTGTGGGGCAGATCCAAAGCTTAACATGACAGACTGCATCGAGATAGAGGTAATGACGATCCTGAAGCACATCAGAAAGCGCACTCGGCTTCACCCGGGGGGCAGGCCAGGGCTCACCACATTGATTATGTTTGCCCGCAGGCGATCGAGACGCCCATACTCGAACGTATTGAAGACCTCTCTGACGGCTTCATGAAACGTCGTTTTTGCCAGAACCAATCCGGAGATCCTGTCCATCCCAGTCATACTCCGAAAGATCATCTGCCTCGCTTCTCCCAGAGCCCATACACGTTCAGCCGCTGTCGGACCGGTGGCTGACGAGAGCGCAAGTCCACCAGGCGAGAGGGGGAGGGTGTCTGCCGAAACACCCATGGCCGTGAGGGGAGATGAAAAAGGCTTGCAGCCCCTGTGAAAAGAGGCTACACTGCTTCGCTGCGAGCTACGAGTATGCGAGCACCCCCGGACGTACAACCACAGGACCGATGGCGAGATGGTGGTGTTGGTCGGTACGCGGGCGTTTGCCGAGTCGAGGACAAGTCGGCAGCGGGGAGCGGTGTGTGTTGCGCGAATACTGTCTACTCTGATTTCGCTATGGGCGTCTATGGAGTGCTGCGTCGATGTCGTTGAGAAGAGAAGGAGAAAAGATTGTTGAGAGATACAAGGAAAGCTGACGCGACTGATTTCATGCGAGGTGACCGGATTTTGCCACCCGACTGACACATTCTTAGAGTGCATATTGTCCACAGCGTAACGTGACATGATATGATGACGATGGTTGTTCAGCTACTGTGCTCTGATCTCTGTCAGCGACAGGATGGGACCTGATAACTACAGGCCAGCCAGATACTCCCACAACTCCATCTCCTCGACCTTCTCTCTAGCCTCTGATGCCTCAGAGTCGAGAACGCTCTGGAATCCTGCCCGTGCTTCCCACTCGTCTTGGTCCATCTCGTATAAGATGTCCAAGAGTTCTGGCGTTGCTCAGCGAGCAATTAAGACTTGAGCGATCGACCTACCTTGGTGATGGTGTTCTTCCTCCAGAAAACATCTCTGTGGCCACTCGAATCGGTCCTTGACCACCTTCGACAGTACAGTCGCTCCATCAAATTCCTTGCCGGTAGGAGGGAGCGGAGAGACGGTCTGCAGCACGATGTGACAGTCAGGCGCGCATATAGACGATAGAAGCCAGACAGTCTCCTTGCTGGGGATAATCAGATCGGCGAGCAGGACCAAGACTCCGAGATCATAGTCGTGGCGATACGTTTCCAAAGCTCGGGCGAGCGTAAGGGGAAGAACAACCTCGATGCGAAGCGTCGTCAGATAGTACATCCGACAGGCTTCAGTGTCGATCTGTGGTCGATTCGCACGCCGCGCATTGCAGCAGTATTGCGCCCACCCTCCAAGTGTGGTGGCTTGACGACCATGACAACCCCCCAGAGCCTCGTGATAGACCTGCACTGACAAAGTGTGCAGGTCCAAAGGGGGCGATCGAATGACCGTGTCGAGAAAATCGACAAAGAGGAGGCCGCCAGAGGGAGGATAGCTGGGGCTCGTGAAGAGCGTGTCAGGTCGAGAAATGTGCAACTCCTCGAGGGATCGTGGTAGCTGAAAGAGGAGTTGCTTGAAGGCTTCCGCCGGACCGAATGCCACTGGTGCGAGCAATGCGCGTGGGACGCAGGTCGGGGGCAGAGACCGAAACTTATCATTGGCGAGACAAGACGACGGGACCACCCAGGGTATGTTGATGGTATTCGTGTCTTGGGGAACGTTTGCCGCCCATACATCCAAAAGCGGGACATCGGTGATCATGTGCAGGCGAAGCAGTGAGCCGTTGAAGGTCTTGGTGAAAGAGGAGCGCCAATTCGGAGGGATTTGCCTTTCAGCGCAAGTGAGGCCAATAGCCTGATTCTGACCCGTGATGGTGGTGTACGATAGGATTGGCGCCACATCCTCTACAATTGCCAGTCGTGGATCCCCTCGTTCGTCGGGATCTAGACAGACAATGCCCCCGCTGCTGTACTTGGACCAAGTCCAGCGTATGTACCGCAGTTGGCGAAAGGTGAAGAGGAGGGACTTGAGCCACCCACTCTCCGGGTTGTTGGGCAGGTCCACGGTGACCATGCGGACCGCGTCGACATAGAGCCTATACCGATACTGCACCGCTTCAGCAGAGTCGCCAACCGACGAAAAAAGCAACAAACGGGAGAAGAGACACTCCTTCGCAGACAGTCCAGGTGTACGCGGTCAAAGACCCGATATATGGCCTTGACGGCCTCTTGAAAGGTGCTTCTGGAAAGGAGAAGTCCTATGATGCGATCTCGTCCTACCATGGCTTTGAAGATAGCTTCCCGGGCTTCTGGAAGTCCCCATACTCTTTGCGCAAGGGCATGCCGCCGAAAGGAGGTTTGGGCAGTATTGAGCGTCCAATCGAGTGTGCATGGTGACTTGGAGGGCATAGGAGACCATGGATCAGCCCGTACGGACCAATCATTGTTTGGATCGCTGGGAACACGGGAGAAGCGTGAATGGAGCATTGCGTGCGCTATGGTGAGTCTACTGTGCTTGGCAGACCGCGCGCTCCGCAATGTGAGGCGTACCCTTGACGCGGCTGGGTGCTTTTTGCCAACCTCTTGCTTGCAACTTCTGCTGTCTGGTCTTGAAAGGTCGAAGAGTTGTAGGGAGGGAAAGATTCGGGAATGAGAAAGAAGATGAAACGAAAGACAAAACCGTCGATACAAGGTGTTCGCCACCAAGATGGTCCGCGCGCTGTCCAGTTGGCTGCAAGGTGGCACAGTGGCACATGGCTCCTACAGAGCTGACTCCTCAGTCTCCACCTGTTTCCTGCCTTGTTCGTTCGGGACGTAGTGCACGTCAGCTTCGATCCGTCTGTAATTGTTCCTATTCATGGCCTCGGCGGCGTATACATGGCGACTTGCAGGTTGTAAAGTATCTGCCTTATCGGTCCGACCGGCTTGCACGGCTTACACAACGCTGTATACAGTACATGTATGAGGGACGACTCTTCAACAGGTCCTGCGCTCGAACATGACCCCAACTCTATCACTCATTTCCGTACACATCCTCCTCATGCGCTCCCTCATCATCCACTCAGTCCTCGTCTTCGTCTGTGTCCACACTTGCCCCATCCTCACTCTCTGCAATATCTCTCACGTGCGCGACCTCGTCCTTCGTGTCACTGTAGGCGCCGATCAGACTCGCCACCTCGTCCCATTCCTCCCAGACTTGCCCGTCGAGCAATGCGTGGGCATCATCTTCCTCTTCAGGCTCAGCAAACGACCTATCTCTGTCCCTCAAAGGAAGCGCACCTTTGATCAGTTCCTGAAGGCAGATCGCTTGCATTTCGAGCAAGTGGCGTTTGGCTCGAAATGCTGTTTGAAGCCTCTCGGAGAGTGTTCGCGTCGCCAACAGCTCGTTGCCCACTTCTCCGAAAGGGGCGAGGACGTCAAGCTGATGATCGCAGTCTAGGCGCCCTAAGCCCAAAATGTTGACGGCTGTGTCGCAGGGCGAGAGTAGTCGTGCGAGTTCGTCAACCACCGCCTCCGACGCCTGGTTGTCGGGGCGATAATCCTCCAGTACCTTTGCGACATTCCAGGGCAGGACGAGTGAGAGGCTTAGATTGCTCAATCGACCCCGTGCAGATCCGAGAATGCAATCGTTCAGCCGCATCGGCTTCAAGGTCCTGAGGAAGTCGGCAAGTTGATCGAAACTGGCGAAGGCATGGCGTGCGCAGCCTGAGAGGATTTCGGGATAGAGAGGAACGGTAAGTGATCGCAGAGATTCGATCTCGTAGAAATTCTCGTCCGCATCCAAGAAGTCGTAGAAACCTAGACCTCCGGAAGGTGGGTGAGGCTCGGCAGAAACGATTGTGTTCACCCGTCTGATTTCGAGCTCGGCGAGCGCTGGCGGCAGCTTTTGGAGATTGCACAACATGTCGTCCGCGTTGTATGCGGTTATGGGTACCTGCAATCTGCGAGGTAGCTGTCGAGGGGACAGCCGTGAGAGAAGATGGACGAGCTCCCCTGCGCCGATGATCCAGGGGATACAGATGGCGTCGGGCCTGTCGGGCACATAGGTAATCCACGTCTGGAGCAGAGGGACGTCTGAACTCCAGCGGAGTTGTCGGGCCGAAATTTCATTGCATTGTGTGACCTGCCATTGCAAAGGCATCTCGGTATCAAGTGGGAGAGCCATACCAAGCATCCGCGATTCACCGTCCCCGAGAGTGCATATCAGAACAGCCGGCTGTTTCTCGAGTATCGCTATGCTGGGGATTCCGCTTGTGCCGGTCCTGAACAAATCGATCTGACCGTGGCTGGACCGCCCCCACCCCCATATCACACGTCGCAAGTTGGGCAACATGCACAGGAACGGCTTGAGCCAACAGGCGGGGATGTCTGGCGGTGGTTGCAAGTTGACATGCAGGGTGCGTACGGCGTCAACGTATTCGGCGTAATGTACCTGCGGTTGGTCAGCGCTACAGCAAAGTAATCAGTTGTGGGGGTAAACTCACGAAGGAGATGACGGCGCATTGGAGACGCTGCAAGTCGCAGTCTCTGATAATGCGGTACAAGGCCTTGACAGCTTCTGAGAAGGTGGCTTTGGAGAGGAGTAGGGCGGTAATACGATCGCGTCCTCTCAACTCCGAAAAGATCACTTGTCTCGCGTCGTGCAAGGCCCAGACCCTCGCAGCTGCGGACGTTTGTTGTAATGTACGTGCGCTCTCGTGTCGAGGCAGACCGCCCTTCCTCTTCCCGGCGATGGACATTTCGTGGTGGGGAGACTGCTTCAATGCGACTACTCGAGACTGTATGAAGGTGTCGACAGCGGAAGGGTGAGAAGCACCTGCCCCCCTGGTGCTTGGACTGCTGAAGGTGACTGAGACAGTTAGGTGTGTGTTGAGAGATGGATGTAAAGTAGAACTGTCGATCGTCGACGCGTTTGCAACCCGTGGCGGTCCGAGCGTCCAGTCGAGTCAGATATCAGTACATGCCATACTTGATGCTTTGTTCATCGTCGTCGTCTCTCTCTGTTGTGCGACATACGCGCTCACGAATCCCCTACGCAGCAACCAATATCCCCTATCGCCCTGTCGTTGAGCGCTGCATCCGCTCTGGAGGAGATGAGGGCGCCCTCAAGTTCATCATCGCCGGCCGCCCTTTAACCTCTTCAGCAGCCGCCTTGACGTCGTGCTTCGTCATGTTGGATCAGCAGCATTGTGCGACCATCCTCTCAAGGGGAAGAGGGCTGAGGACAGGATCGAGTGCACGCTCGGCATCAGTAACTTATCCCAGCGATTGAGAATCAGCCTCGCTTGGGGCTGGTCAAGAGGACCATCAGCCGCCCGGCGGCCGGTCATCTCTCAGAGTCGTTGAGCAGGATCGGAGCTGCTCACTGTCAAGATGCAAGACGAGCAAGATGTCCGAGCGCGACGGTCGAAATGTCTCGGAGCACCCATGTGCGGGAATTCGGAACCATGCTCTCCGCCATCCGACTGCGGATCGCCGGTGAGACATGGTGACTGACCATCCGGGTAGCAAAGATGGTGTGGCCCTTGGTAAGAGTGGTCGGACCAAATAGCATGGTGACCACGGGTCTGCGAGTCGCTGATCACGACAGGAACCTCACAAAGCGATGTCAAGAAGAAACGTTCGTCAATATCAGCCGGGCCGTCCCATCCATCGAGACCCCTCACCTCCACTCTGACCACCGCCCTGCTCGCCCTACCCAACTATTTCTCTCTTCTCCTCTCTCCTCCTGCTCGTCACCTACCGACCAGGCAAGATGAGCGACAACGCCATCGTCGACTGCCTCCGAATCCTCCTCGCCTGCTTCCAAGGCCAACAGCGCCCGTCTCGACCTCCACAGCAGCAGCAACAACAGCAACAGGGGCAATATCAACAGCAGTACCCTCCGCCAGGGCAGTATCAACAACAGCAGCAGCAAGCATACCCTCAACAACAGCAGCCGTCTTGGTCTCAGGTGGCGGGTCAGCATCAACAGCAACAGCAGTACGGAGGATATCAGCCACAGCAGCAGTACCAACCTCCGCAGCAGCAATACCACCCTCAGCAGAACGGCCAGTATCCTGGAGCTCAGAACCACCATGCGCAAGGAGGCGGGCAGGGGAAATGGGATGGATGGCAGAGACCATCGGGGCTACCTGCGGGAGGAGTGGTAGGACCCCACCACGCGGGCTACCAAGTGAGCAGAACCTGCAGCTGCGATCCGGAGTGAGGCTGAGGGGCAGAATCAGGACCAGGTGAACGCGACCAACGAAAAGTACCAGCAGCTGCGGAATCAAGCTCGACACGAGGGAGACGAAGCGCACAAGTGAGCTCAGCTGCAGATCCGGGATACGTGGAGCTGACAAGCAGGTGCTTTGCGCAATCTCAATCGGCATACCAGTGAGTATTGCCTGTCCTGGTCGACTCGCTGGACTTAGGGGAGGGCTTACTGTAGATCTGGCGATGGAGCCAAGGCGCACGAGCTGAGCCAGCAAGGGAAACAGCATGCGCAGAGGCAAGACGAGCTGGACGACGAGGCGAGTGCGTGGATCTTCAATGGTGGGTATCTTTCACGAAGGTCGAAAGGCAAGGCTGATCTGTTTCTTCCCTCGGATATGTCTCCAACTACCACCTCTCGTCAACTTTCACCATCGCCTCTATACTCGTTCGTTCTTGCTCTGCGTCTCTGCTCTCTGTGATTCGAGTCGCAGAAAACAACAGCGCCTCTCCGCCAGGAACGATCGACCTGCACGGGCTCTACGTAAAAGAAGCGATCGAACGTACCGAACAAGCCATCACCCGCGCCCAATCGTCTGGCCAGACCGAACTCCGAGTGATCGTGGGCAAGGGTATACACAGCCAAGGCCACGTCGCCAAGATCAAGCCGGCCGTCGAGGACCTCATGAGGAAGTACAACCTCTCTGCGCATCTGGATCCGCATAATACCGGTGTGCTGGTGGTTGACTTGACCGGCGGTGCGGGCGGAGGGGCCAGGTCGAGAGATGCGGGTGGGCTGATGGATGATTTGGAAAAGCAGGACGAGGGGTGTCGGGTGATGTGACCTCATCCCCTCGAGAAGAGGGCGGACGATGGAAGAAGAAAGTATAATTGTAGATCCTCGAGGCTTCGCTCGAGACGTGGATAATGGTCTTGATCAAGTGCATTGGCCATGAGCATGACTGCATCTCACTCTCGTCTTATAAGATAGCTTCTCTCTCACTGTGGGTCTCTTCTCCCACCCGTCGATCGACTAGCTACACCGAAGCTATATACAACAAAGGGCAAAGAATATACAACACGCCCCGACAAGCAAGCGAATCAAGCAGACAGTCGATCTGCTAAGCTACCACGAAACTACGCATTGTCCAGTCTACCACTTCGAGTCCATATGTCCAGCGCCTCAGATCCATTGTCCGTCTCCTACCCACTCTTACTCCTCTCGTCCTTTCCTCTCCTCTGCCACGGATCCTGCTTTTCCAGCCTTCCTTGGGAGAGCAGTGACTACAGGCTCATCATGCCCATGCCCATCTGACCCAGGGTGACATCGACAATAGGCGGAAGAGCGATCATTTCTGGCGTAGGCGGCGTGCGCAGTTCCCCGAGCGACGCAAGTCCACTCGCCGCGGTGAGCGTACTGCGGTCGGTACGCGGATTCGCACTGGTCGCTCCTGCCGTCGCTTCATCCATCCAGCCGCTGGTAGTCGTCTCGCCGGTACCGAATCGTCTCTCCTCGTCCCCCGTGCCACAGGGGTATCGTTCCGCCGCATAACGCTCGTTTGGAAACACCGAGCTCGACTGTGTCGACACAGCTGCTGGGCCGGGTTGGGCATAGTACTGCGCGGCATGAGCCTGAGCGGGGTGGGCATAGGCGTAGTCGCCTGTATTGGCATTAGGGCCGAGAGCTGTGTTGGCCATGGGTGGTGTAGGGGTGGCATATCCGTACCCTGGAGACGAGTAATACCCTTGCGCATGCGCGTGCGAATGCGTGGCGAACGACTCGAGGGACGACGTCGAGGCGTGGGGCTGGTGGTGCGGGTAAGGGTACCCTTGTGGATGAGAAGGCTGCACGGGGGTCTGGTAGACGTGCTGGTTCATCGATGCGAATGAGTCACGGCGGGAAGAGGACGACGCCGAGGTGGACGCGAGTGTACGGTGTCGATTGGCGTGGGTACGTTCGTGTCGACGCAGATTGGACGAGACGGAGAACTTGCGGCCGCATCCTGGTCGAGTACACATGTACGCTATCAACAGTCAGCACTTCCTCGACCAAACCCGACGAAACAAGGAAGAGAAGACAAGGGAAGAGACGTTGAGAGGGGACTCACGCTTGGCGCCAGTGTGCACGGACATGTGAGTCTGAAGCGAGCTTGGTCGGTTGAAGCCTTTATTGCAGACGGGGCTGGGGTCAGCATAGGACATGGTAGAAGCGATGAAACAGTGAGGAGGAAGACTCACCAGCTATGCTTCTTGACCTTGTCATTCTTGTTCTTCCTACTCTGACCGTCGCGCGCCAATGCCGGCTCGCCTCTGGCACTTCGAGGAATCTGATCTTCGGTATACCGATACCCCTCGTACATCTCTCGGGGGTAATACGCCGGTCCACCAACCCCACCCCCAGCATCAGTCCCTGCGCCCGGACCAGCGAGGTCGGCGTAATACTCTTGCGAGCTGTCGCGGCGATACCCCTGCGCTTGGTGCTGTGGGTACTGGCGATACTCGTCGATCTCGCGTAGATATTCTGTACCCTCCCGATCGTGCCATCGTCGCTTCTCCATTGGCTGGACGTTGTCCCAGTCGAACTCGTCGGCGTCGGCATCGCCGTCGACCTCTCGATCGGGCTGGGCGTAGGCAGTACGATACCCGTCGGCAGTGTAAGGCCCTTGAGCCGGCGCGGGGACTTGAGGAAAGTCGGCGTAGCGTTCTCCGCTCGAGTAGGGCTTGTTGAGCTCAGCGGGGAGTGCTGGAGGAGTGGGCCGAGGCGTGTACCGAATCTGGGAGTATGGCGTAGGGTAGGATTGGTGCCACTGAGACTGGAACTGAGATTGCGATTGGTAAGGGTACGCTTGTGGCTGTTGCTGTGGCGGTTGCTGTGGCTGCGATTGTGGCTGGAGCTGAGGGTGGTGTTCTTGTTCCCAGAGTCGACCGGTGAAGCCGGACCCACTGGCGCCGGGGTGATTGGCGAGAGGGTTCGGAATAGGAAGAGGGCCGGACCAAGAGGCGGATGGTTCGTGCGATAGACGAGAGTGGTTCGTGCGGGGTGTCGAGATTGGCCATTCGTACGCTACGCTATCTTGAAGCTGGACGACTTCAGAATAGGAGCGAGCATGCGAGTGCCCTGCTGCACCGGGAGCCCCTGAGGGCGCTGAAGGTGCGTAGGAAGACTGCGCTTGCGCTTGCGCTTGGGTGTGTGAAGAAGACGACGGACGGTCCATTGGCGGTAAGTGGATATGCGCATTGCTCAATTCGAGAAGAGCGTGTATGTCCGAGCCAGGAGTTGCTGTATCGGCTCGACGAGGGTGGGCGTTCTGCTGAGGCGTAGGAGACGCAAGGGCCAGGCGGTCGTGCGAGACGTTGTGCAGGGGGTGTTGCCCCAGGGTATGGGGGACGGGGTGGGGATGGACGAGAGGCTGGGTGTAGCGCGAGAGGTTGAGTGGCGTGACGAGCGGAACGGACATGTCGCAAGATGCTGGCAGTCAGTCTCTGTTCCGTTTGCACCGGTCTTTCTGTGAACGCTGGAGAGACAAGACAGGTGAGAGGCAGAGCTGGAATGAGAAGTGAAAGTGAATGGATGAGAATAAATCCTCTCACCCCGTGTCTGTTAAAGTGTATCTCTGTCTGCTGTCGTCGTCGTTCTGTTGTGTCAGTTGTGAAAAGACTGTCTGTCCGTCCCACGATCGCGGACGAGGATGAGCAGGAGACAAAAGAGCCAAGCAGGGGTAAGAGAGGAGAGTTTGGTATGCGGTGTAAGGGGGGTGAAAGGAGAGGCTAGGGGAGGTGAGAGGGGTAAGTGGGTAGATTGGATCGTGGGCTGAAGTCTGCTTCGAGACCCAGGGTGAGGGTCAAGGGCCGTAGATGGATGGCCCGGAGTGTCGAGAAGGAGAAGAGGGGGGAGGAGGAGAAAGGAAGAGAGAGGGTCCCGAGGTAGAGGTATAGGCAAGGGGCAAGTTGAGAGATGCCTTTGACTCGGAGGATGAGGACAAAGGTAAGTAGCGCAAGTAGGGGAAGAGGAGAAGGGGCTCACGAGAGATAGTGCGCGTTGTGCTGAGCGTGGTGTCACTAGAGACGAGTTAAGTGAGCGTGGTCTCGTTGCGACTATGTCGAGGTGCATGAATGAGCGACGATGTGAATGGACGCCACCGCTGCGAGGGACGATCGTAAGGACCTGGTGAGACTAGGTGAGTCGTCGTCGATCGTCGGTCGTCTGTCCTTGGCCACCAAGTACCTGGCCACTTGGACGTCGAGTGAGGTGTCGCGGGAGGGCAAGATGGCAAGCAAGCGAGCGAAAGCGAAAGCAAGTGGCAATTATAGAAGTGAGGAGGTCGAGGGTGGTGGGTGGCAAGACGAGAGAGAGAGAGGGAGAGAGGGGAATACGAGTGGAGCGGCGAGGGGCAGGGGGGCGACTATATGTCGTCTGCCTGTCTGTTGGCTGTTGGAGTGGGGGCAAGGTTTGGTTTGCCTGCCTGCCTGCGTGCGTGCGTATGTACGACCCTTTGACGGTGTACTGTCTGTGATCACTGGTTCGCACTCGCTGGTTCGGGTGAGCGTCGCAGATCGGGATCGGACTCTCTCTTGAGTGGTGAGTGTGAGTGTTGTGTGGGGAGGTGTATCGGCCGTCGGTGCGCGGTCTTGGACGGGCGTCGAGCTCCCAGGGACCCAGGTAGACCTAGGGGCTACAGAGCAGATAGGTGGGTGGGTGTGGGGATAGGAACGACAAGCAAAGGACAAGCGGAGAGGAGAGAAGGGCGACAATGTCTCTTCTTTGTTGCACGCAGCACCGGGCCTCTCGCCGAGGTACCTTCTCTTTGGTTTGATTTGGGTTTGGGTGTGGGTGGGGTGTACTCGTAAGCGACTGGAAACGAGCCTCGGAACGCGTGACGATCAGACCAAACACTTGTTGATAGCGGCGGCAGCGGCAGGGAGGAGGGAGGTGATGAGCGGGGGCGTGGGTGTACCCATAGGCGAGGTAAAGGATCCTTTGACACTCTTGTTCTTCGTGAGTCGCCCTGGATCTTGGTTGGTCGGCCTGAGCAAGGGGACAATAAGCATCTGTATCAGTACGCGCAACTGACGGAGTGAGAGCAGTGCATATTATTCCAGCGAGAAGAGAAGAAGGAGGAGAAGGAGAAGAGGCCGATGGGTTCGGAGCATAGGTTCAATGGGGGTGAGAGACGGAGGTAGAAGAAGAGGAGGAGAGGAGATGTGTTGATGGCATCAGCATCAGACAAGATGCTGCCTCGCCTCTTGCTGCTCGCCGCTCGATGCTCGCTGCTCGCCATCTTGTCATGTCATGTCAGCTCATCATCATATCTGTCTTTGAATCGCAGGCACTTCGCCCGAGTCGAACGTCGCACACACATCGCCCATCGCCCAGATCGTCCTCATCCTCCTTCGTTCCAGTTACTCCCGTCACCCCTTTGGGCAGCTCACACGACCATCTCCCCTCATCAGACGGATATGACCGAGAGTGATGCAGTGTTGCTCTGGAGCGTCGAGCATGGGGCAGGCACTTCGGCTGTCACACCGACAAGGAGAGTGCCGATCCCATCATCCGAGCTGGAATCGGTATGTCACCTTTCCTCTCGAGATCTCTAGTTCAAACGCCGGCTCGCATCACGGGAACACGACCGAACACAGGTGGAAGCCGCCTTGGAGCACAGTCTCTGGCCAGTCGTAGTCGTCTCTATCACTTCGCTACTCCCTGCGTGGTCTCCTTGGTGCGACTCCGACGATAGGAAGCGCCTTGAGAGAGTAGGCGTTAGAGGGGACGGGCGTGCGAGTATCGTTCGAGCGATGCTGTGCTGTGCTGGAGTCGGACTCGGCTGATGGTACCTCTTGTTCTTGTGCCGCTCTCTGCCGATGTGTATCGGCCTGCGAGTCGTGCTCTTCGGGAGTAGAATGACACGCGTGTCAAAGGTTAAAAGCATCAATGATAAAGGGTCAGTCACCACACAGACACAAAGACCAAGGGTGCCAAGGACCACGGAGGAGGGCGGGGCGGGGCGTAGGCAGGGGAGAGCAAAGCCGCGGTGTCCGAGGCCGTAGCGAGTAGAGCGTCCCGTGTGTCGTATGAATACCGAGCAAAGACAGAGGAGAGAGAGGAGAAGCAACGTGTGACAAGACTAGTGGGGAGTGGAGAGAAAAGGGAGACGCGACGTGGTTGTCGAGTGGTAATTTCGGCCTAATGCCCCTTACTGTAGCTAGGATACGGGTCAAGAGGTACATAGCGATACGACGACAACGACAACAAGTGATATATTACGGCCTGACGATCTCTACTGTAGATGCTAGTTGCTAGATAGAAGATAGATCGTCACCCATCTTCATCTCCACCACCACCTCTTCCCTCCGGACGGCCACGGCAGTAGGCCCCTCTTTCCTCCTCCACGTCCGCGTGACCCTGCCATCGTCCGAGATGTACGTATACGTCTTGTCGGTCTTCCATTGTCCATGTTTGTCCCAGTGTCCGTGTCGGCCCATAGGAGCGCTCTGGACATCCGAGATCCCACCGCCAATGATCAACCTGTCCATCAGCCCTCATCCCGCTTCTATCAATCTCTGCCTCGCTGTGGGAATACTCACCCCGCTAGGATCCAGATGATCCATGCCCAGAGCATGGCGCCCCAGAATCGCCGGAGAGCTCGGCTGCGCGCTTGTTGGAGTCGGGTCACCTCGGAGATGAGACCGGCGGATTCGCTGTCGGTGTTTGGAACGGGAGGAGGGATGAGTGTATGGGGCTGAGGTTGAGAGGGGCCAGAGTCTGGATGTGTCAGCTCTTGTGACTCTACTTCGAGCGATTGAGCAGCTGTGGCTCACATGGCGGAGGTGCTTCGACGGGTGGGTCGGTGGGTTTGCTCGACGAGTCTGGGGAAGAGCCGTTGGCCACCACGGCCGCGTACGTCCCTTTGTTGCTCATTCTCCACCAGTCGATACGACAGAGAGTAGTATAGGGTAGAGAGAGTAGTACGGCGAAGCTGCCTCGACTGGCTGTGTAGACTGCTGTCGATGTCGACCTTTGTAATGCAAGTACAGAGGAGAGAGAGGGGGTGGCAAAAAAAAGCAGGTGCCGATGGTGTCGGAGTCTTGTCGTGTGCTCGACGTCAGCGCTGATCATCGCCACGTGACCCCTTAAACACGTCACCCATATAAGATATCCGATCAGCAACAGCAACTGCTCACGAGCAAAGAATCCATCACTACTCGATCTACAACATCTCTTCGTCACATACCTGTCTTCGACAGGCGCAAGGCGACAGGAGAGATGTCCCTCTACGCCGATGAGGACCTGTCCCTCGCCCAAGACCTCTCCGTCGCCGGTCCATCAACCTCCTCCCTCTCTTCCAACGCACCCGCCGACCCCCTCCAAGCTCTCTCGGCCGCGCTAACCTGTCCCGCCGAAAGCGCCCAACAAGCAGAAGCCCTCGTTGCAGCTGGAACTCGATTCGAGGAACATCCCGAACGTCTACCGGAACTATGCGTGCAGCTGCTCCCGATGGTAGCGGACGGAGGGGAGAGTCTGTTGCGCAGCTGGACGTTGGACATGGTAGCGCTCGCCGTGGGCCGTAGCGGGCTCAAGATCGACGTCAAGCTCGCCGTCGCGCAATCCTCGCTCGAGTCGCTCGCGCGAATGCTCGACAGTCAATCCATATCAACAATCAAAGCTGTAATTCCTATCTTCTGCACGATCCACCCTATCCTCTTTCGCCTGCTCGCTACTTCGAGACCTCCACAGGCGATATACGACCTTTTTCGCGCTAGCAAAGCGCGTATACTGGCACTGGCTCTGGACCCACATGCTCAGCCACAACATGTCGGCGTTCGAGCGCGAGCGTGGAAGTTTGTGCAGAGGGTCTTGCTGGCCGGCACACGTGCTGCCGGGTCTGCCGACCCCAGGCTGCAAGCAAAGGCGGCCAGTGGAATGGCGTCGGATCCGAATATAGCGATGATCACGCGCGATAGTCCCCTTAGCATCAACGAACTCGAAGACGAAGCCAACCTCCTCAGAACACAGCTGGTCACGCAAATGTACGCCTCGGATAACCCGGCGGTATTACAACCCCTATTCAACATCCTTCCCTTGCTATGCAAGTCGCGCCCCACCCTCGCGGCACTCTTGGTGTCATCTATGACCTCGTGGTCGCCCGCAGCGCTCGAAGCGTCCGGCAAGCCTGCCATGCAGATTAGAGCAGTGGAGAAGACCCTCAGACTGGCCATGTCGCATGTTGTGCGACATCCTTCTCTCGCGCAATTCTCGGCGCAGCTGAATGACGCTCTGTTGCGCCAGAAACAGAGGATGGAAGCTGCTTTCCTTGTGGAGAACGAGCAGCGCAAGGCACGGCGAGAAGCGCAGAAGAGAGGTGGGATACCTCAAGCCGAGAGCAGCGCGTCGGCTGCGAAACGCGCAAAATTCGAGCTGGACTCGACTCCTGCGCCTGCACCCAGCACTACAGCGCCGTTCGACGTGACAACCCTTCCCCTTGAGGCGGTCATCGATGCGGTCATGCAAGGACTTGGGTCGGTGCCGATCGAGCTTGTCAATGCTGCCATCGAGGTCAGTATTCCACTACTTGGCCTGTATCTGACAAAGCTGACCGCAGGATGCACGGCAAGCAATAGTCGAAGGACAGCCAGATGCTGTACCTGTTTTAGCGACATCTCTCGGCGTCGTCTCTGGCACTGGAGTCAAGGACGAGGACGAGGATGAGATCCTCAATCCACTCGATATGGACATGGACGACGACGACTTTTTGGTCAGTTCGTTCTGTTTGCACCATGGCTAAGGCTCACGAGTAGCTCGGCCGCACCGCCGAGGAAGAAGAAATCATTGCATTTGCCGATTTCACCCTGCCTCCTCCAGAACCCGTCGATCCAGGCGAGAAAGACGGCCTGGTCAACCTGACATTAGAGAGGATATGGCAATCGGGAGACGAGCTCGCTTCTCTGCCAGACTTACAGCCGAAAGACGGGACGAAGGTCGCAGTACAGCCAAAGGAAATGTGGATGTTATTATTGGCTCGATTGGCCACTCGCGGTCCAGAAGTGCGGAGGACTATGATTGCAGATTACGTCGCGGCGGACTTCTCGGCCAGGTCAATTCTTCCCTTCTTCTTTTCGGGGAGTGTCGCTGATTTATAGATCCAAGTTCGCGGCTATATGGCTTAATGAAGAGTGGTATACACAAAAAGTGCACGGGAAGGGCGAGTACGCCTCGAACCTCGATACGGTCCTCCACGCCTGTCTTGCCAACCTCGACGCCAAAGACAAATCGCTGTCCAACTTTCTCACGTCCTTGCCTGAGATCACCACTTCTGCCGTGGCAGTCCTCGAAAAGCTATCCGAGGACACAGAACGATCTGTCCCTGGCCTGCTGGCGCTTCGAGATCTCGTCGAAACTCGTCCGCCAATACGCGACTTGGCACTTCGGACGCTTCTTGAGCTGTGTACACACCCGGACCGCAAGACCCGCTTCCTTGCCATCTCGACTGTCCGTCGATGGGTACCGTCGTCGGCGATGAGCGACAAGGTCGTCGGCTTCGCCATGGGCGTCTTCCGCAAGCTTGCCCCTACTCCCGCAACAACTGAAACGGAAGGAGGGGATGTCGACATGGAAGAAGGCGAACAGCCCGAAGAATCCGTCGAATCTAAGTTCCTCACCACTCCATCGATCGAGACGGTGCAGCAATACCTCGAGCTCGTCTTCGCTCTTACCAAGCGGCGCGAAGACCTCCTGGACGACATCTTCTCCCTCTATCCCAAGATGGACCCCTCGATCCAAGAAGCGGTCGAGGCGGAGATCTCGCGTCTCGTGCAGAGTATGGGACCCACGCCCAAGTTGCTCGACACGCTGCGCAACTTCCCGGCTGGTGCGGAGAAGTTGGCGCTGCGCGTGGTCACTATTTTGAGTGGTGATAGGGGTGGTGCGGTCTTGGTTGGTCTGGTCAAGGGTTTGATGCAGGATAGGGAGTTGGATCCGAGATTTATCATTCCCATTATTGGGCAGTTGGACAAGGTGAGTCGTCTTTCGAGGCCAGGGGGCAGTGGCTGATTGGCAGGCCGAGATCGAGAAGCAGATCCCGAGAATCGTTAACCTCCTCGCCGAGCCGGACTCGCGGGACCTCGTCCGCTCGGCGTTCGCGTCTGTACTGCAGAAGATGACCCCTGCCGACCTGCTCGTCGCGCTGCACAATGAGGAGACGGGTCTCAAGCAGACGATCGAGGGTGGGTCCACCAATCTGAATTTGCATTGTGTTGGATGGGTTGCTGACTCGCAGCAATTGGCATTTGTTTCAGCATGACAACCGTCTTCCGCTCCGACGTGCTCGCCGCCGCCCTACAACGCATAGTCGAGCTCCCCTCACTCCCACTCGTATTCGTCCGGACCACCATCCAAGCAGTGACGACCTACAAGTCCCTCATACCCTTCATAGCCAACACCGTCCTCCCGAAACTCATCAACAAGCGGATCTGGGAGGTACCGCAATTGTGGGACGGGTTCATGCGACTCGCTCGGCTGCTGGGGCCCGCGAGCCATGGCGCGTTGGTGCAGTTGGGCAAGGAGCAACTGAAAGAGGTGGTGGAGAAGCAACCGGCGTTGAGGACGGGTTTGAAGACTTTCCTGGGTAATCGTCCAGGGGCAAAGGGCGCTTGGGCCGAGGTGAGTCCACAGAGGTGAAATACGAGCGGACCGCTGACGTGGAGATCTTTGGAGAGGAGTGAATGAGGTGCAACGAGCCGTTTGTCAAGCAGGATCACCCATTCGTCAGAAGACGGGTATGAAATCTTTCAGATTGCAATACTTGCTTTGGTATTCCCCTGGAATTCGCAAACTGATCGACTCGATGCTGAAGGGAGGGAGCTCTGACCAATTTTTTGATTTCCCATCTCAGTTGACTATTGCCACGGGCACATCAAATCCTTCTCAATATGTGCGATCATCAAACCTGCTTTCATCGATTGGAGATTCTCATTGCCAATCTCGCACATATTTTGAAATGTGGTCGCGACGCATTCCAAATCTCATTGCAGTATTTGCATTGCCGCGGTTTGCAATGAGCTGGTGCTCCTTTCATTTGGGCTCCACCGGCCTTTTGTCAAGAGGATATAAATAGGACAGAATGGGGACAGCGTCCTTCACTCCATACTAGTTTTCACTTGTTTCCTACGCACTCCACACAAGCGCACAAGCACACTTTCAATCTTTGCCACTAACCAAAGATGTCTTGCCCCACCACAATGAAATGCCCTGTCCAGGACGGAACCGAGGGGCGAATTCTCCTTAGTGATTTTTACAAAGCTATGCGAACTTCGGCAGATACAAACACCTGCGGCCACGCTGAGACTACTGAGCCGATTGAACTGTTCAAGGCCTGGGCCTTCAAATCACACTCACACTGGGGAGACAATGTGTCACTGGTTGTGACTTGGGAAGATAAGAGTCGCGAAGTGGTCAACAGGGTCTACGATTCCCTCGACAAGGACAAGTTGGAAACTATGCTGATCGAGGGGACGAGGAAGTCCAATGATCATGATGGCTCAATTGAGACCTCGGAGGAGGAGGCCGGGGCCTATGTGCACTACACCCTCAGCCCTAACCGTTGGGTAACGGCTACTTTGCCTGCCAACGACGATGACAATACCGACGAGGATGACAATTTGTGTGTCAAAAGGGAAGCCACATCTGATAAGGGTGGTGGCACCAAGGAGGCTGCGGAGGTAGAGACTGGTGATATGGGGATGTCTGGGTCGCTTGAACATCCACCGGATCCGCTACGGTCACAGGCAACATCATTCAACCTCTTCTGCCAGTAGCATGGTTCTTCCGGCCTGTGAAATAATTGAGATAAGGGGAAAGAGATCTTTTGAACCATTTTTTTTTGGCATGCCCATATGTATTTCAAATGACACCAAAGACCGGCACAGGATCACATGACTCACCGCAACTCATCAGGCCTTGCTGATCCTCAGTGACCTCCGTGATGCAGCATCAACGATAGCTATCACAAATGACACCAAAGGATCAGTCAAAGCCATGTGAGCCAGCGGACCTCCCCAAACTCAACCCAGCCTTGCCGAGCTTTGTTGACCTCCTCCAGTCTCCACCACGTGGTACCGGTCAACAATAGGCCTCTTGCCCAACATGAGCTATGTCGACAACAATGAGATCCACACTCTCAACGCTCTCGCTGCTCTTGCCGCTCCCACCACAGCTCCACAATACCCCACCAACACAACAGACAATGAGCTCGACAACAAACAATAACTTGCCGAAGGACAACAAGCCTCAACGGATACAATGAGCAACAGAGAGGAAGTCCTGGACCTTGCCACGGATACTTAAAGCCGGCTCATAGGATTGTAGAACTCCAGTACTCTTGTGATTGTTGCATTGAGACTTCTCTTACACATACTCTCACTCGCTCCGTCCCGCTAATGGCTGCTGAAGTCAGCACTTTTTTGGCAACTCTGGTCTAGTCTCGCCAACTCTTGTCTGGTCTTGTCGACCTTTGTGGACTTTGCCTAGCCTTGTTGAGTCTAGCCGACCTCTTGCCCTGTCCCTCTTGACTTTCTCTCCTATCCATGTTGAAGTCAGAGAGACCTAGTCATTGTGTGACAGGCTTTAGGACAGAGACAGTGAGGGTGTTGTGACAGGAGCTTTCATTGAAGGCCAGAGCATTCACCTGAACGGGTCTGAGGCATATATATGATGGCACGTTCAGTCCCAGGGATCCTTTCCCCAAGGATCAATTCTATCAGACTATACAGTCATAAGTTACACCCTAGTGTCACAACGGCCACACCCATCACAATGACCCACTTGGCAAGGATCACGTGTGTCAGTTGTCACGTGACGTACCTCGGTGATTTGGGCTGGCAAACCTCGATGAGGGTGGCTGGATATAACGCAAGGAGGAAGACTGTTGTAGCTTCTTCAACACTCTCTGATTGAGTCTCATGGATACACCCTGACAATCTCACTCTCTCCGTTGGCCTCAGTGTGGAACCTCACTCCACGGCTGGAATCTTGATGACCTTGATTCCTTTCCACCTTGACGTGTATCATCCCCTGGTTGTGCTTGAGGGCATCTACCGGCAGGAGAGCGCAGCATTGTGACACCTGGTTCCAGAGCCTTGCACTTGACCGCTTCCCCATTGCTTGCTCTGCCACCCCCGCTTGCCACAATGCCTATCTCCGGGTGAGGCAAGTCCTACCTTTGCCATTGACCAAGTCATGAGGTTCAGTGGTTGTACCCACTTTGCCCTTGGTACAACCCAAGCTCGCCATGTACAACCATCACCGTCTACTTGTTGCCGGACATCAAGGCCGCTGCGTGCAAGTTGTAACACATGGTGAGTTACTTGGAGTGGCAATGGGACCTGAGGTTATCACAGCGGGTTACCAGGATAAGTAGTGACTTGGTCTTCATGGGGGAATAAGTAGTGGATTGAATAGGCGATCAGCGGAATAAGTAGTGGATTGGGTAGGTGATTGGTGGGAAAAGTAGTGTGTTGAATTGGTGGTCGATGGAATAGGTAGTGAATGTGGCTGGCGTGTTGTTGGTGTTATGAGCCGAGTGGCAGGGTCATAACACCCATGGTGAATATGGAATCTTGAAAATACCACTGATGAGATTGGAAAAGCTTGCAAATCCGTAAGTTGGAAATCTGTGAATCTTTTTCACCTCCCTGAGGATGCGCAGTGCATTGGAAATGGTCTGGTCAGTGAAAGCAAGAAACCCTTTGTGAATGCCTGCTCTTTTCACTTTACAAGAATAGTGTAGCCTGCCTCATTTTAAAGATATAAAGCCCCCTCTCCTGCTACACACTGAATGTTTCCCACTAGTGTCTGCTTACACTCTCACCAGTCATCTGCTCTGTCATTGCCAACCTATATTCACAGCTACGCCTACAGCCCAACATGCAGCATACCACTGGAGAGGCCAACAATGACCATGATTTTATACGTGGGGTGGGCACTAGTTTTGGAAGAGGTCAGGCACAAGGTTCTAGCATCACTCCCCCAAGAGGGCCGCCCAACTCAAGTAGGACAAGGGGAGCTCAGAGTGGATACCAACCTCAGGGTCTGAGTAGGGGTCCAGGGCAAGGGTCCAGCAGGTCACCCAACATGGGCACAAGTTCGCAACCAAGTGGAGACCAATTTATGGGAGCTGGCGTTACATGGAGAGACTACAACATGGCTCCACCAAGTTATGCTGCACCACTTCAGGTGAGTTCTGTCATGTGGAGAATGATAACCTCCACATCCACATCATTACAGGATACCATACTGTGAGACAGGGAGAGTCACACTCAGAGTAAGCTTTTGACTGACCTTTGTAGACCAACCACACCCTACTTTCTCCAGCTTCAAACTTGGTAGGACGCAAATATTGGCCCCCAGCATATCTGAACTATTATGTCTATGGAGAGTCTGGGTATCAGATGAAGGTCTACCGGGCCCCTGAAGACACACAATCTTTGGATCGACAATCAATTGATCTCTTGCAACAGCAAGGTCGAATTGTTCCCCTAACATATATTCAAAAGGCACTAATGACACACCTTGCGTCAGGGGTAACCAACTCAGTTTGGATAGCCACACTCCGATCCACCAGAGATGTGGATCCATCAAATGGAGACTGTGGAATAGTTCAATATGAACCAAGCATAGTCTCCCGATCACACTTTGCACAATCTGACACATATTGGCCACCACAATCCACAAAGGGATTCTACAACCTCCTCTCTTTCTCGCAAATTTCCACAAGCATGCCAAACCCTAGGTGGCTGACCGAGAACGAGATGATCACACAGCTTACAGAGCTTCACAGAGCGCTGCCAGCCAAGGGGAACCCATGTAACTTTTGGGTACCTTGTGTTGGGAAAATACTCACCGCCCATACAATGTTTAATGAAAGGGGATGGCCCGGGGGTTGGGTGAATCTTCAGCTAACAGAGTCAGGGAAGACAGCCATAGAGACGGAGATAAACACATGGCTAGAAAGTACTTCAACAGACCTACACCAAGCTGGTAAAGATGGTGTCTCTGATGAAAAGGGCAGCAATACGGATGAGGACCCATACTTTAGTCGAGCATTCCGGCGTGTCAATACATTTTAGTGAGAGGCGTCCATTTGTAAGGGCAAATTTGACACTTGTCACAAGCAACATTGTCTGAAACACAAGTCACTACTTATTCTGCCGATGGCCTATTCTGTCCACTACCTTTTCCACCAACACAGCCCAAGTGCCTACTTTTTCTGCCCATCACATACCCAATCCGCTACTTCTTCCGCCAACCCACCCAAATTGATGCCTCTTCCAGTAATTACCTACAGACCTCACTACTTTTTCCGGTGACCTTCCTTGGCCACGTTCAGCCCCCTTACCATTCCAAGTAGTTTATTCAGCCTCTGCAGCAAGGTGTCATGAATCAATAGTACAGACATCGGGATTAGGCATTCAGAGTACCAACCAGAGTCCGGAGCTTCAGGGAAAGATGCTCAGCGGGTGCTTAGAAGGTTTGTAGCAGTCTCTTAGCAAATTTATTGCACCCTCTTAGCAACTTTGTAGCAAGTGCTTGGAACCATGGGTGGCAAATTTTATAGTGCTTAGAATCTGGGTGAAAGGATTAAGCAGGCGCTCTGGCTGGTGAAGACCTGTTCCCCAGTTATGGATCAAAAGTCATCTTCTTGCCTGTCTTCCTAGTCAAGCTTCCACCCCCCCCCCCCCCGGTCCCCAGACCACATCCAGTGCCGCCCTGCACCATCATTCTGTTACACAACAAGGCTATACCCCTGACATGCCAGCGACTAGTCACTCCTAGCCCAGTCAGTTTGCCACTCACAGTAGTGCGCGCCCAGCCCAGTCCAGCCCCAATCCTACCACCCTCCGTCCCACCAGTCATCACTTGAGGAGAATCGCTTGCAGACGAGAAATATTGCCAGTGGTAAATGTTTCTCTCATGGAACAGGTGGCAAATGGGTTGCAAATGTGATTGGCATACATAGGGCTCTTGTCTATATAAAGTGGCCACTTCCCAGCCATGACTTCTTCTTCAGCAATATATCTTTGTGTCTCATCACAAAAGTCACACAGCTGGTCTGAACCCAGTACTCCTTGTGACCTTGTCCCCTCAGTCCCCTTCTCCTACAACCCAGAGACTAGACCCCTCATTACTGTCAGGATATTGCCACAGCATCCTGACAACACGTAGCCTGTAACTGACAAACCAAGACCAAGGCAAAGACCAAGGAGGCGTTTGAGCTAAGCCTCAGGCAGAATCGTCCCATCACCAATGAAACTATTTGTCTCGAATAGTTATAGACAGTCATCGATAGCACCTAAATCATCCAGCATCCTGCCAAGACCCGATAAGTGACTGATGAAGACGGTGGAACACACAGAATGAAGTGAATCAGGCAAGCCACACTGAGAAGGGTGCGGGCCCGATTAACTATGGATGTGGCATATCACCTGAGATAAGAGGGCAATACAGGATGGGCACGGAGCAGATAAGGTGAGAACTAGCAGAGCTAAAGACGGACAGAAGCAATTGGAAACGAATAGCAATGACTAGCAACTGGATGGAACATTCCAAGACGGAGAGTGCTAGAATCAGTTCGGATGGTAGAAGGATCAAGGAAAGATGCTTATAGACAAGAGATTGCAGAGGAGGAACCTTAGCAATCTAGTTAACTACTCCTCAAGGTAGAATACATGTTTTACTTAGAGAATCAACGGTACCAGTGACAAGAAGTAGACAGACAACGTGAGTCTTGATTGCTCCTCACCCAACCAGTTCATATCTGCTCTTGTGCATTCATATCTGTTACAAATAGAGACTGAGAGTTAGCAATCGACACGAAGCGTTAGATTGTGGTGAGCTTTAGTTGGATCCAGAATAGGTCACCGGTGTCAGACTTTCCCATCTCAGTTGAGTATGAGTATTGCCACGGGCACAACAAATCCTTCTCGACTGTGTGCAATCATCAAACCTGCTTTCAGCGATTGGAGATTCTTATCGCCAATCCTGCACATATTTCGAAATGTTGTTGCGACACATTCCCAATCTCATTGTAGTGATTTGCAGCGGTTTGCAATGAGCTGGTGCTCCTTTCGTTTGGGCTCCACCGGCCTTTTGTCAAGAGGGTATATAGGACAGAATGGGGACAGCGTCCTTCACTCCATACTAGTTTTCACTTGTTTCCTACCCACTCCGTCCCTTACACAAGCACACAAGCACACTTTCAACCTTTGCCACTGACCAAGATCCACAAGAATGCCTCGACTACACCGCGGCGAACACCACCAACACCACCGCCAACGCCTCCAACAGGTGAGTGGGAAGCCACAAACCCAGGAAGCATACGGGCCATGAGACGATGGATATGTACTCATGTCAATAGGAAGCGCTGACGGCAGTGGAGTAGGCTGCCGCCCAAGCGCCCTGAAAATAAGCTGCTAAAAGCTCATCAGGTGCTGTTTTATGGCGCCGGGAAGACATCTAAATGGCGAGATTGGAGCTTGAAGGAAGATGAACTATGGGCAAAGACCACAACCCTCCCCGTGGAATCACTGGCAACTGTAGAAGAGCAGCAAGAGCGGTTCATGCGCACGATCTCCCTACACTCCGAGAATAGCGCAGTCGTCTGTTTGGACGTCAGACGTGAGATGACGGATGCCACCTCATCGGACGGTACGGGCCTCGTGATCTATACGGGGCCATGCACGGTGAATGGTTTGGCGATCCGACCAGCGTGCCCCGGTCTTTTCCCCGCTGACGCCTGGCCCCCTGTGACCGTGACCGTGACAGTTCCGACAACGACTCAAAACTGGGAGCTCCAGTCGGTGACATACCCGCCAGCAATTCACAATGGACGCAAGAATACGCTTCCCAAAGGAACCGACTCCGCCGAGGAGGCCTGGGGACCCTACGACATCCACGCACGCATTGAAGAGGAGTGTGAGAAGTCCCAATCGATCCCGACCGTCGTGACTGTCCCCATTTTTCTGTGCAAAATTGGAGATTTATTGCGAAAGGGTGGTTGGGCGAATTACCGAAGGGTGTCTCCAGAGGAGACGGTGTCCACAGCGGCCGTGTCCAGCTCAGTCGGAGACAGTTCCAGCACCTACATATAATGTGCGCGCTAGCTGGATCAGCACCGCACCTGAGCCCCTCATTTCTTCTGACTCAGATTGAGCATGAACGGTCCTTTTGCTTCATGTGAGTACAAATATGCATACGATACTGTGACCGGCGGTGAGATCATGAAGAGGCCGCAAGACTTGACACATGGGCTCATTCCTCCCCACGAAGCAGCTTTTCCTCCGCAGGATACTCCCACACATGCCCCTGCCATCGATGCAGCATCCAGAGCACTGCAATACTCCCCGCGTACAGGATGAGGAAAACCAGAAAGACGACCATGAGCGGCAGTCCCACGCCGAGGAGGTTGTACATGGGGTTGAGAGAGATGTCCGCGTTGGAATTACCGTCATCGTCGAGGAAACGGATCACCTTCTGCCCGACATCGAGGAAACCGAGCGCAGACAAACAGACGCCCATGATGACTTGGCCGCCGTGGATGATATGGTGGGCGATGCCGTCATAGCGATACCACAGCGCGTTGCGGAGGGCAATCAACATGAGGCAACCGCCCTTATGGTCAGACAATCTTATCCACGAAGGCGGCTGCTGACTCACGGCAGCGGGAAAGAGCCACAGAGCTCCGCTGAAGGACGTGGTGAGAGGTCCCTCCATCACCCTGACGAGCAGGTCGAATGCTTTATTGTGCCGCTGAAGGCTGAGGGTCGCGTTGTGCGGATTGCTCACTTCGACCGCGTAGAGCGCTTCCACCGCTTCGAGGGTGTCACCTTCGACCTCAACGCCGTAGCTCTTTGCAGTTGAATGACTTCCACTAGATCAGCTGCATGAAGACGCTCACCACTGCTGTCGCGTAAAGAATCTGCCCAAAGTACTGATAGTTGAGGATCTCCCAGTCCTCTGAAACGTCAGCGCAGCCCAAACGAAACATCCTGTCGGTCGCCTCACCAGCCGGATCAGATTGCTTTGTCAGGTTGAGGAGATCCTCGTACATCTGCTCATACCTACGGGATCAGCTTCCTCTTCGAGCAAAAAAACCAGGAGATACGCACGGGGGATTGAGGTCCAGCTTGTTGAAGTATTTGCGTACTGCCGCGGCATCGCCTGTCCCAAAAACTCTATCATTACGGATGTCATCGGTGAGAACCTCGAATTGCGAGAGGACCTTGACGAAGCCATCTTGAAAGGCAATGTTGATTATACAGTTCTACCGCTCGTCAGCGTCGTCTCAGGGCATTCAATTTACGAGACACATACGACAGTCGCGGCGAGCAACAGCAGCAGACCAAAGTGCAGCGGAAAATGGACGATCTCCCAAAGATACGCGCGCCTGACACCTATTCGATCTTCTCGACGGAAGCGCGAGAACATGAATGCCCAGATGATGTAGTATATGCCGATAGCCAAGAACACCTGCAGATACTGAGGAGAGTCAGCAAGCGCTAGACGACAATTGAAAGATCGTACTGTGTCAACGCTGCTGACAGACAGTCCAGTGATTGCACTGTTAAACGCCCTGGTCAGACCGACGAGACCTTCGCCCCTGCAAAGTCAATACATGCCGCTAGGTGGGATGACGACTCACAAGATGATCAGTGAAAAAGCGCCATACCGCTCCGCCACCTTTGCGGTATCTGCATACGCATGCAGGCGTTTACTGAGCTGCGCAAACCCGCCGAGGATCTCAATGGCAATTCCGAGGTAGAACAGGGCCACCTGAGTGGTCAGACGAGCCATCGCAATTCCCGACATACCTTGGCGACCGCCCGGCTTTTGCTTGACGCAGGAATGACGATGGCGATGATTGACAATAACCCGGAGAAGAGGAGGAAGGCGATAGAAGTTAGATGACCAGAGATGCGTCGATTCGTCTTCTTGCCCATGTATGCACCTGGCATGAGCACAGAGGACGACAGTAGACGCATAATCGACTCACTGACTGCGAACTGGAAGGCGAGCATGAAACGAGATATGGTATAGGCGATAACTACAGTGAGGAAGCTGTGATTCGCGTCAGCTGATCATTAGCGAGAGACTTCAAATGCAAGAGCAAGACTTACTATGTTGCGTCTGCTCGTCACTAGTGAGATCCGGCATCGAGTCGGGATTCTGGATCCTGCCCGGCGCCCAATTGCCCGACGCCGCGCCGATGTAGATGAACACGCCAATCTGAAAGGCCTTGAATTGGCGATGGAACAGGTCTTCCGCTTGGTATCGCACGTCGTAGTGTGTCTGGGACGCCCATAACCAAGCGATGAGAACATAGTAGGAGAAAAAAGTGACGAGGGCGGCAGGAGTGGACAGCTCGTTCGTCTCGCTGAAGACGGACAAAACGGCCACAACGACCAGGTCTGCGCGTCAGCTGGAGCTCGCCCAGAATGAGTGGGAACACACCGTAGAACAGACTGAGCCACTCGGTGGCTTCCGAATCCCGAGTGAGCCAGAGCTGTTTCCGCTTGTTCTTGGAATTGGGGTCAAGTTTGCTGGGCCAGCGTAGGATGGGGATGCGGGGGAAAGGCTTGCGGTGAGCACCTTTAGAGATGTCGAATCGTTTCTTCCTCGATCTTGCCCCTGGTGTCACGCCTTCCGACTCTACAGCTCTTCCTTTGCCTCGACGCTGACGACCATCAGACTTGTCGAAAGAGGAAACCCTGGCTATCTCATCTGCTGCCTCGTTGCTCTTGACGGATGTCCCGAGCCTAGAAGAGCTTCAGCTGCTAACATCGGATTTGAGAGATCGACTTACTCCTTGGTCTGGGACTCCGAGCCTGGCGTGATTTGCCAGTCCTTATACCCCATCAAAGGCTCGACCGCCGGGGAGTCACCCAAATCCAGGTCCAGCCATGGTTGTCTAGCATCCGCGCCCGAAGAAGCCTCTCCCAGCTGACCATCCTTCTCCTGCGCCGGATCCATCGTGCTTTCCGCGAGCTAGTCAAGACGAGCTCTTTGACAGTCGTGTGCGAATAAGAGGTCGCCAATATAGTGGGCGCCTCCTCATTGGAGCGCTGACGGTGCTCCGAGACTTGCCCACCACCGCCTCGCCGTCGGAGACGGCGATGAGGACGGAGAACTCTCGGCAATCCGGGCTCTAAATAGAGCTCTGAACAGCGATCGCAGTCCAGGCACAGCTTCCGAGACGGCGAGCCCGAGCGTGATGGGGACAGCGATGACGAGTGTGATGAGTGTTTGAAAGAGGTGTTGAAATGTAAGCTGGAATCCATGAGAAATCAGTCTGGGCGCCGCCGATGTTTCTGCGAATACAGTTCAGTGTTCATCGGGTAGGACTGGAGAACAAGGTTACGCCAAGACGACCTGGACCTTCGGCGTCGGCACGGGCGGAAGAGAAGACCATGTTGAACCCTGAATATCGAAGAGAGCAGGACTGACGAGCCCGATTGCGACTATTTCGAAGTTGAGTCTGCTTTCTGAGACCAAGCTGGCGAGTCGATTGTCAAGCGCGTCAAACAGACGAGACTGTTGGAGCTAGAGCGAGCGGCGCATGGTAAATGTCGAGCTCGCAGGCGTCGCCGATGATGCTGAAGAGACGGGGTACGTGGGATCGAGATGAGCGCGGCATGATTAGCGTCCATAGCGTGTCGACCGGGGAGTCGTCGGGCGATGGAAGAATGTCGAGACCTGACGACCTCGGTCAGAGCATTTGGAGTGAAAGCTTCTTCAAGGCGAGGGCTCACAGAAAGTGTCGTTGAGGTCGATATGGACGGCGTCTGATTCTTCCGACTCGACTGTGATCGCAGGTGCTTCGAGCGGTCGTGCGGTCGGTACTTGAATGCAAAGTGCGAGCTCTTCAAGTCCCCTACCTCCTCTTTTGGGGACCCTGTCCAGCGACCTTGCGGCTCAGCTGCAAGGATCGGTTTGGGTGGATGAGAGGGCGTTTGTGGCAGTGGCCTGGTGGGTGTTGGGCTCGTGCTGCGCGGTAAAGGAAGACGCATGACCAGTGATAGTACCATCGCGGCGCCGCGCTGGGCCACTTCCAGGTGGGCGTCTAGTGTCGATGTTACCCGATGTTGAACAAGCAAGTACCGGGGCGGGTGGACGACCGCCACCTGCCACCTCAAGTCGCGTCTCAAATTACCACTCTCGCCCTTTATTTCTTTCTTTCTTTCTTTCTTTCTTTCTTTCTTTCTTTCTTTCTTTCTTTTTCTTTCTGTCTTCTCGTGTTGTCTGACACCCCGTCCTGCTCGGGGAGCAGACCAGATTGGGCAAGCTGCAGAGCTGCCAGAGGTCAGCGCAGGGTCGACCTCATTCAAGCCCTTTGCCCCCACAACGGCTCCCCTCACCCCGCGGGGCCTACTCGATATGAGCACTGCTGCCGAGCGCGCCTGGGCAAACCCCGTCATCCGTTCATCGATATACTCGTTTCTCGACCTCCCAGGTGGACCCGTAGACATGCTGCTCCTCAACAAAGAGTCCCTACACGACGCACTCCGAGCTCGATTTCGACAATTCAAGCACGTTCACTTGACGAGCTTTCGGTCCAATTGCGAGAACAGGGTGAGCCGGTTATAGAGCAAGACACGCGGGCTCTGATCGCCAGCATCGCTACCAGACTTGCCTCTCCTATGTCCACGAGCTTGAGCGCGCCATATCTGGCCGAGCAGACGTGTTCGACTCCCTTGACGTCTACCCAAACGTGAGGGTCATTCGCGACACGTCCCGTCAGGGCGGCCACCACGTCATCTGTCTATCGGGACCACAAGAGCCTGGTCGTCCACCCCAAGCCGTCATCGAGACCACACATCTCTGGGAGATGAGCTGGCTCGAGCCCGGAAGCGACACATACGACGAAATAGAGGAGGACGAGCAAATCTCCCTCGTCCAGAGGGGCGTACCGAGGAACGTCCTGCCGAGCGGCTGGAATGTCGAGTATCGAGCAAGAGTCGGAATCGACTATAGGCAGCCTTTCGACCCTGAGTGGAGCCCTCGATTCTGCCAGGACCTCGAACGGATGTGTCAGAATGGACTGGGCCCCTTTGAAGACGGCGCAATCGTTACCGAGCTCACCTTGGGGTTCCCGATCAACCCGAGCGCCATCGTCAGAGCAATGCAGGCTTTGTCTGCCAGAAGCTCGCAACTCGTCCCTCGATTCCTCCACGCGGCAGTCCGCTTGCATGCGGTAGAGGATGTCACTGCACTCGTTCGAGCGTGCGGGGACAACAGACTGGAACGCCTTCGTCTCGGCGCTCTAAGCGACCCTCTGCACGAGTCGATGAATCTACCCGGGTGTCTCACACTGCTGGACCTCCTCAGGTCTGATAACGAGGCGTGGCAGGGCTGCGAAGACATAAAGCGCCTGGCTCTACGCGTCAAGCACGACAGGCTCGATCAGCTCTCGCGTGTCTTTTACGATACGGAGGACTTGCAGTCTGCTGCAAAGGCGATTTGCAAACGCATCGGAAGTCATCTCTCTTCTGATGAACCCTCGTTCACCAGTCCAAGACTTCCGAAGCTAGAAGCATTCGAAATCACATTGTGCTGGCCGACTGCTCCGCCAGTGTTCCACGACGCGTATATCTGCGCGGAAGACGATCTCGAAGAGGATCACATGGAGGATGCGCGACAGGCCTTGTGGTCTCTGCTCAGGTTGAACGACGCCGAGGTGGACGCCCTCGCTGCATTTGGACCGATCGGTTATCGATGCTCATTCAAGCTATGGCACGCTATTGACTCTCCTGCATCGAGAGGGGCCTTGTTCATGCAGGAGTTGGGTGAGCGCCTTACCCGAGACGTCACAAGTCGCTTCGAGGGCCGAAACCGAGTCAACCGAGATACAGCAGGGTCTACTCCTGTCACCACAATGATGGCTGAGGCGCCCGCCAGTCCGACGTCTTGCGAGGACAGTGACGAACTAATCGAGACGAGCGCGAGCTCCGAAGAGTCTGTTCATGTCGTTGTGACGCCTTGATCGCCTCCGAGGTGACTCGCCCGTCCGCCATTTCAAGGTCGCCATTTATGTATCATGTAGTCCGCTTCATCATGCTAGTATTACAAACACGGAGAGGTCTTGTATGTTGTATAGGTGCAGTCAATGCATATGTCGACTGTTCGCGCGTGTGATACGATCCATGGCTGTCCCCTATATATTTGAGACGTGGTGGACCACCTCCACTTCCCACTTGCCACCTTGAATCGTCCTCGTCGTTCTCCACTTGCCTCCTAAGGTTTCATCTTCTTGTCTCGCATCCGTCCTACAGGATCGAATCTGACTGTTTGCATGCTCACGGCAGCCGAGCGAGCATGGTGCAACCCTATCGTGAGGTCGTCGATATACTCGTATATGGACCCGCCAGGGCTCCTGCTCCTGGATAAAGCGTCTCTCAATGATGCCCTCCGACTGCGGTTTCGGCATTTCAAGCATACCTCGCTGGCCAGCTTCCGGTTGAAATGCGAGGACATGGCGAGTCTCCGCACTATACGAGAATAGAAGGTGACGGGGGCTGATCAAGAGAATCGCTACAAGGCATGCCTGTCATTCGTGCACGAGCTCGAGAGGGACCTCATCGACCGTGCAGGCGTGTTTGATACGCTCGACCTCTACCCCAATGTGCGAGTGATTCGTGACACCTCCCGACAAGGCGGTCCTCATGTCATCTTTCTCCCCGACCCTCAGGAACGCAACACCTCTCCGCGAGCGATCATCGAGACCACGGACGGCTGGACCATACGCTGGCTCGTCCCTGGAGCAGAGACGGACGATGACGACGAGGAGAACGAGGATCATGATCGGATAGGTCTCACGACGGAGGGACTTTCACGTGGCCTTCTACCAAACAGCTGGGACGTTGTAATGCGCAAGAGGCTACGGATCAACTACAAGCAGCCCTCTGATCCGTTCTTCCATCCGCGTATATGCGAAGGACTGGAGCGGTTCATCGAAGAGAAAATAGGACCGTTCGATGTCGAGGAGAGGATGGACAGTCTTGTGTTGGCGCTTTATCTCGAGTGTGAGATGGTCAAGGTTGCGATGCGCTGCCTCCGCAACAGAGAACCCGACCTGATCCCGCGATCACTCGAAGCTTCTTGCCGAGTGCATGATATAGACGATGTCGAGGACATTGTGCGATTGGCGGATCATCCGAGACTTGAGCAACTTCGCATCAACCCCCCAGACGCCGAGACCGCCGCCATGCATCAGACGATGAGTTTACCCGGTTGCCTCTCGCTGTTGGATCTGCTCGACTCGACCCCTGATGAATGGGAATACTCCAAGGGCCTCAAACATCTGTCACTTGTTGTGCGACACGACAGGATCGATCAGCTGCCCCGTCGGTTCGAGGACCCGCACGATCTCGCTTACGCTGTGGCTGCCATCTGCCGTCGGGATAGAAACTACCTATCACAGACACCGCCGTCATCGTCATCACCCAGGCTGCCTCGACTGGAGTCGCTCGAGCTCACACTGTGTTGGCACATCGATCCTGCCGTCTTCCATGAAGTCTATGTAGGCGAGGACGAGCCACTGGAGCAAGAGACTCTGGATTCTGTACGAGACCCATTGTGGATACTCGCACAATTGAGCGATTCAGAAATGGCATCGCTGGCCGCTTTCGGTCCCGCCGACTGTCGATACTCGTTCAAGCTGTGGCAGATGGCCAATGCCCCTTCGTCTCGGGGCGCTAGCCTCATGCAAGGTCTCGAGGAGCGGTTGAATCGAGATGTCGCAGAACGCATTTTGCGCCGACCACACCCACATGTCGAGTTGTCCCGATCGGTGGCTACCGAAGCTGCAGAGTTGCCAAGCAATGCGCATACCTCGACTGTCATGGGCAACGACAGTGTTTATGCCATGATACCAACGGGCAGCCTTGTGTGATCTCCAGATACCTCACACTGTGCTTCGTGTAGTCGCCGTCACATTTTCTCTTGCCCGGGAGAGTCTTGATGTTGTTACGAATCCAGCGCCCTGCCCGCTTTGGAGGGCATGCGTCTTCTCTGCGTATTGATGTTAGCACCAATCTGCGTGCTGCGAGTGCGTCTCCTCAAGCATGCATGTCAACTATGCCCAGCTCTCAAGTGAAGTGACAGAGTCTCTCGCTGGAATGGGGCAGTCATTACGCCGAGAATACCCCGATGTGGATGTTGTTCCATCTCTCTGCAACCCATCCATCACACCGTCATTCATCATCATCCTCTACGTGCGCAGCCAGCCTGGCATCGACAGGAGAAGAGGGTGTGCGGAAGGCTTGAAGGGCTTCTGCCGCATAGCTTCGAGGAAGCCAAACCAGAAGGGCACACCGACCGAGGGCACGGATTCCTCGACGCGGGCGTGTCCTTTGATTCATGACGGCCATCTCGATCTTCAGAGATCAAGCTCGATCCAGACCAGTGTTGTGGAGATGAAGGGTCTTCCCCTCTTGCCGCTCGACCACTCAACCCCTCAGACTTCGCTATAACCCTGCGCTATAATCCCTCCCTGTTCAGTTACCTGACGCGACCTCCGAATACGCGACGAGATGACGGACGGAGCGACGGGCAAGAACCCCAGGACATGTGATAATTGTCGGAAGCGCAAGGCGGGTCTTCTGTGTTTGAGATTGGTAGCCGAGCTGACGGGCAGGTACGCTGCGTCGAGAGCGAGACGATAGATGGGCCGTGTCAAGGGTGCGAGAAGCTCCAGCTCGACTGCACCCACTTGTACGTCAAGAAGAAGCCTGGGCGGAAGAACAAGCAAGTTCCCATCATACAGTTGGAGGCCTCATGAGCTGATGGCCAGCTTTGCTCTCAGTGTCAAAGCTGCCAAAGAAGCCGAGGCAGGCCGCTTTCACCCCTACGCCTCTCCCGACTCGCACATCGGCCCTCGTCTCCATGGTGTACCCATCTCCTTTTCCCCACTACCTCCCACTCTCTCCACTGCCGAGACTCTACACTCGGCCGACACTTACCATATGACCAACGGCTTCCATGCCGGCCCTTCACGAGCGACCTCATCTTTCACCCTCGATCTCGATGGCGGGAATCCCGAATGGCTCGGGACGATGGTCGACAGCGGCTGGACGGCAGGTGCGATCCTAGGCAGCGGCGATATCCCTGGGTTCAGCGAACACTTTCCCTCTGAACAAGCGCACCTCTTATCTCTCGAGACGTCGCCGGAGAGCGTCCTGACGGCTGTATCAAAGAAGACTGGATCGACCAAACATGACCGCCTGGTCGAGTCGAGCGAGTCGCAAATTGAGGATGTGACGACTTGGGGGAATATTTCTCACTTCATTAGCCTCTTCTTGCGCTATCTTTATCCTCTCGAACCGCTCGTACATCGACCAACTTTTGCTCATGATCTCGCCACAAGACGAGACAAGGTGGACTCGGACTTCCGAGCGCTCTTGCTCAGCATCGGTGGGTGGTTTAGTCCATGACTTTGGGCTTGCTGACTTGCAGTGGCATATGTGATCTCTCAATTACCCACCAGTCGGCTCGTCACAGAGGCTTTTGACGTGGATGGGCTCAAGCGGCTACAGCGAAGATGCCACCGCGCATGTAGGGCTCTCCAGCGGACTTACTATGGTCCGACCAATCTGGTGCAGATCACCACGATCATCTTGCAAGTCAAATCCTCATGTCTCGTCCCTTGCTGACGACCAGTGAAACCTTCTATCTCCTCTCGATTGGTCTTGGTCATACAGCCGCCGGCCGATTGGGGCAGGCAGTACAACTGGCTTTCTCCATGGGTATGCACGATGAAATCCGCACGTCGACGACCGGTCTCGATGTCATCGAGGTGCAGCTGCGGCGGAGGGTATTCTGGCAGCTATACGCGAGCGACAAGTGGGTCCGTCATTCTCCTCTTGGCGTCACTGATGTCAGAACCCGCGCTATACCGGGCTACCCTATGCTGTTGAACGACTTCCAGGGAGTCTGTCCCCTGCCCGAGGCGGTCGACGACGAGTATATCACCTCACAGGGCATCTTTCCTCAGCCACCCGGAATCACTTCTGTCTTGGTCGGCTTTGTGTCAATCTCCCAAGTCTTCCACATCATTTCGGAATGTTTCTTCCACCATCGCTGCATACAGTGCGGGCTGCGGACGACCGACCTGGCTTGGACGGCGGATGCGGACAGGAGGCTGCATGCGGTGCTACATACGCTGCCGCCGGCTTTGCTCGACCCGGCTAGTCTTACCGGTGAAGACGATCGGAGGGTGTTTGGGATGCAGCGGGCGAATATCCTCATCACGGCTGCAATTGCAAAATTTGCTCTGGTCAGCTGCAAGGTTCAAGAAAAGCCCGAAGCTCACAAGCAGTACGACCTTCGTGCCATCTTGAACGTGCCCGAGGCATCCTTGGCGCGAGAGAGACAGGCCATTGCTCGAGAGATTCATTCCTTGCTGATGAAGTGAGCATGATCTCCCAGCAGACAAAGTCGCTCACATACAGTATTCCGGTGGAAGACATGGCGTCCAACGGCGAATCTGTGCGCTGCAAGGTCTTCCATATTGCTTGCGCTTTGGTATCCCAAACCGGCGCGACTTCTGCAGACCAGGATCTAGTGAGAGACTGGTGCAACATGGTGCGTCAACCTAGGTCAATGTCGAAGCCCACTGCTGACACACGTAGTTCTCGGCCATCACCTTTGTTCAGATGCCTCCAGCCGCAGACGACTCGGAAAACTCTGCTACCCCCACGCAGCCGGCTCTTTTCCCGGTGCCGACAGCTTAGCTCATGAGCTACGCTCGAGGCCCAAGAGTCGTCAATACGAGTCTCCTGCGCCATCGAATTTGATTTCTTACAAAGTGCCTTGTGATTTCTCGGGGAGCTTCGCGACAACTTTCTCGACCATCTTACTTCACTCCCACTCGCACCGGCATAGTTCGCTTGTATGAGAGGCGCGTCTTCTGTAACCCACTCAGGCCTGCCCCTTGTTCCCTCGAAACGGCAGCGAGCAGCAACATCGAGCACTTTCTCGACCTCCCCACTCGAAGGCCATTCCTTCACACGCATCCGCCCTTCCTTTCATTCCTGACATAAAGCACGTCGGGGCTTGGGACAATGCGAGGGGCCCATCGAGTCGTTCGGCCACTCGCAGCTAAGCGAGCGAAGGTGAGAGAGGATATGAAGCGAGCCTCGACGAACACCCGCGTCCTTTCGCCTCTCAACTCTTACGACGTTCACGCCTCACATCGATCTCTTGAACCAACCTCTAGCTGTATCCGCACTCGCCATGCCCGCGCTGCCCATTATCAATTGCCGCTTCAACAAGCGGAATTTGCGGCCCAAGCACGTTGCCGCCCACGTCAAGCCAGTACCGATCCCGAAACTCGCCAGTCCCACCGGCCGGAATCCGTCGACTGGCTTCTTGAACCTGTACACACCCGACCCGGCCCCGTTGACATACAACGAAAAGACCCCTGGGTACCTGTACGACATCAATTTCAACATGCCGTTCCGGATCCTAGAGAACGACTATGTCCGGCTTGAGCCGCTCATCGTGAGTGTCCTCTCTTCACTGCTCGAGGTCCCCAAGGCTGATGGCAGCCTTCGAAGCATCTCGAAGGCTTCCTTAGCCTTCCCGACGAATCGTGGGAGGTCATGGGCGACTTGGGCCCCTATGTCCGCAAGACGGCTCTGGCGGATATCGAGGAGCTTCGACAGGACGAGACATGTCTCATGCTCGCTGTCATCGACAAGCAGGCCGAGGCCGAGATCCTCAACAGCGACCAGGCGATCTCTCAAACCCTTTGCCCTGGCTTTGCCGGTGTATATGGGCTGTGGGAAGTCAATCCCAGCGAGCTGGTGAGTAATAGTGATCTATCGCTTTCACGCTTGTATTTTGCTAAGTCCAGTCCGCTCTATTCGGAGTGATCAACATTCATCCCAAGTACCGCCGTACCCACATCAACACGCACGCCATGTACCTCACGCTATCGTACCTGTTTGACGACCTGCATCTTCTGCGTGTGCAGTACGACGCGGTCCTGTTCGCCGAGTCTAGCATCCGCGCCGCCAAGCGATTCGGTTTCAAGGAAGAGGGGGTTCTGCGGAATTACGGCGGTCCCGTCCCGCCTCAGAAGCGCCGCAAGGGCGAGGAGGGGCGGAAGAGCCAGGATCTCTGGTTGAGCAGTATGACGGATGAGGATTGGGAGAAGGGCGGGAGGGAGGGGATGGCGAGGTTGGCGAGTCGTCCCGTGGTGGACACGCGGAATATCGTCTAGGCCATCTCGGTCGCTAGATACTGTTGGGTGTAGTTAATACACATTACACAGCTCTGTTCTTGATTTATATGATGTCAATCTTTGCTTCTCCGTTTCCAAAACAACATCGTGTTCAGGTGCAAGTATCATCGTACACGCTCGTGTGGCTCGAGTCGCCTCCATCCCCTGTTCTCCGATGCGGGTGTGTCAACATCGACGACTTTGGCAGGGACCGCTGCCCTTAGTTTGGCAGCTTCGACGGCGCGTCTCCTGGATCGCATGGCTCCCAGCTGGGCCTGCATCATGTCGTTGAGCAGCGCCTCTGCCATCGGCCCCGCTGTGGCCAGCAATCCTGCTCCGGGCACTGTCAGGTTTTCTGTCCTGACCGCCATGTGGAACCTGCACCCTTCACCCCAGACGTCCAGGACGTAGCTCGCCAGCTCGTCCATGACAGGCACGTCGAGCGGGATGCGGACGCCATTGCCGAACGTGCGTCGGGGGTTATAGTCTGTATACACGAGATCCAGGCTTTCGAGGTTGAGCGGGAGTGGCGAGGGTGGGGTATCATCTCGCTCTGGGAACAAAGTCTGCGGGTCGACGTCGTCGTCGTCCTCTGGCACGGCCATAGTGATGCCCGCAGAGGGCAAAGCGGTCGCTGGTGCTTGTGCTCTGACGGGCAGTTGGTACTGCTTACACTTTGTCCCGAGTCGTTCCCACATCTTTCGAGCCTTGATGCCGATCAGGTGACCCGGGCGGGCGGTGACCGTCGCTCGACCGGGTTCAGGTCTGATCTGGAGACTCTGCAAGTTGTGCGAAGCGAAACGCATCAGACGCCAGAGGACAGGGGCGCTAACGTCGCCAACGACGTCGACGCCCAGACGGTCAGGCAAGACGGCGGGCTTTGTCTTCTCCATGTGCTCGAGAAAGTTGGCGAGATTGGCGATATTCACCGGGATGCGGAGCTGGAGCTCCCTAACGCGACCCCAGCAGAAATACGAATAGTCGTGATTCCATGCCCGGTAGAGCATCAATTCCGTATTTTCGTCGGTATCTCTGAGATCTGGAGGGTCGTCGGGAAGAGGGGGGTCCTTGGTGAATTCGAGATGCTGGAGGCCGCCGCGGGTGATACGCTCGGGAATGGCCCAATCTTCGTCGAGGTCTTCCTTATCGCGATCGACCTCGAGGATATCCGAGCCGAACGAGTCGTGCAGGATGAACCGGGGCAGTTCGCCCGCTGGCGTGACGCTGGGTGTGCGGACGAGCGATGGGTTGTTGTCCTCTGCACTGTCGGGCGAGGTAATCACAAGCACATTGGAGAAGTCGCTGAGGAGCCTATCGATGTCCGCCATGAACTGGTCTGGGGGATCGCGCGAGTCGAAAGGGCATTCGTCGAGGTACTGCACGAAAGAAAGATAAAGCAGACGACGCTCGGGAGGGACGGCGGCGCGGAAGGAGTCAAAGTCTGGCAAGCGAAATCGTTTGTAGATGATTTCAGCGAGCTCGGGGAAGGTCGAGCGGGATATGCGGAGGAGGTGGGCGTACTGGTCGATGGCGTATGGCCGGACGCCGAGATGGTGCCAGAATTGGTGTCGCAGGTCGGGGGTGCCCCATACCCGCTGAGCGGCGCTCAGCCCTCCTGGACTTCTTGACATGACGAGCCGACGATGAATTGGATGGAAAGTCAAGAGTGCTGTGAGAAAGTGGTCTACCGCGGCTCATTGTTCTTTGACCCTGAATATCCACTTGATCCCCTGAAATCCCCGCGGACTGATCGCCGTTCTCAGGAACAGCGTGCAGGCACCGGATCACCGGGACTTGGCCTCACGTCTCATCTCATCTACGGCACATAATCTACAAAGTCTCTCTAACAGCTTGGGTGTCGCTCGTGCAACTCCAGCTTGCGCCAGCTGGGGGGCTCCACTGCCGGATGCTCAGCGGCATACCTCCTATTCTTGAGGAAACGTCGCCGGCAGTATATCGCATGGTACTGCGTCACAAAGTCCAGCTCGAGTGCAGAGCACGCGCCGGCCACGGCGATCATGAGTTGTTCGGTCGGGGGCAGCGCCGCAGGCTTGAGCGTCACCTTGCACTGGCGACCGAGAAGGTCGAGCATGATAATTGCAGCTTCGTCCATGGCTGGCGGAGCGAGGGTGATGTCTTTGGACCTCAACTGCCCTAGGTCCCTCGGCGGGAAGGTGATCTCCATCAGCTCGTTCGTGTGGTATTCGAGGGTCAAGCTCTCCAGTCCGAGAACAGGTACACCGCGTCCGATGCCGTTAAGGGAGTACGCAGCCTCGACGTCCTCCGGCACCCGGTCCCAGCCGGCCTCCTCGGCAGACCAGAGAACGTAGTCTTTGACGGGCAGAGTGTACTTGCGACACTTGCGTCCAAGACGACGCCACAGGGGAGCGGCGCGTAGACCGAGCATGCGATGGATGGTGGGTTCTAGCTCGGTCCGACCTTGGTGCATTGAGACCTCGAGCGACTCGCAGTAGACCGACGCCACATGCATCAAGCGCCACAAGAGGTCTTCTGTGACGCGGCCGGAGACGTACACGCGGAGATTCTTGGGCAACGCTGACGCTCTGTGAAACTTGAGGTACTCGACGGTGTCGACCAGCATACGCATGTCCACCTCGCTCTCCAGGATGAGAATCCCAATTGATTCCGTCGCAAAGGTTCCCTTTCCGTCTCGCCAGTCTTGCAGCCACGGCTGGGGCAGAGGCTCGTATGTGTCCATGTCGAGATCGTCGCTGATGTCGTAATCCCTAGGGAGCTCATTCTCGTCCAGATGAACCCCGACGTAGGCGAAGCCCTTGAAGTCAAAGCACTCGGGGAGGGCGTAGACCGTTCGCTGGGACTCAAGCGTTGCGCCCGTGTGGGAGATGTCCCGAGAGCCGTAATACGACCACCTGACTTCTGCGGAGGTCGAGTTCCCACTTGTCGACGCCGAGAGGGACTCGGCTTGTCTGACCAGGCGAGGACCGGGGAAGTCGCCGATAGTCGAAGTGATTTCGAGCACGTTGGGAAAGTCTTTGCTGATCTCGAGCAGACGAGCGGGAATCTTGTGGAACTCGTCGTCCAGGTACTCCATCCCAAACTCCACCGTAAGATGTCGGACGCGGGAGAAATACAGCCGGGCGCGCTCCTGCGACTCAGCATGCGCGGAGGGGTCAGGCTAGTTTGGCTGGCGGGAAGAAGGGACGCACCTCGGTGGTCTCCTCGAGTTGCCAGACGAGTGGCATTAACGAGACTCTCTCATAGATCAGATCCAGGAGGTCGTCCTCGGTCGCTCGGTTCAACAGGTGTAGACCAGCGGGGCATTTCTTCACCTGCAGGTTCAGGTCCTTGATGTATTCTTTCAAGATGGCTCGACGAAGGTGCGGCTCCGCCCACACTTTCTCCGGTGCGGACGACGGCGACACGACCGTCAGGTCAGGATCGGTCGAGACTGCAGACATTTGACTGACAGCAATGAGTCGATGAGGGTGGCAAAGACAAGTGAAGATTGGAGAGTCTTGTAGGTCAGAAGCGCGCATAGTGCATGTTCCCTTGCAACGTGGTGGCGGGCTACGAAAGGCGAGGGGGCCAGGGGGAACGCAGGCTTGGCCATGTGGTCTGCACCATGTCAGCCCGTCAAACACGATATCTTCTTCGACAGGTACATCCCCGAAGCGCTCGAGGCCATTGGTCCCACTCTCGGTCCCATCTGCCAAGTCATGTGGGAGCGTATCGCCCCGAAGTCTGAGCATGCGCAGATCCAAGATATGTCGTCTGTCAACGAAGACGTGAGTACCTGACACCTACCTGTACATGTAAGAGTGGGGGCCGAAGTGGGGGAGCATGACATGACGTCATAATCCATCGTCACTTGTCAAACTCGTCACTGTGTCTATTTCAGTCTTTTGATTCTATGCATCATGGTAGCACTGCAATTGCTTCTCATTTGTCTCTCACAGAAGTGTGAAGCAATAGCAAGATGACAGACACTCCCAACCACCAGGTGCCAGCCGAGCACCGCGTCAAACGGGTGAGCGACGAGTCTCTTGACTGGAATATTTTCCTAGCGTTCGACCGTATCTTCGGCATGCTACGAGGAAGGTTGAGGTATGAGCTGAGCGCAGACCGGACACTGGCTCTCGCAAGACAAGCGACACCACCACAAGTTCCTCAATGACACGGTAGAGTATGTCGACGCACACCCGAAAGAGCTGCACGACGTCCTCCAGGCGTTCCAAGACAAGGTGCAGAAAGACACGCGACTGCGGATGCTGTTCGAGAGCATGTTTTCAGAAGTGAGTCCACCAGCTGCAATAGACTCCGCAGCTGATGTTTAGATCCCACAATCCAAGCCGTACCTGACCGATCCTACCGGTCAATCTCAAGTCCGCGACTTCGATCACTTGATCCAGCTCATGAACCACGTCTTGACCACCGCCCCGTGCTGGACCGATGCTGCACATGGTGCGGGTCTCGTTGGAGTACCGGTGAATGCTATCCTGGACTGGCCCATGGCTACTCCTGCTGGATTCACTGTGTTCCAAGACCCAGATGTGAACCGCGAGGTGAACAACATCGCAAGCGGCACAAGACCCAGACTGATCATTAGCTCAAGAAGATCCTCGACGCATGGGGAGAGTTCTTGTCCTCGCCCAAATCTCGTGAAGTAGCTCTAGGAGACACCAACGAGTCATGGCTCTCTCCACACGGCTTGACCGCTCTGGAAGAAGTGGCCAACAAGGCATCCGGCACCTCTCACTCATTTGCCGAACTGTTCCACTGCGACACGAAAGCCAAGTACTACGGCTACAAATCATGGGACGACTTCTTCACCCGGCATTTCCGGTTCGAAGACGGTATCCGACCGGTCGCCTCGCCAGAGGACGACAACGTCGTCGCCAACGCGTGCGAGAGCAAGTTTTACAAGGTGGGGCGGGACGTGCATGCGAAGGACCAGTTCTGGATCAAGGGACAGCCGTACTCTGTGCTGGACATGCTGGCTTTCGACGAGCTGGCCGAGAGCTATGTGGGCGGGACGGTGTACCAGGCGTTCCTCAGCGCACTGTCGTATCACCGGTGGCACAGCCCTGTCAGCGGGACGATCAAAAAGGTTCGCCTGGTGGAGGGGACGTATTACTCTGAGCCGTTGTGGGAGGACTTTTCGGCGGAAGGTGGTGCGGACCCCGATGGAGAGAATACGAGTCAAGAGTACTTGAGTGCGGTGGCGACGCGGGCGATCATATGGATCGAGGCGGATAACAAGAAGCTCGGTACGGTGGCGTTTATCGGGATTGGGATGACTGAGGTATCGACGTGCGACACGACGGTCAAGGAGGGGCAAAAGGTCAAGAAGGGGGAAGAGATTGGGTGAGCTATTCTGCAGTGCGTACTGCCCAAGCTGACATGGGAGAATGTTCCACTTTGGCGGCTCGACACACTGTGTCCTCTTCCAGAAGGGCGTCAAGGTATCTGGGTTCCCGGACAGCAGGGAACACAACGTCCCTATCCGAGCAAAGTTGTGTGTCGTGGAGTAGTGTGGTACAATAGGAAAGACTCGTCCAGGGAGATACAGTACACGAACAGTTTCACGAACACACAATGTATGCATTCCAATATACCACCTCACTGAGTGTCTCAGACTAGACGCTGCGCTCTGCTCTCAATTCGGCATCATCCTTGGCATCGTGTCGAAGATGCATGTACAGGCTAACAACAATTGTAGAGAGTAGGGAAGTGAATCGGACCACTCACGCCACCCTCTCCTCCGCACTTAACTGCCTCCAGCTGGTCCCGGGCAAGCCGTCCCTGTCGAGCCGCATCCTCGCCTTTTCCTGCGAGACCACCGCCTGCACCCGCGCATCAAGACGAGCATTCAGATCAGTGTATGTATCTAGACGGGCCCCCGCCATGTGGGCGTCGGGAAAGGCGAGCCTGAGGCTGTACATGCACCGTTCCCCCCCAAAAGCGACGAGGCGAGCGATGTGAGCCCGAGTGGGTGTGACGAGATCGAGGATCGCCTTCTGGGCCATGTCGACAGAAGTGTCTACGACGCCGAATTTGAGGCCGAAGACGAGCTCTTTGTCCCCAGCGTGCTTGAAGGGTATGGCGATGTTCATGGTCAAAGAGTGCAAGGCGAGGGGTTCGGACCGAGGGGCCTCTGCGTCCGGGACGGCTTCTGCGACACGTCTGCCGGCTGCTGCTTGCGCGTTAAAGTCGGCCATTGATTCGATAACAGGACCGAAAGATGATAGCCGCGGGTCTTGAAGAGTGATGGTGAGGTGTTTGAGCGCTCGCAGGGAGTCGAGAGTGCGCGGGGACGCCGAGAGCAGGTCACCGGGGGTCATGGCTGGTTGTTTCGGGAGATGCAGCGCTCCCTTATATTGGACACCCGAGCCGCTCAGATCGAGGGTTTCCAAACCTCGACAGTGCTTGAGGAGCTGTCGCAGTTGCTTGGTGCTGGTGACCGTCTCGACAGCGCTCAATCGGCGAGGGATACCGCTCGGTCGATGATACGCAACGTACGCTGCTGCTTCAATGAGCTTGTCCATGCCGATCGATACGACCGACGTGAGCGATTCGAGCGGCTGGGCGAAAGGGCCGACACCTTTGGGCCAAGCTTCCAGGAGTCCCCTGGCGGTATCGCCGGCAAGCTGGATCTCGTTCCGGACTCGTATCTGTATTCCCTTCGGTACTACGGATTGCCAGTTTACCTGATAGTCGGGCAGGCATTCGAGTTGCCCCTCCGTGTCCGGAGGCGCAGGGGGAGTAGCCTCGACCCAGACGCGCGAGCTGGGGACGACAGTGGCTGTAGTTCTGCCGAATGGGTCGCCAGGGTGAATGTAGAGTCGGAAGCTGTTACTTGGCATGGGGGACGGCGGTGTAGACAGGGCCCCTGCCTCGAACGCCTCTCGATCTCGGAAGCCAGTACATGTTCGCAGAAAGGGGAAGGCATAGAGGTACTGAGCGATGGGCGGGTCGGCGGGATGGTCGGTACGGAGGTGTCGCACCGAGCGTTTGTAGAGGTCAAGGCGTTGCTACTGTCAGCCTCTCCAGTCTTGAGGAGGTGCGTACTCACCAAGTTGGTCACGCGATTCCGGAGCAGTCTCCAATCGCTATAATTGAAGTACTCGTACATTGCCCCGACGGCATCTTCGAACGTCCCTTTGCTCAGGAGGAGAGAGGTGATGCTTCCTCTGCCTTGGAGGTTGCGCAGGATGGCCAAACGGATTGGACCGACGGCCCAGGCGCGGGCGGCGGCGGCGGGTGATGGGGTGAGGGTGGGCGACATGCTGATCAGAGAGTCGAGCGGGGGAAAGGTATAGCCGAGTGGTCAGCGGACTGACATGCAGCCTTGCGACCCCTCTGGGCTTGCCTATGCGATGCAACGAGACAAAGTGAAGATGCAGTAGTCGATGTAGAGTGATGTTTCAACTGTCGAGTGATGGCTAAATGACGTGTGAGTGGCGAGTGGCAAAAGGCAGGGTGGCAAATCACTCAACCCTGCCTTGTCGTACTGTTGACAGGCGAGGAGGGGCAATGCTGCCAGGCAGGACCACTCCGAGAACGCAGCTAGACACCAGACTGTGCATGACTCGTGACTCAGACGAGAACACATTCCTATAGAGCCAAGTATCGCCCCTACAAACACTACAACCCCTGCTCCTTCCACATCGTCCGTCACCTCCGCTCATCTCGCACCCAGTCGTGCTCAACGCCCAAAGTGCTTCAACTCGAGGTATCGCAAAGGCGGGTAAACAATCGCAGTCGCCGCTCCACTACTCCATAAGCCAAATCCCCTTCGTCTCCATGACCTCTCGGTCACTCGGTCACGCGTGGACCTTCAACTCACCTCAGCTCAAAGCCCAGATCACCGCCGTACGGTCCAAACTTGGCTGCCAGGGGACCGATATACCACGTCTGAGCCATGCCCACCACGGCGAGACCCACACCGCAGCAAGACGCGAATATGCCTGCGAGACCGACGGGGAGACCGCGGGGGGAGTCGTAGACGGTGTAGTCGTACCCGATTCGACGACGGAAGATGAGGTGTTCTTCCATGACGACGACGATGAAGAAGGCGATCCAGTCTGGGTATCAGTCATGAGGGTCTGGGCAGAGGTGAGAAGGTAGAGACGCACAGCCGAGGATGGAGAGGAAATCGGTGAGGACCTCGCTAAAGTGTTCTCGGCCAGCGACGGCAGCGACGGCTAAGTTGTCAGTATGTATTCTGCGACGGAAAAGGGGGACTCGCTGTAGATGGCAAACATGAGGATACACCACAGAGCCCTGGGGACTTTCTTGAATACGGGCAGGAGGGTCTGGCAAGAGAGGGCAGCCGAGTACGTGTTGGGGGTACAGTTGCAAATGATACTGAAAGACAGGATGACCATGATGAACTGCGCGTCAATACCGAGTTCCAGTGAACGGCAGAGATAGCAGTAGGGAGACACACCTTGCCACCCCCGCCCCACGGTCGGAAGACCTCAGCGATCAACCCCGTCGCGTCGCCCGTCTCGTACGCCGCCGCGTAATCCGGGACAGTCATGAGTGCCGCCGAGAGCGCGGTGAGGAAGATGCAGGGCACCATGAGTCCGAACCACGTCAAGAGGAAGATTTTGACCTGGGAGGTGTTGGCTGGGAGACGGCAGTTGAAGTCGGCGGCTATGGGTGCCCAGCCGGCGATACCGGAGAAGACGATCCCCTGGGAGTGTAAGCGAGCGCAGCGAGCTTCCACAACGAGAAAACCAGAAGCAGCGAGCTTCCAACCTTAGGGCGCGAAGAGCAGAGGTGTGGAGGAGGAGAGAGGACCCACGCCGTAAGAGAGAAAGTCGCCTGCATAGGCGAGTCCCGTATCCTGCAGAGCCTTCTGCGCGCCCGTCTCGAATCCCCTCTTGGCTCCTAGACCCCACATGAACAGGTAAAAGATGGTGAGCACCATCCAGGCGTATCGCTCCCAGTAGTGCACCGCTGCTCGTCAGCCCCCGCTTCAAGCCAGCACCACAGAGACGACGTACCGTCGTAGCCCACAAAGCACAACACAAGGGCGATAAAGCCCACAATGACGATACTTGCCTCCAGAGGCAGCTTGTCGTTCGACACATTGGTAAGGAGCTGTCCGCCGAGGATGACGGCCGTACATGAGAACCCGAGCTGCGTGAGGATGTTGAGCAAGGCGAAGATGGCCCCGCCCACATACCCCACGGCGTAGCGCGAGATGACCATGGTTCTTAGACCTGTCTTGGGGCCGAGGAGTGCGATGAAGGCCGTGCATGCGGCACCAAAGGCGGAAAAGACGAGTGTGCTGCCCATTGTGGAGGCAAAGGTGAGGGTGAAGTATGCCTGGCCGAGCAACTATCCTGGTGTCAGTCGTCTAACCCACAACCCATGACACACGAGGAAAAAGCGGGACTCACGCCGACAGGGAGGGTGGACACGACCATGTTGACAGACCACCAGAGCAACAGCAGACCGATGGAATGGGTATTATCTCTCTCGTCCTCTGGGACGCGCTCGATACCTCTGGCCTCTACACCTTTCTCGAACAGCCTGTCGAGAGCCCGGAAGAGCCGGTTGGAATGGACGACCTCGTCCTCTCGCACAGCGGCGGGTTCGGTCTCGGAGCCGTCGTAGACATACCCCATCGGCTGGGCCTCGACGTTGGCGTCGGCCTTGTCGTCGAGCGGTATCTCGTATCGCGACATTCTCCTATGCGACTCAATCAGTGCAGAGTGAGAAGAAGAGAACACAAGAAGAATAAGGAAGAAGAGTCAGTTTCGTGCATGAGCAGTTATGGAATGGGATATTGAGTGGAGATGGGACACCGCGTGCTACCTCACCCCACCATGCATCCGCTTATCAGCTGCGTGGGTGGGTGTACGGGCGAGTAAGAGGTGGGTAGGCCGGTTGTATGGCAAGGTTTCAGGAGAGACTAGCGATGAGCGGCGATGGTCAGCGTGGGTGTGTATTTCGAGACATGCTACAGGTCTACAGGCTTGGCGCTGCTCTAACCTCGAGTGAGCAACAGGAGAGGAGAGAAGAGAGAGGAGAGAGGGTAAGAGAGAGGGGAGCACATGCTTTCGATTGAGAATGAGAAAAAATTGTCCGGAATTTCAGGACTCTCCCCTTGGCCCACCCAGTCCACTTGGGACACCGACTGGCATGACTGAGACAGACTATGCATAGGTGCAGATAGGAACTCGACTTGACTCTGGAATCTGGAATCTGACAGCTACCTACACCGCCGGGTTCTCGCGTTTGGGTATACGGTGTCGTCCAAAACCAGCAGGAAGCAGCTCGTCAATCGTCATGATCTTGACCACGTCCTCCCACTCGCGTCCCTCTCCCTTCCCAGCCTGCCCCTTGGGGGCGACATACCCCTTGTCGGTCATAGCAGCCACCAGCTCGTTCGACGGTATGGCCTCGGCGGCGGCATACGTGGAGGAGACCATGATGACTGGCGCGGAGGGCGGTAGGAACTGAGCGAGGACTTGTCGGCAGATCCCACAAGGGGTGGTGGACGTGTCGGGGACTTTGGACGTGACCACGCAGGCGAGGAAGGACTGGTAGCCCATGGTCTGGGGTCAGTCCCAAATCATAGCGGTGTGAGAGGAGACGCACCACTGCTTTGGGGACGGCGGTGCATTCTGCACAGATGCCGCAGGGGGAACAGGCGTTTTCGACGTTGCATCCACCGACGATGGTGCCGTCTTCACATAGCAGAGCGGCGCCGACTCTACTGGTCAGCCAATACATTCGATCAAGCTGTCCTCAGGAGAGGGAGGCTCACGGGAAGTTGGAATACGGCGCATACGCCCGGCTCTTCACTACGAGTCAGGCCTCGTCTCCTGCCTAGCTGCCTGGTCGAGTGGGAGAGGGACCCACTGAGGAAGGCCTCCTGGATCAGCGCGTGAACCGTCTCGGGCGTCAGTGTCGCAGCAGACATATCAGCGATGTGTCAGGTGAAGTATACAATGAAGATGCACAAGTGCAGCTTGCATCGTGAATGTCATGGTGATCATGTGGTAGGTCGGATCAGAAATTCTGGAATCTTGGAATCTCCTCCGAGACGGACTTCTGGATCTATTTTGGTTCAATCGCGTGCTTACCCTTATGTTGCTCCGCTCACACCGCACTATCTCTTGTCTCTTGCTCGAGGGGTCGGAGGTGTTCAGTAGAGACTGGCCCGTGATACTGCTCAGAACGTCCAGCACGTCAGAGTGAGGTCGTCCAATCAACGTAGGTCGAAGGGACGAGGTCTGACGACGTTGTATATGGCCGGAAGCTACTCGACCTGCCGACCTCAGACCACGGTGGTCTCGCGCTTCTCCTTACTTGTCAGAGATGTGACGGCAGAGCTGATCAACCTACCTGTTGTAGATAGTCGCACAATGGACAAGGTGCCCAACACTCCACGGTCATGCAGGTCCCATGACCTATTCCACTATCGTCCTCCACGCAGGTTTACCCAAGCGGACAGGTCTTCTATCAGACGTTGCATGTATACTCGCAGTCGTCGCACCGGTGTTCAAGAGAACTTAAGAAGGAGAAGTGACTGGGAGGGATGGTCGATCTCCCAACTTGGAGGAATGACGGTGGCCGACGAGACCTGGCAGTCGGGGCTCATGTACGATTTGCGGACGACCTCAACATGGTGTCGCCTTGGTACTCGTAATGTCGATGTGTACAGAGCCGCGGAAGATCAATGAAATGCATGAAAGTAGAGGTACGCGGGACCACTACGTAGAGAAAACGAGAACCAGTACCCTCCCACCCCGGAATCACGAGACCACCACCACCATCTAGTCGAAACCAGGTCGTTGTCGCGCCTTGGAGCGAAACATGGACGGGAGGCCTGGGATCAGCGAGAGGGCCGGTTACATGGTACGGAGTGTCTCACGCCAGAACAGACGACTAGCCCTGGAGAGGGGCACGAGTGCGCCTCGCCTTGGCGGGGCCGGTCGAGTTGGTGCCAGTCGCCGAAACAGAGGGAAGGACGTCGCTGTACCATCAACTCTAGAGCTAGGGAGGTAGGTGAGAGGGGATCTACGCTTCGGTGTCGTAGTCAAAGTAGCACGGGTCGCAGTACCCGCCAAAGTCGCTGACGCAGGTGGAGATGGTCTTTTTGTACCCGGCGACCTTCCATTCTTGGCAGTAACAGAACTCGGGGCACTCGCTGTTGAGGGGGTCGCAGATGAGCTCGTTGGAGAGGTCGTCGATGGTGACTTCGCTGCCAGTCAGCTGGACGAGATGCTCACAGAAGGGGCTGGACGTACCCGTCGCGGCGCTCAGAAGGGGAACGAGAGGCAAGGGCGATGGTCGCCAGGAGGGCGGAGAGAAGGGCGAAGGCTTTCATGTTGGCGGATGGTAAGGCTGATGGTATGAGGCGAACGAGTGAACGAGTGAATGAGTGGCTGACGAGAGTGATGTTAAAAGTGTCGAGGCGAAGGAAGGCGCAAGAAGAGGGCACATGATATAGAGGAGTTTCGATAGAGTACCCTGCTGCTGTCGATGCTGAGACACTTCAGGAGAGGCGGAGTCAAACGGCGCCCTCGTGTAGGTCTTGGCTACCTGGTCTCTGCCGCCGTCGGACAAGCGAGGTCCAGTAGGGTATTCAAGGTGTCAAAGCGGCGCATCCGATAGGGAGCAGTGAGACATAGAGGGTACCTATAGCAGGGACATCGTTCGGGGGGTGGTCAGTGACGTGTGCAGACAAGCGGTGATCAGGTTGTGTGTACCTCCAGAGGTGAAGCGAGTAAGGGCTTGTGTCTTGTGCTTCACGATGTCTTACCGCCCTTCTGGTCGTGGTACTTTCTCCGCCTGTGAACTACTTGCTGCTGCGAGTCAGGCTTCGGGATCGAGTGGAGTTTGCGTTCAACAGTGCCATCTACCAAAACGCACGGTCCGGCAGTCTAGGCGGTGGCGGTGGTTCACCCATCCTCGCTGTCCTTGGACCGAGGCCCACTCCAAGTGTGGGTCCCTGTTTGCGAGGAATGAAGTGTGTGTCTCAGCGTACACGACCGACTCGGCCTGGGCCATTGGTCGCTATGATCATCATGGGGAGTGCACTTGACCGAACAGGCACGAGAACCTACGTTCGGGAGGAGATCGGTATGAAACTCACCGTATGAACGCCAGCCTTGTCTCTAGTGCTCGGGTGGATGGGATGACGTCTCAAATGCTCCCAAGGTTGTGCAATACAGTTCGTATATAGGCATGAGGAGCCCGCGTACGTGGCCAGTCGCCGCGTAGCCAGGCGTTTTCGCATTCACGGTGTGACCTGAGCCAGGATAGGGTTCCCCGCCTGGACGATCTCTCTTTCTTTAGCGCTGGGTTGAAGGATCTTCACGAGGCGACCAATGAGGATCCTCCCGAGTAGTAGTATTGGATCGGCGATCGGACATCTGCCTCCCCGATGGACCGCTCCTATCGCCTATAAAACCATGTAATGATATTTGCTCTCTTGTCCCTCATCGTGTGTCAGATCGGCCGAAGACATGAGTGACCTCAAAAGCATGCTCATCGGCTCGTGGGCGCTCGTCTCGTTTGTCGCGAGCCGGGTGACCAGCTCAAATAGCGATGGGAAGGACGTTATACATCCGATGACAGAAGAGGCGGCTGGGGTGAGTGCTTCGTTGTTCCGACTGGATGGGGCTGATTGCCTACAAGATCATCATGTACACCCTGGACTCCCACATGTGACTCTTTCTGCCTCTATCGAACTAGTGAACGAAGCGAATCTAATCCTCAGGTCCGCCCAGCTGATGGTTCCCGGGGCCAGACGATTCGCCGTGGCCGATGTCTTGGCGGGGAGCACGAAAGAATGGGCCGAAGCGGGCTCTCACTACCTTGCTTATTCTGGACCTTTCAGCGTTGAAGAAGAAAACGAAGGAGAGCCGACGGTGAAGCACACGATGCAGGTGTGCTCTTTTCCCAACTGGATAGGCGCGATCCAAACGAGGAGGATCGTGCGATTGGAGGAGGGCAAAACTTTGGTCCTCAGCACAGATGGACCAATCACCATAGGCGGGGAGCAGCGGATTGCAGTTCTCACATGGCGAAAACTGTAAGGGGATCGACCAAACATGCATCAATTACATACATAAACAACCTCCTCTGCCTCGTTTCGTTGTAGATACAACAAGGATGAATACTATGCCTCACAGAGGACGGAGCGATTTGGGAGACAGTCGCCTACAACGTGACCCTGCACGGCGCCGTGCGGCTTGTCTTACGGTCCGAAGCTACAGTATCACAGTCACTGCGCAGCCGAGCTGTCTGATCCTATCGCGTCTCACCGCACTTTACCTGAAGAAGCAACTCCGGTTGTGCCGAGAGTCCCATTCGTCAGCAGTATTGACTGTATCCCATAGGCTTTCTCTCTGTCTGACATACATGACGCTCAACAGATGACGAAGAGACGAGAGCTCCGTACGCCGACGGGCGCTTCTCACTTCAACTATCTCTGAACCCAAAGCCGGGCCTAGCTCGACTGTAGAACGATCAATCAGATATCGCTATCGGAACCTCGTTCTTCCCGCTCGGGACCGCCGGCGGCCGACTGGTCCGATCGCCGTTCAACCAGTCCGTTCGCCGTTCCATACTCGTCGCGATAAGTGTAGCATGTAAGTATTGCTGATACCCATGTTCAAAACATATATAGCTTGCTCAACACCCTCCATTGGGCCCTCATCAGGCCGAACTACTGTGCTCGATCTCAAGATGGCAACGGCCATGGCGATGTTGGACCAACCAGTCGACAACGATGTGCAAGACTTCAAGGACACCCCGGTGATTGTGACGGTGACAAAGAACGAGAACTCTGTGGACTACCTTGGTACAGCTGAACATGAAGCCGTGATGGCTGGATGGGACAAGGCGAGACGACGCAAGTTGTTTCTCAAAGTCGACTTGCACGTCCTCCCCCCATTGGTGGCGCTGTACCTCATCAGGTAAGTGCTCGAGGTATCGCTGGACTGTCGCGTCCGCCCGGCGCAGGCGCTGATCAAGTTCAGTTTTGTTGACAGAGGGACATTGGCGAACGCTTCGATCCTTGGCCTCAAGCAAAGCTTGGGTCTCGATACGACCAAGTACAACCTCGTCGCTACTGTCTTCTTGTTCACATACGTGGTGTTCGAGATACCCTCAAACATGTTGCTTCAGAAAGGTCCGTTCGCCATTGAATGGTATCATACGGGGCTGCTGCTGATAGGCTTGACAGTCCGACCGAGTATCTGGATCGCCATCATCACCTTCGCCTGGGGTGTCTGTACAACATGCAGCGGTCTTGTGCAAAATTACGCCGGTGCTCTGACGTGAGTTATTGCGCAACCGTCGTAACAGCAGTCGCTCACTTCGTTCCTCAGTGCTCGACTATTCCTGGGAGTTACTGAAGCCGGTTTCTTTGTATGCTTACATTCGTCCAGTGTACAGGCACGGCTAGCTGATAGAAACTAGCCTGGGGCTGTCTTCCTCGTCTCGATGTGGTATCCTCGGGAAGAGCTGCAGTCGCGTATATCGATCTTCTACTCGTTCGGGGTATTGGCAGGATCTTTTTCCGGCTTGATCGCCTACGGCGTTGCGCACATGACCAACGTGGGCGGTCTCGCATCGTGGCGTACGTTGCAGACAAGTCAGACACGGTGCGGCGGAGCTGATGACCGCACAGGGTGGCTTTTCCTCTTGGAAGGTATCGTGACCTGCTCGTTTGCCCCGCTGGTCTACCTGGTCTTGCCGGACGGTCCGCTCTCCGCCAAATGGCTTTCCGAGGATGAAAAACAATATCTCGATGCTGTCAACGTCAGCTCGGGAGATGGCGGGGCTGGGCATGTGCCTTTCCGCAGAAAGGACTTTGTGAATGCTGTCAAGGACCCAAAAATTTGGTTGTGTGGGATCTTGGGCGTTGGCGCCAATATTCCCATCTACGGGTGCGCGTTTCTCACCCTCATCCAGAGCGAGGAGCTGACTTTTAGATTCTCTTACTCCCTACCAACCGTTCTCGTTCAGCTCGGTTACACAGCCGAGATCGCTCAACTCATGACTGTTCCGCTCTACGCAGTCGGCGCACTGTTCACAATCATCACCGCCGTCATCTCGGACAAGATCGGTAGACGTGCGCCCGCAGTGATCATTGCCTACAGTTTGGGGACGATTGGTCTGATCGCCGAATTTGCGTTACCCAAGGATCGCATGGCCGCGACAAGATACGGTTTCCTGTTCTTCATTCCGGCTGGATTTTACGCAGGCTACCCAGCTTCGCTTGCGTGGCAAGGTATGTACTCCCTTCGGAGCGACTGAAAAGTGCGAGGAGCAGGACACTGACTCGTCCACAGCGAATAACGCGGCAGGTCGAGGCAAGAGAGCGATGGCCACCGCTTTGGCGCTCAGTATCGGCAATATCTCAGCCGCAGTCGGTACCAACATTTATCTGGGTAGAGAGGCTCCGCACTACAAGACGGGGTACAGCATCTCCATTGTGAGTGACTCGGGGGGATTTCCCGACTGAAAGCGCGGAAGTTGATGCAACTCAGGCAGCGGCCGTCCTTGCGATCTTGGCTGCGGTGATGAATTGGTACATCTGCGCCAAGGACAATAAGAAGAAGAGGGCCATGGTGATCCCGGCTTCCTCGGAAGAGCTTGAAGAGATGGGGGACAAGTCGCCTTTGTTCCGTTACATATATTGAGGGGTTGACCTCGCCCGGCGGCCGGAGGGGAAGCGGAGTCGTGCTTGGGACAGGATTCGAGGCCGATGGAAGCTGCGATGAGCAGTAGAGGAGTAGAAAGTATTCCAACACGTATTTTAGAATTCTTGTTGGTAGAGGAGCACTTGCATGTAGGCCACTTGGAAGCTTTGCATGCGTGAACGGCGACTTGGCCGTCTGTGTATGCCCGATTGCTCCTGCTCGTATTGTTCTATCTGACCGCCTGTCCAAAGAGGCACGTCTCTGACAATGAGGGTTAGTCGAGGCCTGTGATCATGTTGCCCCTTCGTGGCTCATTACCGAGGGGCCATCGCGCTGGAGCTCTACGGCATGCTATGCTTGCTGTTTGCCACATGACTTGCCACTCTCTCGTCGCTTTTGGGCCACTCAAACGGTAATGTACAATGCCCTGGCCTCCTGACCGTGCTCTCATTTACAAAAGAGCTTGATGCATAGCATGACTATCGACTGTCCCAACACCTGCGAGGTCTTGAAGCTATAGGCCTTAGGCGATCGACTCTGGCTCGACCTTCAACTGTGGCACATCCCTCTCATTCTTCGTGCCCGGACCGAAATCCTCGCTCAACAGCTCCGGCTGCCGGACATTGAAGTCTGCAGCCATTTTCATCAGCTCGTCCATATAAGGCGCCATCTTGTCGAACCATGCGGTATTTCGTGGGCTATTCTGAGTGACTTCACAGGCTTCGTTCGGACCGTAGACCCTGTGCCCCTTCAAAGTGGGAGGATATGGGTCAATCCCGTTTGCGAAAGAGATGAAGTCGCTGCCCATTTGGCGTGCCAGCGCGTTTTCGGATTCAGTGAGTCGCTGTGCAATATTGCCAAATGTGACTGGGACGCTCAGTGAGTGTGGTAAACACAAGAAGGATCACGACTATCACCCACACATGTAGTCGAGCGAATGGTGTGCTTTTCCGCCCCAGGCATTGTCGAACCTCGAGACTTGGTTGAAATGATAGGCGTAGCATTGCTGGGGGTTGGCCTTGGCGATAAAGTACGGCGGCGCGATAAACATGCTGTCGGAAAGCAAAGCTTCAATGCACGGCATGACATCCTTGTTGTCCATCTTGTTGGTGATACCGTAGTAGGCGATGTATTCGGATGCGAACGGCTCTTTGAGGTATTTCTTGATGGTTTCGATAGCGGTTGCCCCGGTGTGATATCCATACGCCTGGCTGTAAATGATCCCCTCGTCTGCCCCATCAGTGCATGCGGTGACATCTGGAGAGAGACAGACATACGCTTGCAATCCCCCATGATCAGCTTGCCCTTGAAAGGCAGCTTGCTATCGGGATACTGGGACGGTCTGAGCAGCTCAAAACCTGGGCCAAACACTGAAACGTCCGTGCCGATCCCGAATTGAGGCCCGTCCAGACCCTGGAAGACAACGTACGCTGCTCTGCTGAGTGCTTGGTGTGGCGCAGCACGTAGTCGCTCGAGTCGCTCCTTCGGGTCAAGGTCTCGAGAAATCCCAAGGACGCGGAGGAGCTTGTAGTACAGTACTTCGTATTCCTTGAGTGTGTATACACCGCAGATCGGGGCGGTGCCCGAGAGCAGGATGACCGAGGCGAAGAGATCGTTGTGAGGAGCGCGAAGATGGACATCCATCGAAGCTGTGAGCGTAAGACGCCCGCACCGGATACTTTCGAGGGCCACCTACCTGCGCCGGCAGACTGACCGGCAACCAAAACTCGTGCAGGGTCACCACCGAGGCTTCCGATATACTTTAGGCGGATCAGTGACAGAGTCATACGCGACCCTGTTCGAGACGCACTTTGTTGATCCATAAGAAGGCATTCTTCTGGTCATTTAATGCGTAATTTCCGGGACTGTACCCCTGGGCAAGGTTGTCCGCCGCGATGTCATTGGAGCACAGGAACTGCGTCTTGTCAGCGAAAGACAACGGCATGATCTCCATGGCAACTGACGCCAAAGAAGCCCGTCCGGTAGTTGATCGAAATGATGATGGTAGGCATGCCTAGTTCTGCCGACTGAAAAGTCTCAGCTTGGGGGTAGTCTCCGTGGGTAGACGGATCTACCAGATTGGCCAGAGCCTTGCCATCGAGGATGCTGTAGTTGCCGGTGCCAAAGATGAATGCCCCACCATGAACATACACCAAGACGGGCAGCTTATCCGTCGGTTTTGTACCCGGGGGCAAGGTGATCTGCATGTTGAGGCTGTCCCACTCGTCGATATACATATTGCCAGCATTGGGACGGTCAGCGACCAAGAACGGGTAGAACGCCCGGTAAGGCTGAGGACAATATCCTCGGAGCTTGGTGCAGTCGCAAGCATTCCCGGGCCATGAGGTCTTGAGCGTGGAATGACGAAATCGGGCCTCGACATCCGCAAATGGGACGCCGAAGAATCTGGTTTTATTGTCAGTCGGCAGATGGAGAGGTCGGATAGACTGACTGGACTGTCTTATCCGGATTGTCCCATCCTGTGATTTCGCCCAATCCTTTGATGTTCCACGTCGTTTGCTTGTAGTCGCTCAAGTCGTTGACTGGGATGGTCATTTTTGACAGGTCTAGACGAACTATCGAGCGCTGGTCTGGCGTGCTATGCTCAGCGTCTCTTTGTATTGACATCTGCCTCTTGATGTGGCCCTTGATGTGCCACATCGGCGTCGGCTCAGAGAGGTGCCGATCGACACAGAGACCGGATCGGGCATATCCGAGGCTTGCTGTCTGCGCTGAACACGGCGCCCGGAGCAGGACACTACCGTCGGCGTAGACGGCGCCGACAGCTCACCGACGGGGCCAGGCATTGCCGGACGTCGTATCGACCATGGGAATTCGCGCTCGTCAGTTTACAAAAGGTGATAGAATGGTCAAAGCATGGATATCCCGTGCAGCTGATTGAAAGCACAATGTCAGTCACTTTAACAACGACACAGCCTAGTCCGGCACCACACACCAGCCACGAGAATGGAGGTGAACAGATCACCGGCAAGACTCCAAACGAGGAGGATGTGGCCGATTCCAAGGTGTTTCACCGAAAGCTTTTGCACAAGCCAATCTTCATCGAAAGGGCCGAGGGCAACTACCTGTATGAGCAGGGGACCGGTCGAAAAATATTGGACGGCTGTGGCGGCGCAGCCGTAGTCAGTGTTGGTCATTGTGTGCCACAGATCGTCGAGGGGGTATCGCAGCAACTCGCCCAACTTCCCTATCTCAATTCCGCGACATTTGCCCATCAGGTCAGTCGACTCGTCTGTATCCCCGGGCGATGAGGCTGACACGAGCCCCTCTTTAGCCTGCCGAGGAACTCGCAGACATGTTATGCGAAGGCTCGGGTATGTCGAAAGCTTTGTTTCTCAACGGTGGCAGTGAGTCGATCGAGTCGGCAATCAAGGTTGGTTTGGCCCACCCGTCTGCGTTAATCGTCCATCGTCAGCTGATATCACTTAGTTGTGCAGACAGTATCATGTGGAACGAGGCGAGCCTCAGCGTATCAACTTCATAGCAAGGCAAAAGTCATACCACGGGACCAGCCTGGGAGGCAAGTTGTTCTCTGCCTGTGCCGAAGAGATGGTCTAACCGATCTAGCGTTGGGACTATGCCGACACACCCGTCGCCGAGCACTGTTTTTGCCTCTCTTCGCTCCCGTCTTTCACGAGGTGTCGCCCTGCTACTTCTACAGACACGCCGAGCCGAGCGAGACGCCAGATCAGTATGTGGCTAGATTGGCAAAAGAGCTGGACAGCAAATTCCACGAACTTGGTTCCGATACCGTTGCAGCATTCTTCATGGAGCCCGGTGAGTCGGCCCTCGCTGCGCATAGCCTACATGCGGCGATCGTTAGAGACATTATCTGATCGGAACAGTTGTTGGTGCTGCGACCGGATGTGTTCCTTTCGTCCCAGGCTATATGCAGGCCATGCGAGACGTCTGTCATAAACATGGCGCCCTGTTCGTGACCGACGAGGTGGGTCGTCTCTGACCGTAGTCAAGCCTTGTTTCAAGCTGACTGAAAGATCATGTGTGGGTTCGGGCGAACCGGCAAACTCCATGCATGGCAATGGGAAGACTGCCGACCGGATGTACAAGTCCTCGGGAAAGGGTTAAACAGCGGATACTCGCCTTTGTCCGCCGTTTTGATCAGCGAGAAGGTGGTAGATGGATTCAGAAAGGGGAGTGGGGCATTCATGAACGGGTACACTTTTCAATCCAGTGCGATGGGATGTCGAGCGGCTTTGGAGTGTTACAAGTACATCAACCAGTACAATCTGTGAGTCCGGTACGATCTCACGGGCAAGAGGAAGCTTTGACTGATGGCGGATAGAGTGGATCAATGCCACGAGCGAGGAAAGCTCCTCGAGAAGCTACTGGTGGAGCAAATTCTCCCTCATCCGAATGTGGGTGACGTTCGGTACGTCCAATCTGTTATCAAGCCCTCTTGACTCGCTGACAAGCTTCTGCAGTGGCAAGGGTCTGTTCTGGGGTGTCGAATTTGTCAAGAACAAGGAGACGAAAGAGCCTTTCCCGGACGATTTCCCTCTGGCGGACCTGCTGGCGGACGAAAGTATCCGACTAGGAGCTGTCATTTACCCCGGTATGAAAGGAGCGGTAGGTTGTCGAGCTGATGGTACGGCTCTGGAGACACTGACCAAACAGGCCGACGGGATTTTGGGCGATCATGTGCTGTTGAGTCCACCATACACCGTCACGGAGGAGGAGTTGCGTTTCTTGGTGGATGTGCTTCGACAGGCTATAGTGACTGTTCTGCCCAATAGCAAGTAGCGAAAGCCGAGTGCGGGGCTCTGAGTCATCTGGTGATGGGACACATCACCCGATCATCGACCAGCATCAGATGTTCTCGATGCAAATTACTTTCAATATTGCCTCTCAAATTAGAAGCGCCAAAGGTTCCCACAGTCCACCTCGGGGTCTGCACGCAATGTCAGCTAAATGACATTTGGGGCTAGCTGGGGACAGGCCGACCATCAGTAGTTGATATGGTAGGAGCTGATTGGGTCGATACCTTCTATCGACTGCCCTCGTTGTGAGAGTTGGAGATGATGCTGCTCAAGTCGAGCTATACTCGTTGTGCTGTGAGTGAAAGGGCGGGTGAGAGGTAGATAGCCAGCAGGCAGGAAGGAGAGGCTAGGCGTGCAGCCTGCCGATTGCGAGACGAGGCCGTCGACTGCCCCGGTATTCTTCCCCAACAAGACACCTTGTTCATGACAGTACGGTGGCTCTTCCGGTGCCACTGATGCGCACGGAGCCTCCAGAACATGATGAATAGCTACTGCCCAAGGTTGTGGGTAAAGAGGGGGAGAGCTTTCTCGGTGGTCTGAGAAGGACCGAAAAGAAGTACGTGTGGTCGTGGCAGCTACAGTAGCTGCGAGCGAGAGAAGCACGAGTACTGTACACGGATCATTTACGTAACAGCGATGTCATGGGAGATTACGACACCCTGTCCGGATCTCTTTCCGTGTGTTTTATCCATTCGTAACAACGACCTTCTCAGTCACTCGCCCCTGCTCAAGCCAAGCTCGCAGTGAGATTATGGAGCTACATCCTACTACCTCCCACTCAGGAGGCTCAGGCCTTACCGGTCACGGAAGTACAGCTCCCAGTGGTCGCGCTTGCTTGAGGTGTCATAGACTCAAGACAAAATGTCGACCGGGGAGCACCGGTCGAGCTCGCCCTTGTCAGAGATGTGAAGAGACCCAGTGAGTCTCCCACTGCTTGTTGCTTCTCCACAACTATGAGCTCTGAGTGACTGAGACCATCCGAAGACTTTTGAGGAGAGCCAAAGCTGATTACGTGATGATAGGCATGACTGTCGTACACCTGAAGCGCCAGTTGCCCCTATCCCGGTCCCGTGAGTGTCTCAACTCTTCACCAGTAGATTGCATAAGTGCTGAGTGGCATAGTCGACTTCGTGACCATGAGACACGAATCAACAGATTGCAGAAGCAAGTTCAGAGCCTCGAACAACGGCTTTTCGCGCTGGAATCACGTAGCGATCTGGCAACCACAACAGCACAGGGCGTAGATGACGAAAACCGAGAAACCCTAAATGGTCTTCTCGGGCAGTCACCGGCGTCGACTACTCTACTTGTCCAACCTGACGCTTCATCCGCATCGGAAACTGCGGACGACTTGGAGGAGGAGATTGCAGTAGGAGGGGAGACCTTGAACCTCAATCATCCCGCTTCACCGGATTTCATACGCACCAACCTGTCACTATCACGGGCGTCGGCGCTGTCTCCACACTCGAGAAAGAGGAAGAGAACGGTCGATGGTCAGCGAGAGACTATCGAGCCATCAGTGGATCTGCAGAAAACGGCTTTTGATATGTGCGCTCCCTACGCCCCCAACCAAATCCCATTGCCAATCCTGACAATGAAATCGGATTATCGCTGATACACCTCCAGATTCCAAGCGCGATGCTGCCGCAGCGTCAACATTGATTTTGACTGGCCAAATCAAACCATGGAGACCATCAGGGCTAGCTCTGAAACTCTCTTCTGGGCGATCATCGCCGTCGGGTCTCGTGTAGCGGCCGAGCTGGCGGAGACATACAAGTTTGCTGCAAGTCTGGCGGTCGAAAACGTCCGGAAGACTTTGGGAGGTTCCCTGCCGAGTATGGATGACATCAAGGGTTGTATGCTTGTAACACACTGGCTACAGCCCGTCAGGCCGCCCGGACATCTGATCGCCATGGCTTATGAGCTGAATCTGCATCGGAGTGGAGATGATTTAACGGCTTTTGGCTACGACAAAATGAGGATCGACAATTTCAGGTTATGGGCCCAGATTGTCTTCTGCGACGTAGTGTGAGTCATCTTGCCCGCTAAGCGCATGCATGTTCGGGAAGGCGAGACTGACGCCACGCAGGTACTCGATCACCTCCGCAAGGCCGAGATTGATACACGACGATGAGATGACAATTGACGTGCAACGACTTCTCGCAATCCCATCGCCGCGTTTCCAGGACTATCGGATTGTTGCGCAATTGGAGCTGTGCTTAGCGGTCTGTGAGCTATAATCTTTCGTCAACCGGCGACTTGTGGACTGAACAGAGTGTGTAGCCCGGATGCAATCGGAAGTACAAAGGCGAGAAACCAGTCTATCGAGCGATGCGTTCGAAACGACACGGCAGCTGGACCTGTACGAGACTTTTCTGGATCGCTGGCATCACAAATGGCGACTCTGGGCAGGTGAGTCCATAAGATCAACAGCGAGAGCGCCAGCATGAACTTGTCAGCTGACTGGGACCAGAGAGTCTGTCTGAGGAAGACGGTGTATTCAGCGGCATGGCCAGCATCACCACGCATTACTGGCTCGGAAAGCTGCAGATCTGCTACCCCATGCTTGAAAGAATCCAATCGCCTGCGGATGTGACTCCAGGTCGAAAGGTTGCATTGGTAAAGGCTGGTGAATCGGATGATCATCCATAATCCGACAACGCGCTGATGTTGGCAGTCCATGCAGCGAAGAATCAGCTCACAACGGCCATCACACATTTTCAAACACCCATTATCGCCTATGTGTCCGAAGTGACAAACGTTTCCTTTGCCTACTGCGCCAGCTTTCTGATCAAGATCACGCATCTGTTACCTTCCGAGTATCGCCTCATCGACATGGAACCACTCTTGGAGGACAGCATCAAGCTTCTGGGGGACGTTCCCGGGAAATTCTGTGCGAGGGTCTTGAGGCAGATGCTGGATCGATCAAAAGCTGCGGCTGGACTGGCCAAGGAGGCAGAGATGACTGGACCAACCGATGCGGACCTTGGGACGGGCTGGGGAGACTTCGGTACGACTTTCACGCATCTTGCGTTTCCCGACTTCTTGCAATCCTCCATCGGTGATCAGTCTTTCGACTTTGACATCGATTCGCTGTTTTAGCGCCATGAATTCATGAAACAGGACCAAATGATTGCTACTGTACACAAGGGTCAAGGGAAGCATACTCCAGGTAATATGACGCGCAAGAATGGCTCCGGGGAGACCACATAAAGACTCCTGGCGAGCCAGCTCTCAGGCTACCTGGGCCGCCTTCGCTTCAAGGTAGACCAAGTCCCGCTCCTTGTCGCTACCGAGTCAGTTCTCGCCACAAATGCTGGCTTGAAGGACGGTCGCACCTGTGCTCCTTGTCGCAGATGCATTGGAGATGTTGGGAAGGGCCAAGCACGGGCCAGAGACGGCAAACGCAGCTTGCGGGGCACGATTCCCCATTACAGTCGAGCCTGGGGCTGAGGCGAGCCTCTAGCTGTGCTCCTGTGTGCTCTCTGCACATCAGCGGTTGCGAGAGTACTGAGACGGGGAGAGAAGGGCCTGTAACCCACACCGCAATAGGACTGGGTAAGGCCAGGATCGCGGTAGTGAGGGCAATCATCAGGGCGAAGATGGCTGTGACTTTCATGCTGGAATGGCAGAGGTGCTTAGCTCAGGAAGCGTACTGATGAGGAAGCAAAGAGGGATGGGCAGGAGTCCCGTCTTAAGAAGGATTTGCTTCCCATTGATGAGCATCTGTGTGAGAGTGTGTGCCGCCCTTGTTCGGCTCGGCGTTGGCGGCTGGGACTCGCATGGGCGCTGCTGGGCTACGACTCGAGTGGGGGATACGATCAAGTATGTGAGCGTGTGTATGCGTCTATTTCCCACGGATGCAGTACACAGGGAAGACTTCATGAATGGTCGAATTCTCAAAACGAGAAGGTCCAAGCGGGTTCCCAGTGCTATGTACATTGCGATATCCATCTCAAGTGGCGAGATGACACAGCAGAGGTGAACTAGTGCACTGTTCGTACGCACCAGACTCGGAGGACGAAGCTCACACCTCGGCCTCGATCGCTGCATCCAGATATACGACGTCAGTCTCTCTGTCCCCTCAACGCGCGCTCTAGGCCAGGCAGGAGTGAGCACTTACAGAGGCTTGACATCATCGGCGCACTCGCAGAATACGATCGGGGAGCGAGGATCCCCCGCCACAAAGCACCGGCAGCCGTTAGAGCAGTTGTGCGTGCCGGGGCAGTACGTCTTGCCTCTGTTTTGGAGTGCTTCTCTTGCTCCTACACGTCTAGCCGTCAGCGTGGCATGGCAAGGGGCAGCCCCCTTACTGGAAGGAGATACATAGGAGACCGTCTGGGTAGCGACAGGCGCCGTAGGTTTGACCATTCTCTGGTACGCACGTGCAACCCCCGTCACAGGTAGAGGGGGCCTCTGCAGGATCACACAGAAGGTTCAAGCGGCGGTGGCTGGCTTTCAGCGCGCTCCCGAGAACCCAGGCGGGTCTGCGGATGATGATGTGAGACTTACACGGTCAAGTCCGCGGGCGCAGATAGAACCGTTCTCACGGTCAAGAGAGCCAGAGTAACCAATAACTTCATGATTGGAGCGTAGGGTGGAGAGGACGGTCAGCGATGACAAGGGATGAGAAGGTGTGGAAGGGGGCGAGGGAGAAGGTCGTTGATCTTGATGTTCCCTTCGAGGCTGCATATCTTTAGGGGTGTGTGGGATCAAAGCATGCGCGTACAGTAGTAGCCGCGAGCTCGATGTGGTCGTGTTCAGCGAGAAACTGATAAGTAGGGGTGATCCACACCTGAAGAGCCGGAGGTAGGTTCTGGCCTGCATGGTCACTCACACAGAGTAGATCCTGATCAAAGGCAACTACGACGCACGGGCGACCGTGAGGCGCACCGGTCTGACATTAGCCGACATTTGGATCATCCTGGAGTCTTACCGAATTGATGTGAGCATTGTGATGAGATCAGCCCACACAGAAAACACACCTGTCAATGATGGACGTGTCGTTGCCTTGTCGTAGCGAGGAGGGTGGGCTCGATCCGTATCTCACCACAAAGAGTCCCGAGCCTGTAAGTTCAAAGCGGGGAGATGATATACATGCGTGGCCAATCATAGAGAGCGGGAATAGTAGAGGAGCTAACTAGGACTATGCGCACCAGGTATCCGCACCAGGTAGAGAAAAGGAGAAAGAGGAGACGAAGACGAAGGGGAAGCGAGACCTGTCGTTGGTCGTCGACTGGTTCATCATCACCAGTCGGCAGCCTCGGATCTGTCCCTCGCGTCAAGATCGTAGTCATCAATCTCCCTCTCGAAGACGCTTCGCGTGCTCGTCTGTCAGCGCACAACCCCGACATGCTCCCTCGGGAACAGAAGCACATACGATGCAGAGGCGAGGCAAGAGGTGCACGCCGGGTTGTTGCCCTTGGGGTCCGAGCAGACCCCCACCTTCTCCGCAAACTCGTCGTATTTCGTGAGCTTGAGACACTTACACCCGCCAGCACAGTTGGCGTCGGTCAAACACGGTATCTTGCCGATAAGGGTAGACACGGACACGCGTCTGACTCGTTAGCCGAGACAACGGTAAGAAGCTTCTGCACTCACTTGACATGCATCGACGGGCTGGCCATGGCAGTGGTGGCGGCAGCCAAAAGAGCAAGCACGGCGAAGGCTTTCATGTCTGTCGAGGCTAAGGTTTCGGCGAGGAGTGAGGCCTGCGGACTACAAGCTAGCAGTGTTTATATATTTGTGACTGCGGGAAATCCTTGCTTGTGAGTCCATGGCTCCCCGAACAGTCTTGGCATGGCGATCAGAGATCTTGTGGGGTCAGCTCTCGGTCGATACAGACTCCGGGGAGGCGAGCCTCTGGCTCCGAGGGGCGGTCCTGGTGGCGATCCTAGGGCGTGAGGGCTTGATCTGCTGGACAGTCCGATGAACGAGACTGGACGACTGGGAGCAAATGTAAGGCTAGGCGGTATCGTGGACGATTAATACTGTACGAATCGGCCATGGTCCAAAAAAAGCTTTTGGCCCCGAGCGGGCGCAGCTGGATGTGAAATACAGTTTGTGTGCGCGCGCGGGGGGCGAGGGGGGCATAATCAGCCCCGACAGTGTCGCTCGTTACCTCGAGGACGGCGATCACGTCCAGAGCAGGACAGGGGAGGAGCCGCAAATAGCAGCAAAGACTGTCGCCGTGAGCTGCCGCCAAGAGCACCAAAAGGTAAATGATTGTCCTCATATTCGCCCGCGAGGAACATTGTGCCCAAGGTTTTGTTCCGGCAGTGAGCATATACAGAAAGCAGATCACGTTGTTCCATGAGCTACGACGGTGGGGGCTCTACCAGGACGGAGGGAACACTAGCTGACTCTTTCGCACACGGCATCGCATGGGCAGTTCCTCTGCCTAGGGACGGCGGATATCAAGCTTCTATGAAGGCAGTAGTGACGACGGCGGGCCCTGTTGCACCGAGAGCGGTGGTGATTACCACACCTGCAGTGGCAAAGGTAGCTGGGTTATCGATGGTTTCACTCGACGTACTGCAACCTCAGCACGGTGGCTACCAGCATAGGCGAGTTCGTAGCTTACGGTAGCACGACAGCGCACCCGGCTCCCCCTACACAAATTCCATACGAGTCTAAGAATGCGAGAGCGGCGCAGTAGCACCCTGCTGGACACGAATCTGCATCATCGACATCGCAAAAGGCGGTGTTCCTTGCGGTGAGAGCGCAGCGCGTAGGGGTGCTCCTGTGCATCTGCATACTGTCCGAAGGACAACTCAAGCAAAAGACATACTTTGGGTCAAAGGCCGGTGCTGCAAAAGCGGTGATGCCAGCCAAGATGGCAAAGACAGCGAAGAGCTTCATGGCGTCCCACTGGTGATTCGGGCAGTGGGTAGTCGGGGCTTGTTTGCTGGCTGCCGATGGCTGGAAGAGGTGAGCAGTGTTGGCGGTGGTGAAAATGTCCAGATCTGCACGAGCCTCTTGTACTGGGCCACCCGTCGGCACCCCTCCTCATCCCGTCGGTCTTAGCCTCGGTGACAGCACGGCATCGGCCGGTCGGTAGTGTCTTGGCGGCGCTCCCAGCGCTCCCTTTGAGAGCATTAAAGATGTGTGTGGTGATGCAAGGGGGACAGGTCGATACGCCAAGAGTAAGACGCCACATTGTGGACGGGGATTGGGTCGGGGATGGGCCTATGACGAGACTGTACTCACATCCGCTCAAAGTTCCTTTCAGATTGGGCTCGCCATCAGGACCTTCGGGAAGCGCCAACTGTTCGATGTTGACCGGGGAGGTGTATAGAGGACAATACCAGCTTTGATTCAGGGGGCGCCGCAGATAGAGCTCAGGTGATGGTGGTGCAGACCGCCAGGACGGCGGTGAGGGCGGTTTGTAATGTCACCCAGATGACTTTGGCCAGCGTCACCGCATGCCCTAAAAGCCAACCTAAGGCCACCAGGATGTATATACATGTCATGTCATGGCAAGAAAAGGCGACGTGCCGCAGAGCTAGATACATTACGGAAGTGGCCACAGCGCATCACAGCTCAGCGAGGACCTCGAATATGTCACGCTTCCTGCAGCACTGTCAGTTCCTCGTTGGAGAAGGCAGTGATAAAGAGAGATACGTACACACGCTCAATGTTACACGCGGGGCATGGGGTACGTTGCTCTTGGTCGACGCATATGCCCACATCAAAGCCGTCAATCTGCCCTTGCACGTCGCACGAGCAGGGGCCGGAGCACCCGGACGACCCCAGGCAGAGAACGTTGTTGCTGATGTTGTTGAGTATTTGTTCGGTGGTCAGGTCGCGTCTGCGAGTGAGCTTGAACCTCTTGAGCAGACTCTGAATCTCATCGGAAGAAACCGCATTATGGTAGACGAAGCAGGGGAATCGAGAGGCGATTGAGCTCACTTGGTCTCGGCAGTGGGAATGGCAAACGCGGTAGTGGCAAGAATGGCGAGGACTGCGATGAGCTTCATCTCGATGTTCCTAGTCAAGTGATGTGTGCGGGTCCCAAATGTTTTGAAGGCAGCGGCTGAGGTCGGGTAAGTCAGTTCAGCCTCACGGCTTTATACTGTACTGTACCACTGAGCTGGTGCGAAGAGTGATGACCACTTACTCCACTCCCCAATCTAAACACACTTGCGCAATCTGCTCGATGATCTTGGCAGCTTGGCAGTGTGCGACTAGTACAATAGATGTGAATTGGGGCGAGTAAGATTCAGATTGATGCACGCGAGACTGTGAGCTTTCTGCCCTCCTCGGGGAACATTTGGACCGCTGAGACGTGCGCTTCGTCGAAGTGTACCACAGTCGAAGCGGTGGTACGGTACGGGAACCGGCTTTCGTCGACTTGTACACCCATGCGCAATGCATCGGCCATGCGATCGGCGCAGGGTCCACCGCAGACGGACACCACAGTTCAGTAGATGAAGGAAGATGAACAGAGTTCCGCTGTCTGCGTGTCATGCGCTGGAGCGGCTATGGAACACATCGTAGAGGGGATGGCGGGTAAACACCAACTAGACAAGAAACGGTATGGTAGACGCCAATATGGAAGAGGCGGGGAGATCATGCACATTCATCACGAGTCATCTGGCTCCTGAAGTCTATGTGCATACGAATTCCAACGCAAACGCTTCTCCGGGAACGGGGCAAAAATGCGGCTCTTCCAACCCAGCGACCATTAAGTACGGTCCAAGTCAACACTCAAGCAACTGTGACCGAGGCGGTGGCCCCAAGGCCGTCTGTGGTGGTGCTGGAAGCAGTGATACTAGCGGTGGCACTGTGACGTGATCAGCCCAGAGGCCACGCTGAACAACACTAGGCCAGTCGACTCACGGGGGGTCCAGTATGCACATCAAGAACTCCGGGCCCACCTCAATGCACACTCCAGCACCCAGCAAGGGTATCGAGGTGCATTGGCAACCGCTTGGGCAGGGAGAATCGTCCGAAGGGTCGCAGAGCAGATAACGTCTTGAACGTCAGTTTAGTTGGGGCACACTGAATATGGATCAGAATCAACTCGTGGCTCACTTGTTGTGCAGGGCGGGCACCGCAGAGGCGGTGACGCCGACCAGGAGGGCGAGGAGGGCGAAGCCTTTCATTATGTGTGTGCGGTGTTCGAGCTGGTTGGCAGGGATAGTGACCAGTTCTGGCTAGGGGGCTCTTGGAGAATCAGCGGTGTCAAGAGTAGCCTTCGTGAAGAGAGACAGTAGCCTCAGGCAAGCTTTATATACTCGTCAGCCGTCGGCACTATCGGTGCTCGCGCCCGCCTTGCTTTCTCTCCACGCACCGTCACAGTGACGGGCCGCACCGGCAGCGCCTCGGCAACGCTCATTTTGCGGGCGATGGGGCGTACGAGGCGCAACGGGCGTCAAAGACAAGCTCCCCGCGGCACGAATGATGAAGGCACATATTTGACCGAGGTTGAAGCGGCATGCTCACCAGATAGACGACGAAGTTTTGTCAAGCCATTTAGTGCTACTCAGCCGCCGTAACGCCGCTCAGACACGAGATGCAAGAGTAGATTGGGGTATGACTTTGGCCATCGCAAGCCCATGCATTCGGGGCGTTCTCGCTGTGCTCACAGACTTGTGGCAGCCTCTCTGCGCGGGGGGCGTTCTTGGGCGGATAAGCCGATCGCACTATCAGTTGGGCGGTTTCCGCTGGGATCAGCGATAAGAACTACGACGCACGGGGCTGTGATCTGATATTCAGATTCCGGTCGATTGCGCCCGCGAGCTCCGGCTACTCTGATAAATGATGAAGGGGAAGGGCATGATCGTCGACTTGTCGACCTGATCGAAAACAGCCATTTCACGACTCTGTGTGGGCGCAGACGAACTATGCGCGCCCGAGCTGGGGAGGTTTAGCCAATGTTCAGGCACATGCTATGCGTTGTACAGGTACCTGGGCGGCCCAGTTCGAAGAAGGGGATTGTTGGTCCGGCCATGCACAGTCATGGTCAGTCATACGGCTTTCATGATCTATGTGCAGGCGAAGCCCAAGGCCTTATCTATCATCCTCAAGAGATTGGCAATATCAGTCGTCCCGCCTTGCATTCTCCTCACACGACGCTCACAGGGCTGAGGCCCATCGGGAGTACATCGGCAGCGCTCTACTTGCGACCAACGGGGAGGGCGGGCGTAGCGCCACCGGCGGTGATGGCGATCTCTCCTTGGGAGCTGGGACCACTGATGCTGTTCAGGTCGAAAAGGCATGCTCAGCATGAATAGAAGAGAAGACAGTTTCGTTAAATTCCTTCATGCGGCCCAGCGGCAAGAAGGCAGTTCAGACGGGGGATGATAGGCCCGCTACTGTCCAATGCATGACACCAACGTGCTTGAAGCCATGTGTTCTGAGCGCTTTGGCTACAGTCACAGACCTACGAGAGCGGCAGCCGGGTATCATACTTGAGCCGGGAGGTGCCGATCGGACTGCTACTTGGGCTCTGCCCGCCGCGCCCAACGCTGCAAACTAACTACGACGCACGGGTTGTTCCGATCGATGGTGGCCGTCAGCTCTTGCACGTTTGACCGATGAGGGCATGTTCGGGACAACTATCCGCCTTTGCCGACGATGGAGTACAAGTAACAACCATAGGACGATTGGACCAGAGCAAGTGGCTCAATCAGACATTACTGTGCCCTTCCTGTCTTCCACAGACACCTTGGATCGGGCAGTACCGCGGGTTATGGAATCGAGCAAGAGGTAACAACTGGATCTGTCTCGTGCGAACAATTCAACGTATGGGGAGAGGTCCAGCGGGGAGATGATCAACATGCATGACGAGTCATACCACGGAGGAGAAACTTTTGGGGTTTTCTGAGGTTTATCTACCGCATCCTTCGAGAGCCATTCCTTCAACCAACGAACGAGAAACCTTTGCGACTGGGCCGAGCAGTCGCTGGAGGAGGGGCTCTTCAAGCCTCGACCTCGACCATGTCCCTGGCCTCGGGGACCTCGTCACGCTTCCTGACGAATGAGCACGGTCACGCACTGAACAAAGAGACTTACCAGTAACCCCAGCCCTCGCAGAGGTAGCCGAACTGCTTGTCGGTGCAGACGTAGTAGATGGCGCCGGTGGGGCTCTGCGACTCCTGGCAGACACACGACTCGGGGCAGGCGTATCCCGGCTCGCTGGGACCGCAGTAGTCGATGTCGTCACCCCAATACTGCCTGGAAGTCAGCACGACTATCAGAGAGAAGGAAGGGCAGCGAGGGTGGGGAGGGATACGAGCTGGGAGGACTGACTTGGCTTTGAGCGAGGGCATGGCAAAAGCGGTGGCGGCCAAGAGAGCGACGACGGCGAAGACCTTCATGTTGTCGATTGGTTGGGAATTGAAGCGGGTTGGCTGTTCGGCTGGTAGAAAAGACTGTTTGGAAGAGAGGGACTCAAGTGAGCGGGTGAGGATGGTGGAGCCAGGCCGCGCGTTGCTTTATACTCCAGCGGTCATCGAACGACTCGACATGCTCCCGTCTACCTTGCCCCACAAGATCTTGAGACCGAGACAGTGAACCCCCTGAACCCTGTAGCGAGGTTCCTTGGCGGCAGATCTCGAGCGGCATCGGCATGCGGTCCGATGGCGAGCAAGGAGGCTACGTCGACACCGACGGGCCTGTCAACCCTCGAAGCGAACAGCCATTCCTGGGGCCCGACCTGGGTGTTGGCAATCTCGACACCGCAAAGAGCTGTATTTGAGACGTTAAATACGAATAACAGCTGCATCCTACGAGGACACAGAGTATACAGAGGGATAGAGGACCTCATGTCCCGACGACCATCCCCGCTCCCATCTGTCTGCGACTCGTTTCCGCCCGACGCACGTTGGTCAAGGTCAGTGCCCATGTCATGAGCTGCGGAGCCGACGAGCTGTCTTTGGTCTTGGCGCTGTGGAACCTTTTCTTTCCAAACGCCAAGCGAGAGCGTGTGGATATAGAGCGCATGGTTCGAGATTGATTGATTTGATGCGGGCCAGTGTCCACGGCTTCATTGGCGGACCATGAAGACCATGATGATCGTCGTCCCTGCACACATTGACTGGTCTTGCCAATATACGCCCTTGATATCTGGAATGTTCAGTCGTGCGACGTCATGCTATGCTGCTGAGAATAGATCCAACGAGGTAACGCGCCGGTCAATGTGGCCGCAGGGTCTTGGCGGTGATGCTGAGAAGATGTCTGAAGAAGGATCGACAGGATCAGGTGCTACCCGCAAATGTGCTGCATGATCTGATGTGAGCGGTGGACCGTCGTCATTTCCTGGTAGAGTAGAACAGGTCGACAAGCGAAGTTCGTCCGCCTTGAGATCCATGAGTCACTGCCCATGAGACCTCCATTGCGGCTGTCACGACTTCCAGCGGTGAGCATCCTTCTCATCCCCCCTCACCTTCCTTTCGCTTCGTCTGTTTCCGTGTCCACTTTGTTCCACACAAATATACACAAGACACATCGGGACCTTACTTGCACTTGACGTCACAGCGCGCTGCAGATCGAGAGGTGCGGTTGGCAGCAACGTGTTGTGGAACACTGCGAGAATAGATTGGAGGTGAAGAGTAGCGGGGAGATCATCAGCATGCATGACGAGTCATGAAGAGGGGGAGGTTGACGGCTTTGAGGGCTATGTACTGTGTCGACCAGAGCTTCGGAACGAACGAGAAAACATTGCATTGAGACTCTCTGAGGGAGACCGGCCGCTCGAGGTCGAGTGCCCGCAGGTAGCTCACTGGACTGCAGCATCGCTGACGAGACTGCGGCGCTCACTAACATATCAGCGTGTGCTACTAAGTCTATATGAACGGTGGGTAGGAGACAGCGGGACAAGTGAAAGCGACTTACTCGAGGCTGCAGGGATCAGTCGTGCCCGGTACGACACAGGCATAATGGATGTTCCCCTCCGGCTGGACGAAGGCCTCGCAGTAACACCACACTGGGCATTGCACGCCAGTGATGTCGTCGTCGCCGCAGTAGACCGGGTCGGGGTCGCGCCTGAGAGTCAGCTTGGGGGCATATCAATAGAGGGTACAGCCGCTACTGACTTGATGTTGAACGAGGGCATGGCGATGACGCCGGCGGCCGTGGCCAAGACAGCGAGCAAAGCAAAGACCTTCATGTTGGGCGGACGAGAGGTGATTTGGCGCAGGGCTGAAGATGCTGAGAGGTGAGGGAAAGCAAAGAAGGGCGGTGGTTTTGAACTCAGATAACGGGCTGCTATATACCTGCGCTGCCTCGGTTCTGTGCTCATCAGTACGCCCCACTTCATGGTCGCCCGCCCCAACCATTCTCGACTGACCTTCGCGCCCTGCGCTCTTCACGGTAAGTCTTGGCCGAGATCAGCAAGGGGTCAGATCGCGCGCCGCGCGGCAGGGCGCTGTCGAGGCTCTGCGCCCAGTCGCAGGACGGAGACGATCATCTGGGCGTCTGGGCGAGCGTGCTCGCGCTCCATGGTAAGCATGTCTCCACATGTTGGTCCACATGCCAATGAGGTCGAATTCGATATCATGAATACGAATAGTCCATAGGGCGAGCGCTAACAGGGAGATGACCTCGCGAGTCGCAAGCCATCGTCAGTGGGCGCCGTCTGTGATACGATCGCAAATCAGCCCAAGGATCGTCTACGCCCCGAGCTGTGGGGCGCATCGAGGTACCTGTCGCTGGCAGGCGGGGAATCAGTCGCGACCGACTGAATGCAATGAGAATGTAAGATTGGATCCGTACGTGATTCATCTGTGTGACCGTTGGCGGGGCGCGTAAGACCTCACTGCTGATGGCTTCGTTGTAGCGCCCACACACCGCCCGCTTGTCCCCTGGGGATCTCGTGAGCGGTGTTGACTACTGTACAAGTGTTGGTAACGAGCGTCCCACTTCGTTTCTTGAATGGACGAAGACACGAGGGCGGGAGTATGTGTATGGAAGTTGGAGGGCGGGGCATACCAGAGCCATCTGTTGAACATAGCCGCTGTACATACGTCCGACTCCGAGCATTTGGTACATAAGGATGGCCGCACGTGTCAATCTCCCGCAGAGACACTTTGCGTCCGCACGAAGCAGAGCAGCACAGCCCAGGGTGATCGACAAAGTCACAACAAACATTTCGCGCGGAAGCATGTATGTAATGAAAAGACGATGAGGGGTTTATTCTACTCCAATCCAGTGAAAATACCGCAAACAAACCTCCATTTCGACATGTCGCAAAGTGGCGCGTCGGCGTGGCGGTAAATATTCGATCCTCGTCCCAATTCGTGCTGAGGGATTTTCAAACTGGCCTTTAGATCAGATCCCGAGCAGGACAGCTACAAAGGTCACTTGTAACTGAGCTGCCTTGCCGCAATGACCGGACCGCGAGCATGGCATGGAAGGGCGTCACTTGTGCTGTTCATGTCCCGCCTGACTGACCTGCTGACCAACGGGATCGAGGGATAAACCCAGGAGGAGCTAATGTTCTCTCGCCACTCCTGGAGAAGCAGCACGAGAGAGGTGAGCTTCCCAGTGACCAAGTTCGCGTCGAGCTGGAAGGCAAACAATACAAGAGCTGTCAAAAAAGAGGTCAATCCCCCCATTCTTCCACGGAAACGACCCAACTCCGCTCTGGTTTAAATATCAAAATGACTACAGCCCCACCTGTGGAGAAAGAGCCAGAAGGCGTCGCAGCAGATGCCTCCTCTGTCGACTTGGAGAAATACGACCGACGACCACTCAAGCTGCGCGGCATCAAGATCTTCGCCCTGGCGTTTTCGACACTAGGTATCATCTACTCGGACATCGGCACCTCGCCACTGTACGTCCTGAACGGTATTTGGTCTGCGAGCGGGGACGCACCAAGCAAGGAAGATGTGATCGGAGGTGTATCGGCGATCGTGTGGTCTATCACTATCATCCCCTTGATCAAATACGTGAGTTACGACAAATGCATGTACGCCGACGCTGACGGCGAACAGGTGGGCTTTGCACTGGAATTTGGGACTGGTCCCGGTGAAGGCGGTCCATTCGCCCTGTTCATGACTTTGTTCCCTACTCGTGAACCGCGAGACGACGGCAGAAGCCTTACGACCTACCCCACCAACATCTTTTCTCTTCACGGAACAGGCGACAGACGCGACAAGCTCACGCGGTTCAAATGGCCGCTGTTCATCTGGACCATCTTCGGGACCTCTCTCACCCTCGCCGACGGTGTCTTGACGTGAGTCCATACTGTTGATGAGTCTGTTCAACTCTGCTGATGCCACGTAGGCCCGCTGTCTCTGTCACCAGTGCAGTGGGCGGCATCGCCGTTGCCAAGCCCAACATCACCCACTCGGTAGTTCCCGTTTCCATCGCCTTCCTGCTAGCTCTCTTCTTCGTCCAGCGTTGGGGAACGTCCAAGCTCTCGATCGCCTTTGCTCCGAGTGAGTATGATCCTGGACACCCTATTATTCTCGACTGATGGGCAGTCACGGCCATCTGGCTCCTACTTCTGGGCGGTACTGGGTTGGTCGACTTCTCCTCTTTGTTGGGCGCTGTTGACAAGTAGGATCTACAATATTGTCCAGTTCCCTGGTATTTGGCGAGCATGGGACCCGTCTCGCGCCATCCTCTGTAAGCACCGACCACAGTCGGCAGGTTGAGACTGATGCACAGGGTTTGTGCGCACGAAAGACTACGACAACCTCGCCGGCGTTCTGCTCGCCATCACCGGTTGCGAAGCCATGTTGTGAGTCTCAACTTTGAGAGGTCTGAAGCATCGCTGACACGGCAGTGCCAAGTGCGTCGTGATCGACAAGCATGTGTGACCAAGAGGTGTGGTGCTGACTTCCAGCTTGGGCCAGTTCAACAAGGCGTCCATCCGCATCGGCTTCTCCTTTCTCGTATACCCCATGCTCATACTCGCCTACCTCGGACAGGGCGCGAGACTGATCACGGATCCCTCGGTCATCTCGTCCATCTTCTACTTGACCATCCCGGGTAAGACGGGCGGTGGGCTCTACTGGATCGTCTTTGTCTTTGCCATCCTTGCCACTCTGATCGCCTCGCAGGGTGAGTCGCAGATACACTTTCCCCCTGTCTCAGAGGCTGACCTGCAGCAATGATTACCGCGACGTTCTCCCTTGTCCACCAGCTCATCGGCATGGACGCCTTCCCCTCATTGAGGATCAAGCACACTTCCACTTTGACAGCCGGACAAGTGTACATCGGTCCCGTCAATTGGCTCCTGATGATCGGCACCATCGCCGTCGTTGGCGGCTTTGGGTCGTCGGCGGCTCTGACTCTCGCATACGGCGTAAGCTCTCCCCTCTTGTATAGTGTGACGTAGGCTGATTGTAGTTTGCCGTGGCCACCGTGCTCTTCGTGACGACCACTTTGATCTCCCTCTCCATCCCCTTCGTCAAGGGACTGCCTTACTTCCTCGGCATCGTCTTCCTCCTGACTTTCGGCTTCTTCGACGGTCTATTCTGGGGGGCGTCACTCAAGAAAGTCCCACACGGCGCATGGTTCCCACTCGGTCTCGGGGGCTTGCTGTGTATTCTCATGTCTTTCTGGCACTGGGGTCGAACGCTCGAAGACAAATTTGACCAGAACAACACCCAGCGTCTGGGGCAGGTCATCTCGAGCGATCTCGAAGAGGAGGTGAATGTCGATGGTGATGGGCCAGTTGTCGCTACGAGCAGCAGCAGTGATAGGGTCCACAAGGTGTATGTCGAGCGCGGACATGGCAACGTCACCGAACTGGGGCGAATCCCCGTCATTGCCCTGTTCTACAGGAACGACTCGGCGGGCCGCGGTGTCCCTCATGGCTTTGCGAGCTTTGTCAGGCGCTACCCCGCCCTCCCGCAAGTGGTCATCTTCCTCTCCACTCGCGTGGTGGGCGTGCCCCACGTCCCGCTGGAGGACCGGTACGTAGTCACCAAAGTAAGGAGCTTTGACGGATTCTTCACCGTCACGATGCGGTAGGCCTAGCCCCTTCTAGCCACGCGGATATACTGACGAGCAGCGCTGGCTACCTCGACCACGCCGTGCCATCCATCGTTGAGCTCGTGCCGTACCTCCAGCGCCTGCTCACCGGACACCCTGAGCAGGCGGCACAGATCGCCCAGCTGGCCGAGGCGGGTCAAGTGACCCACGTCGTCCCTAGCTATTCGATCTTCTCCCAGAACCGACCGAGCAAGTGGTGGGATTGGGTCCGGCGCCTGCTGGTGGAAGACCTGTATGGTCGTGCGAGGGTTGTCTTTCCCGACTGGTCGAGCGCGCCCAATGCGGCCGTTGCAGATGTGCTACATGTTGCCGTGGCCGCGTCGATCTGAGGTATACACCATGCCTCTGTGGCTTCATAGAATAGACAAGTTGGATAGGTGTGATAGTAGGCATGTCATCCTCGTCTCACACCTACGTCTCATGCTTGTTCGGTCAGTGTGAGACCCATGCTTGGTTGAGAGTCCCGTCCCGAAGCCGAACGCCTCGCCAATCGCACTCGCCCACCCGGAGCGATGCAGCCCCATGGCGTCTTGCAGCTGCCTCCCTGCCCCGCGAGCATCGTGTGAACAGCACACGCAGCCCCTCGGGGCCCGACCAAACTTCTCCCACACTCCCATCAATCACAGAGAAAAAAAGAGCTGGAATGCATTCGAGAAATGCGACATGCCCCGGTGGTCCCGAGTAAACCCGTCACCCACACCTACAACACGTCTCTTGCATGCGGGGGCCCGTCTTTACAGCTGGCAGCGGGTCGGCGTAAACGGCTTGGGCGGCTGTGGCTGCGGTTGACCAGCCTGACAAGGGAGAGAAGGTTGCCTGAAGGGGTTAGCGAGTTGTGGTTAAAAGACCCCGACCCGCAATCATCCGTAGGGTGGGTCTGCTTGGCAGGTGATCAGGAAATAGCCCACACGGCTTGACCCGAGAAGAGCTTGGCTTACGCGGGGCTGGAGCAAGCGACCATGGGGTGGGTGGGATGAAGCCGCCGGAACGATACGTGCACCTGAGGCCGTGCCACCTGAGATCCCCTCGGTATGTTCTGTCCAACAGGCACATGTGGAATTGTGGAATTCGAAATACAATCGACGCAGCTCGTCTGACCCGCCGCCTGGACGTCCCGCCTCGAGACAGATGACAGCATGCAGGTCCGTACTAGGTAGGTTCAGTGTGAGAACGAATCAGAAAAAGGTTGCAGTTTTGGGTCGTCGCGGACCGATACCCCGGCAGAGCCCCAAAACCCCCATGGAGCGTGTCGCTCGACTGGCTTGCATACAAAATACGCCCACCCTCATAGGTCCTGCTTGTTCATCCCCCCTCCCTCTCATCCCAAAACACACAGACAGACTTGTCACCCATCATGTCTGGAATGGCCATCGTGTCCGAGGCGCACTCGCGGCCCGGCACCCCTCCTCATGGACACCGCGGTGCCCACTTTGCCGCCGACCCCTTGGGCGACAAAGACAACCACAACCATATCGACCGCCAGCTGTCGACTGCGCCCACGGACACCACGGGTGATCCCGAGAAGGCCAGCAAGTATGCAGACTCCGAGTCGGGTCGTGCACACTCTGCGGCTTACCGCAAGGCTGAGCGGAAACTCCTTCTCAAGCTGGGTGAGTCGTTGCTGTTGTGGCGGTTTTGTCGAGTGTGGCCGACTGACCAATATCAGATGTGGCCATTCTGCCTTTTGCCGTCCTGCTCTACCTCAGTGCCTATCTCGACCGAGGCAACTTGGCCAACGCCAGGTTGCAGGGTCTCGAGTCGGGCGTCTTGAACGGCAGCGACACCAACTACAGTATCGCCCTCTCGTGCTTCTTCATCACCTACATCCTCCTCTCCATCCCCGGTACCCTGCTCGCCAAACGTATCAACCCTTCGCACTCCATCGCAGCCGGCGCTCTCATCTGGTCCATCGCTGCGACATGTCAGGCGGCAGCTTTCAACCGCGCTGGTCTCTTTGTCTGCCGGTTGTTCGTTGGCTGCGGCGAGGCCATGTTCGGTCAGGCCATGGCCCTTCACCTCTCCTACTGGTACACCAAGCAAGATCTCGCCAAGCGTGTCGGTCTCTTCATCTCGGCGGGCTCCGTCTCGGGAGCCTTCGGCGGCTTGATCTCGTATGGTGTCAGTCACATCCAAAACTCTTCCATCATGCAGTACAAGATCCTGTTCTTGATCGAGGGATTGCCGAGTTTCGTCCTGGCGATCTGCACGGCACTGTTCATGCCTTCGCGCCCGGAGATCAGTCGGTACCTGAACGAGGAGGAGAGGACATTCTGCCTCACTCGCCTCAACAGGGACATCAGCGCCGAGAGCCAGATCAAGATTGACTGGGCCGCCGTCAGGCGTTGCCTCACCGACTGGAAGACGTACACCGTCAGTCTCGCGTGAGTACACTTTTCGGCCATGTAGCGCCACATGCTGATGTCCAGGTATTCGTGCATGAACCTGACCCTTGGTTGGTCCCCTGCTATACTTGTGTGCAGAATGAAGCTGATAAGTAGGCTCTGTCGGTGGTTTCCTCCCAACCATCATCAAAGGACTCGGCAAGACCGATGCCGATGCCCAACTCTTCACCGTCCCACCTTACGTCGTCGCTCTCGTGGTCATGCTGCTCTTGACCTCGTTTTCCGACTGGCGCCAGACCCGCGGTATCCCCGTCATGAGCATCTTCATCCTCGGTATCATCGGCTGGTCGGTACTCTTGACGGTCCCTGCCTCGCACATCACCTCGACTCAATTCTCAGCACGATACGTGAGTCCGCCTCGTGCGGTACGGATTCAACGCTGACTTGCAGTTCGCCTGCTGTCTAATTGTGACCGCTGGCTACGTCAACATTCCTCTGATCATCGGTACGTCTTGCACATCTCCGCCTCAGCTACGGGCCATTATGTTGACTCGCAGCGTGGCAATCGAACAACTGCCCCTCCGAATCGCAGCGAGCCACCTCACTCGGTATGCTCAACTCGATCGGACAGTGTCTCTCTGTCCTCGCTGCATTCTTGTTCCCAACCGTCGAAGGACCGCAGTACACCAAGGGCTGCAAGGTCAACCTCGCCTTCCAGTCGTTTGGCCTGGTTCTTGCCGGTGGCATGTCGCTGTGGTACCGGTGGGTCTGCTTCGTGCTCGGAGGAGAATGAGCTAATCCGTGGCAGATACGAGAACCGTCGTCGCGACAAGGTCGAAGGTGGCCCGCCTCCCAAGAACATGCGCCTCGAAATTGTTCCCAACTACGACAGGGCGACTGGTAAGTCTCGACCTATCTTGAGGGATCCGCGCTGACATTGATCAGGTTTCCGCTACGTCCCGTAAAGCAGTGTGCGGTTTTTGGTGTTTACCAGCGTATACCTTGATCAGTAGACTCGATGCTGCAGTGGAGAAAATGTCAGACTCGGAAAAGGAGAAGAGAAGTGGCGTCCTTAGTCTATCCGTCGCCTTCCAAATGCATCGGACGTGTCCTACGTCCTTGCAATCGTCGAGTCATCGCCGGTCTTTCCGGACCGAACACGTGAGATGCGATCTCGGCCATAGGTGCACTACTCGAATAGCCTTGACTGGCGAACTGTTATCCTCCCTCCGCCTGCAGTACAGGACCTCTCGCTCTTACAATGAGCAATCCCGAGCATGTCCTGCGAATAGCAGTCTGCATCTTCCCTGCGGCCCTCTCGCTGGACTTTATCGGTCCTCACAGTATACTGGACGTCGTCCGGCCGAGCCCGTCGAGATCATATGCCATCCAGCTCGTCATCCTCGGGGACAGCCCCGAGCCGATCCGTCTCAGTGGAGGTGTGATGATGGCACCAGAGATGACATATGATGCTGCTCAAGAACCTGGACAGAAGTGGGATGCGGTGCTTGTTCCCGGAGGCAGCGGAGCGAGGCCATGGCACGAGGGTAACAAGCGGTGTGTTGAATTTCTGAAGGCCGTCGTGCCGAAGTGCGAGTATGTCATGACAGGTGGGCAGACTCAGATGTACGATAGCTCATCTGACGGGTAGTATGTACGGGGAGCTGGCTGCTCGCTTCGACAGGGCTGCTCAGGGGCCAAAGAGCAACCACCAACAAGGCGGCTTATGCTGCCTGCGTCGTGTGTTGCCTGATCCTTGGAGCTAGGCCAAGCTAAGGGTAGGAACATAACAAGGACCAAGGAGTGGATTGGGTCCCGTCAGCTCGGTGAGCACATCCCAGAGGCACGAGCAGGGACGCTGAGTGATCAGCTACGTGGTGTCGGGCAAGTTTTGGACGGCATCCGGCGTCACGGCGGGACAAGACATGGCGGCTGCCTTTGTGCGACACTACGTGGGTCTGTACGAAGAAAAGGAGAAGGCAAAGGAGGTGGCGGACCACCTGTTGGGTGTGACAGAGGTGATGTGGGTCGCATATACGCGGGGCATACACGACTCAAGAGCTGACCTTGCAGCGAGAGTGCGGCCGATGTCGATCCATGGTCCAAATACTACAATCTCGCATGACTCCAGCATGACATGAAACCTGTATCGAGTACGGCGTGCACCTTTGACTGGGTCCAGACCATATTCGCGGGACCACGATGGTCACTTTGCACGAGATGGCCCCTCAGATGATCTCCCGCCGCCAAGACCAGACCCGGGCCGGGGCTGACCTGGTATTGCTCCCGACAAAGGAGTCTACATGATTTTTTGTCGTGTGTCATCCTGGGCTTTCGATTACTCGAGTACCCATCAAAGGAGGTTGTGCTCCTCCAGAGATTGGGTTTCGAATCCGGGAGCAGATCGAGTAAGGGGCACTCAAAGATAATTGACGTCTCGCCAGCGATTCTTGCTGGTGAAGGAGGTACTGTATATGATGCAGAGGAATGGTCCCTTGTCTCTCGCCAGCTCACTCTCGGGCAATCCTTCGGTATGTTTCTTCGCTTCGTGACCTTCGTACTTGCCGCGGTGTTGGCCGCAGCAGCACCGACATGCAACCGCACCACCAGTGCGTCCACTCGGGGCCATACCAAATCTTCTAGCATATCAGCACAAAGTACACGACACACTCGGACATCCACCACCACTAGTTCATCAACATCAGCAGTGCAGGCAGACTACGAGGAGTCGCCGTCTTCTTCACGAATCGAGAATTCCTCCTCGATAGCCGTCACAGCAACTTCTGTTAGCGCTACTTCCACCTCCTCGGCCAACTCTTCTTCTTCATGGTACCAACTAAGCATGGACGCGACTTTCTTGTACGATTTGGACGTGCTGCCAGATGCGCCGACGGTCACCACCAAGAATGGTCTGGTGCTGAACGAGCTGGTGTATATCACCGATATGGAAGGGGCCAGTGCGGATTACATGTAAGTGATCGACTGCTCTACTGAACATTCTGACGGTATACAGTTCGGGCCTTCACGCTCAAGGCAAAAAGGTCATTTGCTATTTCTCTGCTGGGTCATGGGAGTCGTACAGGTCAGTCTCCTGCCGAACATGAGTTGGGGTGGCTGATGTGCAGGAGCGACGCCGGTGACTTTGATCCAGCTTGTTATTGTGGAGCCGGTGTCAGCGCCACGTCCGACGGGTGTTCTAGCGATGCCAACAAGCTGGACGGATGGGACGAGTGGTGGTTGGACATTCACGACGCCTCTTGTATCGCGAACGTCGAGAGGGTCATGACTGGCCGGATCCAGTCAGCCAAGGACAAGGGATGTGATGGTGTCGACCCAGACAACGTAGACAGCGTGAGTCGGTCGCCAGCGGGGCTTGACGCATCGCTGACAGTTAGTACGAGAACTCGCAGTAGTTCGGCACCACCGCTGAAGACGAGTACAATTACCTCAAGTATGACCTAGTCGCCAGTGGAAGCGTGCAAGCTGAAGCTACAGGTGGCTATCTGAAACTGCTCACGGACTCGGCCTAGCGATCGACCTCAAGAATGCCGCCGGACTGCTCGAAGACTACTCAGACCTGGTGGATGATTTCGACTTTGTCGTAATCGAATCTTGCGTAGGTGGCCTGGCACTCAGCCTGACATAGCTCTTACAAATCAGTACGAGTATGACGAGTGCGACATCTACGATCCTTTCACCAAAGCTGGCAAGCCTCAGATCAGGATTGAGTATGGCGATGGGACGAAGACATGCCCTTCTCTCGAGGATGGTCAGCGACTGTTGGTCTACTCGGAGAACGACCTGAATGCCGATCTGATCACGCTCGACTGTCAAAGCTGAGCCTCGAAGATTTCTTCTCTTTAACAGCGGGACTGGTCGGTGTTGCGCTCTTCCTCAGCTACCATGCGCATATTTTCGGATGTCTCACGTAAGAAAGCAGCCTAATCCTCTACAACTGACACATCTTTCCATCTATTGATCGTCTCCGACACTTCCCGCTGACTCAAATACCAAGCTATGCCTTGTCAACCGCCAAGACCCTATCGTCCACCTCCACATCCTTTTCGTTGATATCCTCTTCCCCTGGCTCAGCAGCGTGCGGCGCCGAGTATCCAGGCAGATCCAGAATGGACTCGTCGAGGAAGATCTCCTTGGCTGGAAAGGCGAGTGAAAGGGCGGTGAAAACACTGTCGCGTCAGTCAGAGAACATATGGTGCGGTACAAGGACTCACAGTACCGAAGTGATGAAGCAGAAGGGGAAAGCCAGGGTGTAGAAGTGCTTGACTCCAGCGGAGACCGCAATGTTGGCGTTGACCTTGTTCAAGAATCCTTGAACCTCAGCAATATTCAACGGCAGTCCGACACGGACTAACCTGGAAACTGAGGGGCAATCGACACTAGCAGAGTCACACCGGCTCTCCAATTTGCGCCCTGGATGTATCGGTAACGACCGGACGGGTCGTACAGAGCCGGCAGGTCGACTCGTTGGCGCTTCACGATCCAGTAGTCGGCAATGATGATCCCAGAGATGGGTGCCATGAAGATGACATAGGAGCCCATGAACGACAAGAAGGTCGCTGCGTCCGCTAGGACCTTCCACGGGAGCATCGCCCAGCAACCGATGACCGATGTCAAGACGGCTCCACGTCGAAGGTTCACTGTGGATCAGCAGGTAGCCCGGACAACGCTATTCCATAATCGCTCACGGTATTTGGGAAACAGAACAGTCCAGTCATTTGCCGCTGACAGACCGTTGGAAGAGATGTTTGTGCAGAGCTGGCAGTAACTGAAGGCTGCGCCAAGGAAGAAGAGGGCGGCGCGATTCGTGAATTTATCGAGCAGATACAAAGGGTTGAATTGGATCGCTCTACCGTACACCGCCTGAGCACCGCTGGCGAGGAAGACGCCCATGATCGCCGTGATGCTCGTAGTTAGGGGAAGGATGATAACCTGGATATACTGACTTCGGGGCCGTTTGGCGTATCTCGTGAAGTCGGCAATGTTGACACCGAGGGTGGAGTACGATCCGACCGAAGAGTTGAAGCAGGTGAGCCATGCCCATGCGAGAGCAGTGCCACTGAGGGTCTTGTTGCCCGCGTACAGGGCACCGCCAGACTTGTGGACGTAGTATCCCATCATACTGAGACCAGCGGCCGGCCCGATGATAGCTTTCGCAGCGAAGAACCATCGAAGTCGGACCGGGTTGACCATTGAGATGGCAGTTTGGAAGACGAAGAAGACAAAGAAGGAGATCATGTATTTGCTCGAGATGCCCGAGGAGGTTGAGAGGTGATTTCTTCCCGTATCAACGCCCGCAAGGTGTAGCGTGCTCTCCCGGACTCACTCGTAGGTGGTCAAAGAGGGCCAAATGGCTCTCAACGCGGCGTATGTGCCTAGACCCCCGGTATAGGTGTTGACCCCGTACCACACGACAGCGATGACAAGACGGAAGACCACAGGCAGGTCTTTAGTGAGCAAGATGCGCCTCAGACACAGTCCACAGGCTTACAACTGAACCAGAACCCGAAGGAGCCGCGGACCAGTACACTGAACGAGGTGCCCAGACGTGCACCGATGGTCCCATTTGCAACGCACACCCAAGAAATGACCGCGTTGCCGGCGACGATGGCAAGTACAGCCTGCCACCAGTTTAGCCCGAGTGAGAGCATACTTCCAGCGGCGGCAAGACCGTTGGTGCCGTATGTATCGGACATCCAGTACGCCACGTAGTGGAACGCATTCCACTTGCGCTCGTTCCACGGAACCGGGTCCATATCCTTAAGCGGTCAATGGACGGCCGCGGACGTGAACGATTGGCTCACTCTGTTTGACCATCGATTGTCGCCCGTAGGCGATAGTGTTCCGGGAGCTGTCGGGACCTCCCATCCCTTCAAAGTCTTGTACTTGCCCAAGTCGGGCGTCATGAAGAATCCCATGTCGCGCACGGACTAATACGAGAATGAGAGATACCACCAAAGCGACAAGGTTGGGCGCGTCAACCAGATGGTGCTTTGAGTGGGGCATCAATGATTCATATACTCGCCTCACTGGTTCGTATCCGGAGTCCTTCTCAAACGCCAAGAGCGAACGATTGGCAACGGAGGACAACACCGTCGACGTCTCGCACGCTCGGCCGATATAACTCGGGATTAGGCCTTAAATCCGGAACGACCCATTCTGCGCGTCCAATCAACGCACCTGCTTTCTTCAGCAAGATAAGAGCTTGCGCAGCTTGGAAGCTCCGTGGCAGCTCGGACATGCTTCTCAGACGCGTGCAGTGGGGTGACGACCCGGGCATCAGGTCGGCCGACTACAGTCGGTGGTTAATATCCCTCTTCTGGCGTGTCGAGCAAGACACATCCCAAGTTCGTGATATACGACCACCTCACAACGACAGCATCATCGAAGGCAGCGCTCAGCATGGCCGCAGTAGTACAGACACCCACCGCAGCTCCTGTGCCGCCGACTCACGCCCCCGAGCTGGTGCATTTCAGCTCGGGAGGATTCAAGGAGAACCGCCGTGTGCTCAAGGGCGCCGAGGCAAAACCGGTCTTTGACCGTATCCCAATCGTCGACTTCAGCGCCCTTGGCTCCACCGATGCGGCGGCTCGCGCTGAGCTCGTGGAGTCGGTCAGGAAGGCGGCTTCGGAAGTGGGCTTCTTCTACGCTGCAAATACCCCTGTCCCACGGGGACTCATGGGTGAGACGATACCGCTAAACCGAGGTCACGAAGCTGATGAAGGGTCAGACGAGGCCTTCAAGGTGATCAAGACATTCTTCGACCAACCTTTCGAAGACAAGATGCGCATCTTCCATCATTCTTCGCCGGCGGCGAAGGGTTACCTGTACGCCAAACGAGAGGATGGTTTCGTCTTTCGCGACTCGTTCACAATGGGTCGAGACCACTACGAGCCAGAGCAGCATCATATAGCCAAAGCCCCCGAAGGCAGTCGAGCGCTCAACCAGTGGCCTGATGAGACACTGCCCGAGTTTCGCAAAGTCATGTATCGATACCGTTAGTATCAAAGATTCCCCGCTTCATCTGGCTGATGTCAAGACAACGAGCTGCACGCCTTCTCCCTGGAGCTGCTGAATGTGTTCTCTTTGGCGCTGGGGATGCCCGAGAATGCTTTGGACAGGTTCTTCAAGGCGCCTCTTACCGATATCACCGTCCAGCACTGTACGTGACACTGGTCCATGAGCGACTGGTGCTGAGCAGCAGACCCGGCGCAGGACCCAGTCAAACCTGGAGTGGTTTTGTACCCGCACGCCGACCACAGCGCGTTCACAATCCTTTTGCAGAGTATTTGATGTCTGCACAGACTCAGGAAGCAGCTGACCTAGCAGACAAGGTGCCCTCTTTGCAGGTATTGAACCCCAACTCTGAGTGGATTCCCGCCCCACCGATCGACTACGCATTTGTCATCAACACCGGCAACTACATGGAGAACTGGTCGAACGGGCGATTCCCTTCCACAGTCCATAGGGTTTACAACGAGGTATGCTTCGAGCATATATGCCGGAAATCCGGAACGAGCTGACTCGCAGCACGGGGTGGAGCGGTACTCATTGCCATTCTTCCTCTCCCCGGATCCAGACACTGTCGTCGAGCCACTGAAGGAGTGTATGCGGCCTGGCGAGGAGGCCATGTTCGAGCCGTGGGATATTGGGAAGCGTCACGTCAAGGGCTTGTTTGGGTCCAAGCAGGATCATCCATACGTGAGGAAATGGAGGGAGCTGGGGATCGACGAGGCTACGGAGCTGCGGTATAGCATGCTGTCAAAGCCACAAGATGCGGAATGGGATGTTCTGAACCCCAACCGTACTGCCAAATAGATTGATGTATGCACCCCTCTGTAACATGTATCTGCCATTGCTCGGGTCGCCGCACTCATGTGCTCGATGGAATCATGAAGCCCGCAAAGTAGTCCGTGTCTGGATTCTCGGGACTGTGATGAGCTTCAACCACGACAAGAGACGATGACATACAAAAGCCAACCATCAGCCGAGTTTTCAATCTCTGCGAATAGCCCAGCCAGTATGTCATCGGAGGTGTCTTGCTTGGGCAGGAAGGCAGGCGAGGCACCTGCAAGGAACTGCTCTACGAGGGTACTGGCTTCCTCCGTGTGCTCGATGCGCCGGACCAAGTCAGCGATGCGCCTGAGTAAGGCTGCGTACCTGCTCCATCAGTTTGCAGTTTCAATGCTCACTCAACAAAGGGACTCACTCGACACCTTCTTCCTCTCCGGTCTCACGCCGATGTAATGCTTCCAAGAGGGTTCCGGCTATGAGACATGTCTGACGTGTCACGCGTCTCACTTGTTCTCGACATGAACGCACCAGGGGTCGCAACAGATCAAGAGTATCCCTGACCAGCGTGACATGATACTGTGTCGAGTCACCTGTTGTAACACATTGCCACGCATCCAAGCAGATGACAACGATGGCTGTCTGGATGTGCACTACCTGAAAGCTGGCTCGATGAGCCAGATTCAGAACGAGCGTATGTGAAAGAAAAGCTTACCAGCCTCTAGTCACGAGAGCCCCGGCCTCGCTCAAGATCCTCTCGTTCTGCAATAATATCTTGGCCGAGTCGAACGCGGTCCGTGTCGACTGCAAGTATCGGGAATCTCGATACCCCGTCGACATATCTGCGAGTCAGTCGGGACACGCCTTTCGCTGATCTTTCGACTCGGCTCACAAGGTCGATGAACCCTCATCAATCGCATGTGAATCTGCTGACAGGATTGCAGCCGGGCCCACGTTTGGCGAATGGTTTCGCCTGGAGTAGGCGTTTCTAAGTCATATTCGTCAACAAGAGCCCTGTGGTCAAGCCTGAAGTGTCACTCCTGCACACGACTCACCTGAACTGGCGCTCGATATCAAGCAGATATTCGTATCGAAATGCTTGATTCTGCACGACCTCATCGTTGAACTTTCTGCACAGTCTAGCTATCTCGAAACGAAGGATCTCCAAAGTGGCATCCGTGAACACGTCGTTGTCTCGCACTTGTCCGGCAGCCGCCATGTCGTCATCCATGTTTCCTGGCAAGGGGCACGTCACTGCCATTCAGCAATAGTCGGTCCGCTGGTACTCACCTAAAGGTATAGGCAGTACAGGCTGAAAGCGATAGATGACCTGATCGAGGGTAAGGATGGCGTAGACTAGCCGCGAGACTGCTTGTCTGCGAGATGAGAGGTTCCCATGCAGCGCTAAGTCTTCCATGAGCGCCGCATCGAGATCGGGTGAGCGCTTGTGCCAGCCGAGCGCCTGAACTAGGCGAACAACTGCGGCGACATAGATTGATAAGATCTCCACTGCCCTGCAATGAGCGAGACAGCACAGGTATAGCCTTGCACTTACCGAGGAAGACCGGAAAAGAGCAGATATGGGCCAAACAGAGCTACTGTCTAGACTGTATCAGGCGCACTTTCACTACGTGGTAGTCCTGCTCACTTGGACTGCTCGCACACATGGTCGCATTGTCCACTGTCCCGCGGACATCAGCTCTTTCGCAGCTTCGTGAAGCTCGGCAGGCAAAGTGACCCATTCGTCATGGCTAAAGATGTCGGCATACTCTGCGGGCAGAGCGTCTGTTGCCACAATGGCGACTGCAAGAACCAGAGAGTAAGTTCCGCTTTGTCGCAGAGACCAAGGACCTACCGAGCACAAAACCGATAGCCATAAGGGGTCAACTTTGTGTCGCATGTCACTTCCTGAGGCTGCTTCAAAGGCTTCGACTTCAGCCATGAAGTGCTGCTCATACAGGACTGGCGGTCAGAGAGGCATGCCAAAAAAATGAGCAATACGTACCTGGCCATGACCAGGCGACCTTGTCGAAATATAGTCGCGTGAGACGAGAACAGACTCGTCGAGCGATAGGCGGCATCAAGAGGGTGGAGTTGAGGGTTACGCGACCGCCGACAGAAAGCTCGGTGGGGGATAGTATGTTCACTTGGGCCTTCCTAGTGTCTCTGTGCGCATTACTTGTGTCGCACTCCATGGCTACCGGTCCTGCTTGAAGGGTATCAGAGGGGGAATGAGTGGTCGGGAAGTGAATCATGTCCTTTGCGTTCAGCTGTCGCCGCAAGGCCTGGGTTTGGGATGCTCACGGGCTGTCCTGCTCTTGTCTTGATTCGGGCATTCCTGACGCCGGCAGCTACTCGTCAGCAACGTGTCCATCAACCAGAAGAAGCATGACTGACCCATATCTTCTAGGGCCATAAGTGCATCCTCAGTCTCTGAGTCGGCTCTGGACGCTGTCGCTTCCGGACTGAGACTTGTTCGCGCAGCACTTCGCTCGAGTTTGGCAAGAGATTTCAGCTCCTTGGAACTGCCACCAAGGAGCATCTTCTCCAATCGCGAAAGCCGGGCATGAAGTGCATGTGGTGCCCACGGCACATTGCGTTGAGTCTCGCTGCCGGCCGTCTCTTCGGATGGGTCTGCGGGCCATGGCTCTCCTGCACTGTCCAACGAGCATTCCAGCGGTACTGGACGGGAGAAACAATTCGTGCAGGGTCGCTTGCGGTCACACTTGACTTTTCTGCAACATCATCAGCGATGCTGTCACCGATGCGCTGAAAGGCTGGACCTGCCTCGCTACACATTGTGCACAGCTCAACGTCTGTCTTTTGCGTTTCAGACGGGATTGTCCATCTGCTGGTTGAGGCGACTGCATCGCTTGATGCTCTTTGGCCTCTGCACTCGTACGATCGTCCAGGTATCCGGTGCTAAGTGAGTGATCTGTTGTGATCCCAAAGAAATCCCAAAGAATCGCTTATCTCGGACGTCCGAGAACTTGGCTGAAGGGGGTCTCGGCGTAGAACCCGTAAGCCCCGCGATAGGCCATCGCCGTCCGACGCCTGCCGGAGGGGGGAGTTGCGCTAGTGAGGTGGAGGGGAAGGCGGGACACAGGGACAGGAGGCATATATAGCAACGATGTCGCCATCCAAGCACTTGGTACTCGAAACTTCTTGTTGGTGTAGAACTACTGTAGCGCAGCATGAAGTACGGTGAGCGATGCGTCTCCTGGTCGATTGTGGGTCTGAGCACAGTCAAACTTGGAAACAGTGGGCTCAAAGTCTCCCGCCTGATCTTGTAAGATAGCCCAAGCGTCCGTTGGTATCAGCTTACGTGTGCAGGGGATGCATGTGTATGTATTCATCGCTACACAAACATGGATGGACACTGACGCAGGCCAGCCTATGGCACCCCGGAGTAGGCCTTTGTCCACTCTGCGGGCCGTGACTGATGATCAGATGGCAAGAATGGGTACTCGGAGAGGAGGAGAGCATCAAGCACATCAAATGGGCCTATGAACAAGGGATCAACACCTTCGAGTGAGTCTGGACTCAAGACAGGTGCCAAGGTACTGATGAGCAGCACGGCCAATGTGTGAGAGCAGCCTGACTGCCTCTAGAGACATGACTGATTATTGTAGCTACTCTGGCGGCGAGTCTGAAGTTGTCCTTGGCAAAGCGATCAAGGCCATCGGCGTAGGGCTCTCCAGGCTGTGAAGAGCAGTTCGCTGATCACAGTGCTCTCGGGAAAGCGTCGTGATCCTGACAAAGGTGTGCATCGGCGTCATGGGTTGTATTCAGCTTACTCTCAGGTATTTAACGCTGTCAAGCCGAACGGCAAGGCGCTTCCGGACGACGCCTTTGTCAACAAGCAAGGATTGAGCCGCAAGCACATCTTTGACTCTGTCCAGGCCTCGCTCAAGCGACTGGATATGGACTATATCGACGTTCTACAGTGTCATAGATTTGACCCCAACACTCCGATCGCGGAGACGGTGAGTCGCCGCAAGATTGTATGTAGGAAGAGGGACAGCTGAGACCCAGATGCAAGCGCTTCATGACGTGGTGCAGATGGGCTGGGTGCGTTACATCGGGATGTCGTCTTGCTGGGCGTACCAGTTCCAGGCGATGCAAAGTGAGTCGAGCTGAGCTTTCATATAAGGCTTTCATCGTCGCTGACACGCGCAGACTACGCCATCAACAAGGGGTTGACGCCGTTCATCAGTATGCAAAATTTCCACAATGCCGCCTACCGTGAGGAAGAGCGAGAGATGATCCCTACATTGAAGGTGAGCATCCCCTTGACTCGGTGACGTGCATGCTCACATCATCAGATGATGGGGATCGGGTGCATTCCTTGGTCGCCGCTCAGCAGAGGTTTCCTGTCTCGACCGTGGAAGGCGGAAGAGACGCTCCGAGTCAAGACCGATTCGTCAGTGGGCTGTTTACGAGGGAAATGTGGTCTGACAATCTAGCAACTACAAAGGCCGCAAAACGCACGAGCCAGATGCGTCCCGTCAGGCCATCAACGAGCGCGTCGAGGAACTCGCCAAGAAGAAGGACATCAGTATGGCCCAGGTAGCCATGGCTTGGAGTCTTTCGCAAGATTTCATCACTGCGCCCATCATTGGCAGCACCAAGATTGAGAACCTGCAAGAGCTCATCGGTCAGTCTTGGCTCCCATCCGGAATGAGAAGTCGTCTGAAGCCACAGGGGCGCTCGAGATCACCTTGACAGCAGAGGAAAAGGCGTATATCGAGGAGCCGTATACCCCTCGCTCGATCGTGAGTCACGACATACACCTTGCGCGACACTGATCTGACTTTGTAGGTGGGGCACACCTAGAGCAGTTTTGTTGCAAAAAATCGGGTAACAGCGCCATGGCAGGGAAGGAGATATGTATAGCAATGCCAAGCAGTTGGACTTCGACAGATCGTCGGTGTGTCGGACATGCGATCGAGGGCCGATCAGGGCCGGATGCGATGCGATGCGATGATGTGGTGTCTTGGCAACTGATGCTCTCATGCGACGCAGCAGCTCGCGGCGCTCTTCCCGGCGCATGCGCAGCGTCGAGCAGCAGCAGCAGTAGGAAACTGTTGTTAGGCTCGGCGGCGGTGATAAGTGTTTGCCCTGATTGGGCCTCGGAGGCCGAGGAAGACGAGGCCGATGACCATTGAGTTGACCCTACTGCGCAAACTCATTCTCCCTCCCTCTCTCCCTCTCTCTCGGACTGACCGATGACCTCGGCCCACCCGGAGACTCGCCATCGTCGCGACGCTCGTGCCATGTTGGTCGTTCCATGATACTTTCACTTGATCAGCGCTTTTATCGATACCCCGGGGGACTGGAATTGGGCTGTTCGCCACCACGATACCGATGCTGTTCTACCACCCCAAGCCTGCCCCGCCGGCGGTCTTTCATGGCCAGCCGTTGCCACAGGCAAAGGCGAACATCTTTTCGAGGGCCGTGTTCTGGTGGATCAGCCCCATCATGCGGGTCGGCGCCTCCAGGCCGCTCGAGCTGGACGGTGAGTGTCCACTGGGCAGTTGTTTACGCGATGGTGCTCGTGGCTGATGGTGAAGATCTGTGGGACCTTACCGAGGACATGCAGACCAAGACCAACGCCGACGTCCTGGAGGCTCATTTCCAGGCTCGACTTCCCCCTCACATGCGCTTTGACCAGTTCAGACCGAAATCCTCGGCGTTGTCAGCAGCATCATCGGCCACGGTTGCGGGACGGTCAAAGTTGAGTGAGAAGGAGAACGGTCCAAGCGAGACGACGAGCGTGTCTGGCGCACAGGTGGATCTGGAAGAAGGAGGGATACTAGGGCTGAGGGAGGAAGAGGAGCGCGCCAGGAGAGAAGAGGTCGAGGTGATGGCGATGGACACCATCGTCGGAGCTGGTCTGAACGGGACGAAACTGGAGGGCGATGCGGAGGGAACAGCCATCGATCGACCTCTGCCCGCCGCCGTCGATGCGGTCGAGAAGCCGTCACCACCCCCAGGCGACAAGTCGCCCCCTGATCCGGAGCTGGTTCAAAAGTTCGGCAAGAAGAAGGCGGCAAAGATCGGGGCTGGAAAATTGTTGCTGGACAAGGAGACGGGCGAGCTGTACAGCGGCAGTCTCTTGGGTGCCATCTATCAGTCGATGGCCATTCGGTGGTGGAAAGCCATCATCCTGCAAGGTATGGGGAGTGAGTATCCGATCGACACATCCCAGGTCTTTGACTGAAGACACAGCCGCGCTACAAGTCACCAACCCTCTCGTCACCAAGCTCATCATTGCTCAGATGGAGCTTGCTTATGCCATTCACCAGGCGGAAAAGGCCGGCCTTGATACCTCATCCTACCCAAAGCCCAGAAGCGTTGGGTACGGAATAGGCCTTGCCTTTGGCATGTTTGCGATGCAGATGGCCGCAAGTGTCTTAAACTATCAGGCTCAGCAGAGGGGAGCGACCATCGGTTTCTCAACCCGTGCAGCAGTGAGTCTTGCCCCCATGTTCTAGCGTGATATTGCTGCAGCAACTGATTGTCAGCTGATCGATCTCGTCTCCCGCAAGTCAATGCGTCTCTCCGGGAAAGCGCGTGTAGAATTCCCCAACGGTCGACTCGTCACCATGGTCTCCGCCGACTGTTCCTTCCTCGACTTTGCAGCGCCTCAGACAGTCAATCTGGTTGTGCAGCCGTTCGAGATCGTCGTCGGCATCGCCCTCCTCATCTACACTCTCGGCTACTCGGCTCTTGTCGGTCTGTTGGTCCTCATTCTCGCCACGCCGCTGCAAGGCCTGATGTTCGTACGCATGATGACGTATCGACAAGCCCAGATGAAGATCGTCGACAAGCGCGTCAGGCTGCTCAGCGAAATCATGTCTAATATTCGCGCCGTCAAGCTGTACGCCTACGAGACATTCTTTGGGCAGAAAGTGTCTGGGTATCGCCAGCAGGAGCTGGCCAAGCTGCGACGCAATGGTCTGAACAGGTCGACGATGATGTCGACCATGTCGTTCATACCGATTCTCGCGGCAGTCTGTGAGTCTACCGACGGCCACTCGCATTCCGTGTAGAAGCTCACTCTCAGTGACATACATTACATACGGTCTCTCTGGCCACGCGCTCAACGCTTCGATCATTTTCTCCGGGTTGCAATACTTCAACATCCTCAAGACGCCCATCACCTTCCTTCCCGTGGCGTTCGCGCTCGTTTCCGATGCCGCGGTGGCCATCGGGCGTATTGGCGAGGCGCTTCGCGCTGAGGAGCTCAGGCGAGATATCGTGATCGACCCTGCTAGCAAGTATGGCATCGAAGTTGTCGGTGATTTCGCCTTTGACAGCGCGACCCCGCCGGATACTGGAGTCGTCACTGCTGGTGGAGGCCCGAGGGGTGGAATGGGACGTCGTGGGGGCAAAGACCGGGCGAGTGCCCGCGAGGCAAAGAAGCAAAAGGCTATAGATAAGAAGAGGGAGAAGCAGGGTTTGGCGCCGACGCCCCCTGCCCCCAAGAAAGAGGAAGGAGTACCATTCAGTCTTCGGAACATCGACCTCAAGGTGCCCAGAGGCAGTCTGGTGTGCATTGTTGGTCGAGTCGGTACGGGCAAATCGGCTCTGCTCAATGGCATGATCAACGAGATGCGCCAAGTCAAAGGGGCGGTCGTTTTCGGCGGGCCAGTCTCGTACGGTTCGTTGCCGTTAACCCTGACTAGGAGATTAAACTGACGTTCAGTTCCTCAGCAGGCGTGGGTCCAGTCTGGGACGATCCGCGAGAACATCACATTCAGCGTGGACGAGGCACATATCGATCAGGCTCGCGTCGACGAGGTAATTGATGCGTGCGCGCTTCGCCCTGAGATCGAATTATGGGGAGAGGGCGATCGCACACAGATCGGCGAGCGGGGCATCACATTGTCCGGTGGGCAACGCCAGCGGGTCTGTTTGGCCCGCGCGGCATATGACACCAAGAGTGAGATCGTACTCCTCGACGACCCGTTATCTGCAGTGGATGCGCACGTCGGAGACCACCTGTTGCGCAACTGCATCCTCTCCGGCCCGCTTGCGCACAAGACGCGTATCCTGGTCACACACCACCTGGACGTGCTGCCTCTTGCAGACATTGTGCTTGTCCTCGACCGAAACGACCAGAATGAAGGTCGCATCATCCAGCAAGGCTCGTATGCCGAGTTGCGCGAACAGCAGGGCGTCTTCCGTACGCTCATGGAGGAATTTGGGTCGACTTCGGAGAGAGTCGACAACGAGCAAGTCGTTGAGGCGAAGAAACAGGTCAAACCAAAGGCTCCTGGCGGTGGCACCAAATTTCTGCTCGATGAGGAAAGAGAAACAGGAGCGGTCAGCTGGAAGGTGTATGGCCAGTATGGAAAGGCTATGGGCGGGTGGATTTGGGTCGCCATTGTGGCCTTTTGGCTATGCCTGACCCAGGCCGCCACGGTGGGCAACACCCTATTCCTCGGCTTCTGGTCGGGAAGCGAGATCAGCGGTTTCAGGCAGGGCGATTATATGGGTGTCTACGCTGGTGGGTAAAACGTCGCGAACAGGGTGGTCTTGCTGATATATAGGACTGGGTGCAGCCATCGCCATCTGCACTTGGTTGGCGTCTTACACCATGATCCTCGCCGCTATCAGAGCTTCATTCCGGTTGTTCAACATGGCTTGGCAGCACGTACTGCGGTCTCCGACAAGCTGGCACGATCGCACCCCGACTGGGCGCATCATCTCGCGACTGAGCAAAGATATCGAAATGCTCGACGATCGTCTTTCAATGGTGATGAATCAACTGCTGAGCAACGCCCTTTCGGTAGTCGGCACCTTCGCTTTGGTCGTCTATGCCTACCCTTGGCTCGGGCTGGTCTTCATACCCCTTGGCTTCACATTCTACATCGCTGCTAGCTATTACCGCATGACCAGTCGGGAGGTCAAGCGTGTGGATTCGCTGGCCAGAAGTGCCATTTATGCGTCGTTTGGCGAACAGCTCTCGGGTCTTGCGGTCATTCGAGCGTTCGGCCAGCAGACCGCCTTTGTGCAACGCATGCAGGAGGCAGTCAACGGGGAGAACTCGGCCTACATCATCACCATTACCATTCAGAGGTGGCTCGGTATTAGATTGGACCTCATCAGTTACACGCTCGTCCTCCTCATTGCCATCTTTGCCGCCGTGTTCAGAGACACCGTCTCACCCTCGAAGCTCGGAGTCGTCTTGACATACACCCTTTCGGCGGCGTCGGTGTTCTCCAATCTGGTCCAAGTGTTTGTGAGTCTTCCCGTAACTCTCCCTCTGCGCGTATCGCTGATGTACAAGGCACAATGCGAGCAGGAATTCAACAATGCCGAGCGGGTGCTGCATTACGGAGCACTGCCCATGGAGGAGGACCCGATCTTGCCCACCGACCCACCGATCAACGAGTGGCCATCGCAAGGCTTGGTGGAGTTCAAGGATGTCGAGCTTCGATACCGCCCAGAGCTCCCGCTCGTACTCCACGGCGTCTCGTTCACCTTGAACCCCGGCGAGAAAGTTGGTATCATCGGACGCACAGGAGCCGGCAAGAGCAGTATCGCTCAAGCTCTCTTCCGTACGGTCGAGCTTTCCGGCGGCTCCATATCGATCGACGGCCGCAACCTTCGCGAGATCGGCCTTGATACCCTCCGCAGCCGGATTGCTATCATTCCACAAGACGCGTTCCTCTTTGGCGGGACTGTCCGTGACAATGTCGACCCATCCAACCTTCGGACCGATGCCGAGCTTGAGCGTCTGATCAACCTCATCCATGAGAATTCGGGCAACTCTCGGTCGTTCCGGGACAAATTCAAGCTCGATGCGACGGTCCAGAACGAGGGCCAGAACTACAGCGCTGGCGAGCGGCAGCTTTTGGCGCTCATTCGAGCGCTCGCACGGGGCTGCAAGGTGATGCTCTTGGACGAGGCCACGTCCTCTGTCGATCCAGAGACCGACGCTGTGCTGCAGCGTATTTGCCAGACTCAGCTTTCCGACGTCACCCTCATCTCGATCGCACATCGTCTTCAAACCGTCGCGTACTATGATCGTATCATCGTCATGGACAACGGGCAAGTGGTCGAGTTTGATACCCCTCTTGCCCTCTACGACCATACGGACGGTCACTTCCGCAGTCTGTGCAATACCAAGAACTTGAACCGGGAGGACATACTGAAAATCCAGCGGGATGCTGCGGCTGCACAGAGGGCGGCTGGAAAGGCGGTCGAAGAGAGATCATGAGTATCTCCCAGCTACAATCCATTCACACATCATCTTTCCATGAAGTGTAGTCTATAACATATCTCACATGTATCACATCAATAGATTGCGTCTCATCGGTATCCAGACATGACCATGGTAGAGCTCACATCTCTGCATCCCCATCTATGTTGCTCGATCCTCCTATAAACCGGGTTGGTCCACCAGAATTCAGCCCAAGGGGCATACAATCGCGCTCACAGCCTAACCACCAACACAACGTCGACGACGCCAGTCATACCCCTCTCACACGATAACTATCACGTTCACGACGATCCAATCTCCCTACGCACCGCTCTCTGCCCTGCCTACCGTCACCGTACCCACATCCTACCGCTCGAATGCTTCAGTACCGGTAGCGGAAGTGGGGGTTCTGAGAGTCAGATGGCCCCTTAGAGCTGATGAGTGTACGTACCTGCCTGTCGGTCATGTCCTGGAGACCGAAAAGACAGCCCTCAATAGCAGCCTGCTCCGGGGTGATACCCATAGCCTCCATGGCCTTGTCGCGGCGCTTGTTCTCCCAGTTGACCCAGACGTACCAGCCAATGAGGAGGAAGAAGTCGAACAGGAAGCACGCGCAGCAGAGGTACAGACCGGGGCGGTACGCCGGCGCGGTCTTGGCCTGGAAGGCTTGGGGACCGATGACGAATCCGAGACACCAGAAGAAGAAGTTGAGAGCCTGGACGACGGACTTTTTGGTACGACCGCCGACGTTGACACTGGTCTGAGACCAGATGAGGTAGCTGGCAGGGCAGTAGGTGGCGGTGATCCAGAAGCCGACCAAGCGACCCCAGTGCTTGGTGTTGGGGAGGAGACCCTCGAGGAAGATGCCGACGATGGGGGTGATCCAGAGACTCATGGCGATCTTCAAGTTCCAGTTCTTGTTGGGGAACGCGTTGGCCATGTAGCCGACGAACACCGAGCCCTGCATGTCAGCTCCATTCCTGAAAAAAGCGATTGAGAACTGACGAGGAACATGATGGCATACCAAGGAAGCTGGTATGCGATGGTCTCCTCAGTGGTCAGGCCGAAAGACTTGAGGATCAGAGTGGAAAAGGTGGAGAAGCCTTATGGATCAGCCAATAGTGGTAGACGTGAGGATGTCGACTTACCTCCAGAGGCGAGACAGCTGATGAAGGTGAAGATGCACAGGAAATAGACCTGGGGGTCGGTGAAGCATTCCCAGACCTGCTCCCACTTGATGGCGATACCGGAAGTCGACTCGCCGGTCTTGTTGCGGACGAGACGGGCGTGGGCGTAGACGCGCTCCTGCGGGAATCAGAATCTGATCAGAGGGGAATCGTACGTTACTAACTTCCTCGGTGAGCCAGCGGGCGTTCTTCGGGGTGCACAAGGTGAGGATGAGAATGATACCCCAGACGAACGAGAGACCGCCGAGGAAGACTACAGGATGAGCTCGTGAATCAATGGCGGTGACATGACTCACTGTTGATGGCGCGCCACGACTCGAGGCTGGAGCCATAGGCCGCCTTGCCGACAGCGTAGTTGATCATGAGGATGAACAGGGAGAAGAAACTGTTCATGGCGCTGGGTCAAGGTCAGCACCGATGTGGACCGGCTTGTGACGGTGACTCACAAGAAGGCGACCGAACGCATGAGGATCTCCTCCCGCTTGTACCAGGCAGTGATGATGATGAGGAAGCCCGGGCTGACGGGCGACTCTAAGATACCCAGGATGGTACGAATGGCCATGACTGCAGTCAGTATCAGCATATGAGAAACACTCATGGAGCTCACGTTGAGTGAAGTTCTGGCAGGCGGCGAGGCAGCAGACGCAGACACCCCAGCCGAGGACAGCATACGCAAGAACCTTGTCGAGGGGGAACTTTTGCATGAGCCAGGCGAACGGGAACTCGAAGATCATGTAGGCGAGGTAGCTATTGGCGTCAGCCTATATTGGAAATGGTATCCGTTGTGGACTGACAATCCGGTAGACAGCCAGGCAAAGTCGTTGCCTACGAGGTGGGCACCCGGGGTAAGGTCAAATGCCACACCGGAGGAGAGCGAGATCTTGTCCGAGTACTGACATGTCAGCGCAAGTCCGTGCACTTGATGATGGATGGTTTACTCACCTGGAAGCCATAGGTGATCAGGAGAAGAGGCATGATGTGCCAGTCAATCTTGCGCACGAGACGACGCTCTTGCTCAATCTCTTGAGGGGTGAGCTCTTGGTCGAGACCAACGTGCACCTGGTGCTTGGTCTGCTCATCGGCAACGTCGAGAATCTGCACATTGTAGTCGTCGAATTTGCCACCGGCGACCTGATGGTCCTCGATGACCTTCTCCTCGACCGACGCGTTGGTGGGAGCCATGGTCAATTGATGGGAGTGTCGTGGGTGGGAGAAAGAGGGAGAGATGGACGGGGTGGAGAGAGCATTCAGCGACCTCAGCTCTGGTTAGATATCTTTGTGAGCATTCGGGGTTCGGGAAGTCGGGTGAGCAACATTGCATGTACTCAACTCCGGTCGATCTGGAATCCGGCCTTGAATAGCATAGGAGGCGTTCTGGTCGCCCTGAGGCGCCAAGCCACTAGAAGATACGCTATTGCCCAAGTCAAAGATAAGGAGGCGCAGGAGCAGAGGTCTGTCAAAATAGAGAGGCTAATCTCTTCAAGCTGCGGCTATCACCCTGTGCTCCGTACGGCGGCTTGCTCGTCCTCCGGTGGAGTTGAAGCTGTTCCGGACGGTTTTGAGCTCGCGTGGCCATTCAACGCCGGATCGGAGGACCGGCGCAGACCCGTCTGTACAGGCAATTATGGTGTATATAGATAACCGTGTCGAGGTCACAGAGTCTGTCAATGACGACTGACTTGTTCTTTCTGCCTCGACTAGCTTGAGCAACACTTGTGCCACACAATGGTTTCCACTACCGCCCCGTCCGTCGAGACTATTCCGTGCACCTCGCCTTTCGAGGACATTGTCCGTATCCTCAAGCGAGACGGTGTGATTGTCCTCTCGGGCTTCGTGAGTTGCCACCATCACGAGGATCCGCACACGGGCTGACAAGCTCAAAGATCCCCGAAGACGAGGTTGACGCGCTCAATGCCAAGGCCAAGCTTCACTTTGAGCGTGCCGAGGCCGAGGGCCGTGCGCAGGACAGCTTCTACAAGCACGGTGGTCGCGCGACGCACACGACTGCCGCGTACGACCTCATCAGCTCGTGCCCCGAAGAAGTCTGCAAGGTGTAAGCTTTAAAGAGCTTTAATGATCGTTCTCGCTGACTTGGGCAGCCTCCAGCGCAAATTGTGGCACAAGAGTAGGTCATGAGCCATTAACACTCTTGGACTTTGACTGACTCTGGCAGTCATGGGAGAGTTCTTGACTCACGGTGAGTTTCAACTCCGCAAGGAAGGTGCATCTGCTGACTGTCAGAATCTTGGGACGTGAGTGCAAAGCCCGGTCGAGGCCGACAACTGACAATTGTAGTGGCGTGGAGAAGAGAAGGTCTACCGTAAGACTGGATGTGAGCTCAGTCTACAACCTATTAGCAGATACTAAGAGGTCGCAGACTGGCTGCACACCAACATCGGCTACAAGGTCAGCCCTGGCGCCAACAACCAAATGCTCCACCGGTAAGCCGTGAACTTTGGTCGTCCTTCCGCAACTGACCTGCGTGCAGTGACCTGAACTCGGCCGGTATTCAACGCACTGGCCCCGAGAGCCTCATCAACGGTCGTGAGTCCAACTTATAACGGTACTTGATGAAGCTGAGCGCGCTTCCCAGTCTCTACCTTCGTTGCCGGTACCAACGTCACTGCGCGAAACGGCGGTACCCACGTCGCCCCTGGCTCCCACCTTTGGCCGCAAGAGAGGGCACCCAAGCAGGAGGACACTGTTGCGGTCGAGATGAAGAAGGGTGACCTCGCAATCTGGTTCAGCAACATTTTCCACGGTGCCGTGAGTCTCATTACTCCGGATTGCTCGGCAGGAAGCTTAGCAGACAGGGCGCCAACAGCTGTGAGCCCGATGAGCCCGATGCGGTGCGCATCATCTACGGTCTTTTCGCCATTGTGGGTGGCCATCTCGTAGTAGGTCGACCAGCGCTGATATTGCAGACCGACAACTTCCGTCAAGGCGAAGCAACTGCCTTCTCTTGCAGCCCTGAGATCTTCAAGAAGATGCCCCCTTCGGTTCTCAAGGTTCTTGGTCTCTACGCCGGTGGGACGGGCGGCGGTAGGTTCATCGGCCGCGACCCGGTTGAGACCTGGGCGGCGATGAAGGGTTACAACGGTGGCGAGTGGATCGTCGACGCTTGAGTTTGGTGTTTTGGAGCCTAGTGTATAACAGTCGACGAGTTGTGCTCTATGCAATGTTCTACCTCTTGACAATTGGCGAGTGAGTGCTGTCGACTAGGTCGAGTGGGTGATGAGCGATGTCAAACGCGTTTCACGAGGCTTCTGACCGTCTCTTGGAAGATGCAAATGCATAATATACATGCTAGAATGGTCCGTTTACATTGTGAATTGGCTTGCCCTTCTCCAAGAACGTCCGCACATTGTTGAATGCGTCCGTCTCGCCTTTCTTGATCGCGCCGGTGGTATAGGCAGCAACATCTGGAATAGTGTCAGCTTACCCACATGACGCGCAACCCATCTCACGCGGTGTAGCAGTCACTCGGGGATTGTTGAGGAAATATGCGGGGATCCCAGGCTCATTTTCGTATACGTCCAGAGCAGCGCGCTTTACTTTACCAGACTCCAGGGCGGCGATGAGAGAGTCCGTGCAAACCACCGAGCCCCGTGACGAGTTGATGATGAAGACGCCGTCTAGCTCGTCAGTAGAGTCCTACCAGTAGGCAGGCAACACACCTTTCATCAAGTCAAACTCCTTCTCGCCAATCATGTGATGTGTCTCCGCGTTGCCCGGCACCAAGCATGAGATTACGTCGGAAGATCTCAAGAGCTCTTCTTTAGAGGCGTAGCGCGCCCCGAGCTCCTCCTCTTCTGCGGTGGATAATGGTGTTCGTGTGTGATAGAGGATATTGACCCCGAAGGCTCGCACTTTCCGTACGAAATCCTTGCCAATACGTCCCATGCCGAAGATGCCTAGACGTCAGGCCGAGCCCGATTCCCACATAGGGGCAAACTGACCAAGAGTCAAGCCGGCTGGGTCAGTCGAAAGCTCCAGGCCCTTGTGCCATAACCCAGATCGTGCGACCATCTCGCAGTAGCTCGTCGCGCGCAGCACATTGAGGAACAAGTTAACGGTAAAGTCAGCAGTCGCAGCGGTGACGGCGTCTGGGGTGTTGGTGAAGTAACAACCGTGCCCGCTGATGTCGTCCACCTTGACATTATTGTAGCCGATACCACATTGCGCAAAGACGCCGACATCTGCCATCAGACAACGCAAGCTTTCCATGTGGTCACTACCGACTGTTGCCGTTCTTCCACATGGGTCCGAGGAGATCTTCATCCATAGGACCGTAGGACGCGTTGGCGAAGAGGATGAACGCTGCTTCGAAAGGTCCATAGCGCTCACAGGCTTCCCGTATGGCATGCTTCACCTGCACGCCTTTCAGCTGATGGTTTCTTCCCGGCAATATGAGAGGCTGACTGGTTCCCGCGGCCCACGCTCGATCATGTACACCTCATAATCCCTAGTCAGAGCCGCGAATTCGTCCAACGCGCATTGCGCCGGGCCCACCCCAAGGATCTTCTTCTTCGGGGGTAGTGAGACTGTCATGTTGCTTTTTGGCTGCTACGACTGGCGAATGCGTGCTGAAATTATCGCTGTCGACCATGCATAGCTACATCTTTGCTTTGCTTGCTATCGCTCACACGCCATTCGTCCTATTGAAAGAGTTGACAGCTATCCGATCGGACTTGTCGTCGGACCGGACCGATAGCTGTCACTCGACCCTGGCGCCTCCTGCCCTTCTCTCACGATAAAGACAGTCACGTCAGACCAAGAGTACTCCAGCACAACACAGTGAGCAGGATGACCATGACAAAGCCGCTGGCAGGGGCAGTGGTCTGTGAGCAGACGCGGGCGTCAGAGATCGGTACAGAGATACTGCGACAAGGCGGCAATGCAGCCGATGCCATCGTCGCGACCGTACTGGCCGTCAATGTCCTCGCGCCTTACCATTCCGACATTGGTGGGGGAGGATTCGCCATTGTGAGACAGCAGGACGGGGTCTACACTTCATTGGATTTCAGACATGTGGCACCAGTGAGTCCTGTGACCCCGAGACTGGGAGAGGGGGCAGTGGCTCATGAGCAGAAAGCAGTTACGATGGAAGTTTTCAAGAGCGGCGCTTCGACGGCTGTGGGCGGTCTGGCCGTAGCTGTGCCGGGAGAGATTCGCGGCCTCGAGGAGCTGCACAAGCGCTATGGAAGGCTACCATGGGATCGCGTGCTCGCACCCACCATTGATCTGGCTCGAGACGGAATGGAAGTCCGGGGTGACCTGCGCGATGTGAGCTTCTGAGGTCATCTTCCTATTGCCCAGCGCCAGCTTACCGGCAGTTCACGATGCGAGACTGCAGCCCACCCAATAGCGACCAGTTGGCTGGTTCGTGGATGGAGCATGACGAGATGTACCGGCCGCTCTTCCGGAACGGACGCGTCTTGGCAGAGGGGGAGACCTACAAACGGCCAGAACTTGCCCGCACTCTGGAGCTCATTGCGCAAGGCGGTGCGGACGCATTTTATACCGGAGAGGTCGCCGAGGGCCTGGTGAAAGCGGTCACGAGTCGTGATGGTGTCATGACCGTCGAGGATCTCCGAGGTTGGTGAAGACCCCGGGAGTAGGTTTTCGAGCTCATCACAGACTATCGATGCCATTGGCGCGACCCAATCAGTATCAAGTACCGCGGGAACAGATTATGGACCTGCCCCGCTCCTGCATCTGGAGCTATCTGGCTGGCTGCGATGGGCACTCTGGATCACTTTGATCCTCCGGGTCTCGGTACAGTGCTGGATTATCACAGAGTCACAGAGGCATTGAGGGTGGGCTCGAGCGCTTTAGGGGGGTTGACCTGATGCTGATAACCTAGCTGGCGTATGGACAGCGCACCGAGTTAGGAGACCCCGACTTTGTGCCCGGTCTGAGGGAGAAGCAGGCGTCTTGGGTGTCAGCCGAATCCACGTCAAAACGAGCAGCCATGCTCTCGGACGAGCACACCTTCCCGCCGGATTACTACATGCCGAAGCGGTAAGTCGACCCAGCCCTTTCCGCCAAAGGTCTGATCATCCAGTGTTGAAGTCGTGCAAGATGCGGGAACTTCAAACATCACGGTCGCCGACGAAGAGGGTCTGGTTATCTCTATCACCACCACTGTCGGTCTCAACTGGGGCAGTCACATCATGGTACCCGGATACGGATTCGTCTTGAACGATTCGATGGATGATTTCTCGGTGGAGGGGCAACGCAACCAGACGGGGTACGAACCATCGGAAGCCAATTTTGGTACGAGGTGCTTTCTGCATGGCGCGAACACTGTCCTAATAAGCAGTACACCCGGGCAAGCGGCCTCTCAGCTCAAGCTGTCCGTACATCGTCGAGGATGAGGCAGGGAAACCCATTCTGGCTGGAGGATCTGCCGGAGGGAGCACCATCATTTCTGCCAACACACAAGTCGCTCGTAATGTTCTGGTGCGTCAAATGGATCGCTCGGCCCTAGCATTCGCTGACGTGTCAGGATTATGGTCTCTCCGCTACTGAGGCCTTGCGCGCAGCCAGACTGCACAACCAGATCCTGCCAAATGTCTCGCAGCTGGAACGCGACAATACAAAGCGCGGGATACAAGTGGATGGCTTCTCGGAGGAGACAGCCGAAGGGCTTCGACAAAAGGGACACGTCGTTGAATGGGTCAAAGGTTCGGGCTTCCGCCGACAGCGCAGCAGATTCACTGATAAGCACAGCCAACCGGAGCACACCGTGCGCCATGACATTCCTTCCTGGTCCGCATTGGGAGGTTGCGGGCGACCCTAGGAAGTTTGACTCGGGGGGCAGCGTCTTCCATCCTTGAATGTCCTCGTAGACTGGCTCTGCCGACATGCATAAATCCTTCTATCTCCAGCTGTCTTGGAGTGGACGCCCTTATCAAGCTTCGTCGCGTACACCTCATATCGTCAGGGAAAGACGGTCTAGTCCAACGCCACCATCGGCTGCCAATCCGAACCCCGTCTTTGTGTCGACTCCGATCGGACTTGAGTACATGTCCAGAGCGGAGAAGCGTCTGTCCACATCGGGCTTGACCTGCGCCTGCAGGAGTCTGTCGGTCAGACTAGGTCCGCGAAGGTGCCCAGGTCGACGCTGTATCACACTCTTTGCAAACTGCACTGCTGCCGGTTCCAGCTACACCACTCGTCACATCATGCCCGTCGCTACCACCAACGGCTCTCACCCCTCTGTGTCCCCCAAGGACCTCGCCGCTGCCCAGGATGTCGTCCGCCCCAACTTGGTCAAGCAGACCATGCAGGCCAACAAGCTCGCCCACTCTTTCGGCATGCGCATTGCCTTCTCCACGGAGATGCCGTTGATCGCCAAGCGGGCAGGTTACACCGGTCTGCTCATGAACTTGGAGCACATGGCCATGTCCATGGAGACGATGAAGGACATCTCTGTCAGCTGCTTGAACGTCGGGTGAGTCCAGGTTGCATAGACGTTCTCGCAAGCGTGCTGACAAGTTCAGCATCACGCCGATGGTGGTGGTACCAACCTGTGCACCGGAGTGGATTTCGCGCTGCCTTGACTCTGGAGCACAGGCTATCATCGTGCCCCACGTGAACACTGTCGAGGAGGCCAAGATCTGCGTTGGCGCGTCCAAGTTCCCGCCTATCGTCGGTTGTTTTAGGCAAGAGTCACTGCAACAAAGCTGATGGACAGGGTCACCGCTCTCTGACCATGGTCACCGCCATGACTCAGTACGCCGTCGGACTCCCTTATGCAGCCATCGGGCATGTGGTCAACGACAACGTCCTCATCATGCCCATGATCGAGACCGAGGAGGGTCTCGCCAATGTCGAGTGGGTAGCTGAGACACATGTCACGAGTCCGTGCTGATGAACAGGGATATTGTCGCTGTTCCTGGGATCGACTCCGTATTGATCGGTTGCGCTGATCTGTGCATGGAGTGTGTTCCGTGCTCCGTCCCTTGGGCAGTCGGCTGACCCCAGGCTCGGCATTCCCAACCAATACGACTCTGATCTGTTCCACTCGGCCGTGGACAAAGTCGCCAACGCCGCATTGAAAGCTTCTACAGACGGCCGACAGGTGTTTGTCGGTCTTGGCGGTCTTGAGCCTCGACCTGACCTTCTAATGGCCTTCACCAAGAAGCACCCGGCGATCAGGTGAGTCCAACTAGCAAAAAGCGAACATGGAGCTGAGCATCAGATTCGCCATGGCCGGTCGGGATATTGCCATCCTGCTTGCGGGCATGAGCAAGCAGGCGGCCGCCATGAACGAGCTCTCAGCATCCCTCTAGAAGTCTTCCATCATGTACCTTCTTTTGTACAGCTGCGTTCGTCATGCATTGCGACCAACATCCGACCTCTGATTGGGTCAAACGAAGAATGATAAGCATGTAACTAAGAAAGAGAAAACGCCACCAAAAACAGAGGGCTTATCTGCTGTACGGTCAGCCCTTAAATACCCCGCCAGGCTGAGTCGTTGCTCCGATTCCCACTCATCGCCGGACTTGACCAAGTTGCGTTCTTACCGATCGCGACACGGCGCACATCCACCATGGATCCGAGCCTGGAGACGTCGCTGGTGCTGGATGGCGGAAATCCGGTCAAGCGGCGACGAAAGAACACAGTCAGCAAGATCAAGTCGTGTGAGTCCCGGTGCCCCGGTAGGAGTACACGGTCAGGCTCGGATCGGGAGTTAGACGCTGACTCGTTGTGTAGGCGCAGAATGCAGACGGCTGAAGATGAAGTGCGTGCTACGGATGTGTGTGGTACCCTTCTGATCGGTCCAGATGTGACCGCGAGGTCCCCTGCGTCAACTGTACGAGGCGAGGGTGTACTCATCTTTGCCCGAACGGTGCCCTGCAGACCACCAAACGCCGGAAGTAAGTCCGATTGTCAGCTTTGCATATGTAGCTATGCTGAGGCATCCCAGCTTGAATGCGGAGGGCAATGAGGTGAGCCAGCCAAATGGCGGCCTCCTCGTTGGCCCAGACTGACTCTACAGGTGCTGCAAGAGCGGATTGCGTCGTTGGAATTGGCTCTGAACCAGCTCACATCGGCTCAAGGAGGTCATCCTCTGCTGGACAAGTCCGCACTTCCGGGACACAGCCCCTCGAGCGACAGAGGGACTACCACCGATTGGGAGAATGACATTGCACACGGAGCAGGACTGGCTTCTGGATCCACGCAGGAGTTTGACGGAACGAGTGCTTTTTACCATCCTCCAAGAAATGGCCAGCACGGCTCTGCCCGGGGAGGAGCTGGTCTCATTTCTGAACAGGATCAGGATCCCAGCCAGGCGGGTCCCAGTGATCCCAAGAGCAACCGATTCTTCGGAGATGCATCGAGCCTCTTTCTGGCAGCGGTCAGTGCTGTCCCTCACTCGAGCACTCCGTGTCGCATCAAGTGGTAGGCGCTGAGATCGCAGGAGCAAGGCTCGTCGTCGACGTCTGGCCACGTGAAGGGAGACGGCCCCTACGCCTTCCGTCCTGGGTGGATCGAGTCGTTCGTGTTTGAGCGTGACAGTGCCTTCCAGCTGGACAGCACCCTTCAATCGCTCGTCTCGCAATTGCCCCAAAAGGAGCAAGCTGAGAAGCTGGTCGACATCTATTTTGCTGTGAGCAACTTTTATCTTTATATTGACGAGGCTGATAGCAAGGATGTTGCTTGGGGTTCCGCTATCCTCGATCGGGAGACATTCATGCAGGACTGTTTCGGACGCTTCTACAACGTCCCGAGACAGCCCCAAGCACAACAGCTGGCAGTCCTGTATTTTGTCTTTGCTCTTAGCGCATTGTTCGATCCTTCCTTACCGGCCGGAGCGAACAGTAAGCAAAGCAGAGTATTCATGACGGACATCACCAACGCCCAGACAATCCATGGTCCAGAGACCTGTTCGCTCTAGGCAGGGCCTGCCTTGCCTTGGACTCTTCTGGTACCATACTCTGTGAGCCTCCTCCTGTTACATCATTCCACACTGATCCCCCAGTCGTACAAGCTGTCCATCTCATGATAACTTGGCTGCACAACGGGGGACGGCCAGTATCGTCGAATCTCTCGACATGGCCACTTCTCGGTATGGCGATGAAAGTCATTCAAGCACTAGGCCTACATCGGGATGGCGAGCACTTCGGTTTGCCGCAAGAAGAAGTTATGTCGCGGCGCAGGATATTTTGGGAGGTGAGTGACCTTGGCAGTTGGCTGTACGCCTCTGACATCGCAGCTCTTCGCGTATGACATACATCATTCTGTGACAATAGCCAGACCGAGGAGTGGGTTGTTTCTTCAATCTTCGTGCGTAGCTTATCTTCAGGCATGGCGGAAGGTACATATGATGCCGGGTATCCTGCGACGGCCGAAGGTGGAGAGCATTGTGAGCTCGAGTATATTTTCCAAATGACCTTGCTGATCCGGTCAGACCACGAGGTTCGAGTACGAACGCTCTCGCTATCGTGACTTGGGTGCCGGTTGACGTCCAGTATCGACTTGCTCAGATATACTCCAAGATCAACGACAAGCAGATTGCCATCAGGCCGCTCTCCTATGACAAGGTCATCGAGATCGATAGGGAACTCCGCCAGTGTAAGCATCCATTTGGCGCTCCGCTACCAATTGTGACTGACATGATAGTCCAGCAACAGCTTCCAGATCAGCTGGTAAAGGAAGAGCCGTGAGTGTGTCAGGAAGCTGATCTCGCCACTAAGCTCCAGACTTTCTCGAGCCAAGCACCCGTCGTCGAGAACACATCATATCCAGCGACATACAATGCGCTTCCGTGTCGTCAGTGGTCTCTGCCTTATGCAGTCAAGCTGATCGGGACTAGAACCTGGCGTTCCTCACCCTGCACAGAGAGTATTTTGCCCGCGCGTTGACTGAAGGCGCAGAAGAGCCGCTCCGCAGCAAATTCTGGTCAGTGATACACTCGGACCCCGGCGTTGTGCTGACAAACTACAGCCCGAGCTTCGTTGGCTGTCTAGAGGCGTGCAAGATACTCATTGCGGTTGTTCGACGGCTCTCGGACGACATGCCGGCGATCTGCCAGCGCCGATGGTTCTTTCATGTGAGTCAATAGCTTCATTTGCACTGTTCGATCATGCCAATTTGTACAGTTCAACGTCTTCACCGCTTGTGCGTGCCTAGCCGCCGCTGTCATTAGGGCGCCGCAGTCCATGCTTGCTCAGTCGTCCCTGCTCGCGCTGGAAGAGGGAATCAAGCTGTTTGAGGAAGCGGGCAAAGAGAAAGAGCTGGTGCGTCAGGTTGCTCTTGGTTCGCTTGTCGTAGTGACTCTCAGCTCGTCCTGCGTCCGCTCCACGACACCGCCCAACGTGTGTTCGCGAGATCCGGCGGTCCTGTTACGTCCGACGAAGACTTGGCGCTTCTCGGCAAAGCGTCCAGACGGGCCAACTCGGTCTCCAGTGTACCCGGAGCAAGATCTTCTGGCCCTTCTCATGCACAACCACCGACGCCGGTGCCATCCATCGCTTCGCTCACCGCGGAGCGTCCTGCCCCGTCGATTTCACCGTCTGCTGTATCAAAGGGAATGCCGAGCCTGATCTCTCCCGACGCTTCGATGCACGATGGCGTAGCCTCGCTGCTCTCTTTGCAGAGGAGCGTGGACAATCCGACCCTCGCCTCGACGCACTTGTCTACGCCCTTCCTTCAACCCGGTCTCGGCGTCGATCCCCTCAACCTGCAACAGAACTTTGACAGCATTGATTGGTTTGATGGCTCCACTTCGGCGGCCGACTTCGATGCAGATGCTTTCTTGGCCTCTTTCGGCTTTGGGATGAACAATAACGAGCCCCTGTGGCTGGAATCAGGAGAACCGGGAGGAAGTTTTATTTGACGATGTACTGTATGTCAATAGTCTCAGCATATGCAATTAGCACAGATGCTTGCGCCGGCCGACATGGCTTGCATCTCTCATCCAAGTCCTTCGGAAACTTCTCACAATCAAGTACCTCGTCAGACTTTTTACGTCGTGGCCTCTGTCCGTCTCACTTCTATAGCTGTACGCGCCCCACACTGACATGCTCGCAGTCTAGTAGGCAAAGCGGAAATCGAGCCGCTTGGTGCCACGGTCGGTGGTGCTGCGGAGATCTGACCGTCAGCAACACGTCCACAACGTTGACAGGGTTTCAGGGGGCTTACATTCTGACTGTTCCTCCAATGAAAGACTGTTCCACTTGCGCTCCTTCCACGAGTTGCGCCACCTATAGTAGATGTAGGTCCCTGGATACATGATGGCGAGGTTGAAAGCGATGATGACCAGCAAAGCGGTGATGCCCTTGGGGTAGTGAGGTGGGTCGTCGCTGGCTTGAAATACATTGGCCCCGGCAATGGCGCTAAGCTGGACGCAGATGTTGTAGATGCTGATTCAGTCAGCACAATTGTCTTGCAAGCATATGGAATAGAACCTACGAAGCCGAGATCGTCCTCGTGCTTACGTGTCCAGAGTTTCTGCTGACCCAGCCGACCTGGATGGCGTGAACGTACGGCCATCCCAGTAGCAAGGTTGCAATGGCGAAGTATTCCCAGGCCGATGGGTCCTTGACGACCTTGAAGACGATGTAAAAGATCAGGAACCACCAGTTCTCGACGGTGCAAAGCCATGTCCTCGAGTTGAAGAGCTCCGAGGCAATGGTGACGAGCACCAGATTGAAGATGGAGATTACGACGTTGGGGATGCTCAACAGGTTGGTCTGGATCGTCGAGAAGCCGAGCTTTTCTGATCGTCAGCCTTCTGACGGATCCGATACTGCCACCGACACGCACTCATGGACAAGCTGAAATAGTTTGAAGTGGGGTAGCCTGGTATACCAAACATGAAACCGATGAAATAAAGCGGCCACAAGTCCCATTCCTTCAGCACGCTCCACAAGAGCTGAGGCGTGAGGGCCTCTCGGTTGTGCATCGAGGATTTGCCGGGGTCGTCGCGGGCGACCTTGTTGACGATGATCTTCACCTCCCGGTCAGAAAAGTAGCCGTTTGGCAGCCAGCGCGATTTGGTCTCGCTTGGGCCTGGCCGAAGCACAATGAACGAAGCAAAGCCGACGAGCAGTCTTTCGCCAATCAGCAGCGCAGATCAAGATCCGGGCGAGGCAACTCACGTCAAAAGTCCCTCGATGAGGAACATCCATCGCCATCCAGAGTGCCCGCCGGCCGAGATTTGCAAAAGACCTGCTCCAAGAAAGCCCGTGACAATCGAAGTCAGGTAGTTGGAGACCCAGAAGAACGCCAGTCGCACCGGCAGCTCGTTCTTGGTGTCTGACATCAGCGGGTACCCCAAGTTTGAGAGACTACGCACAGTAGTAGCTCAGATACAACCTGCCGTGTCAGCATCTTGCCCTGATTGACACTAACACGACTGACACAGAGTCCGGGATGACTGACATTAGCGGTACTCAGCAATCCGTGCAAATGACTCACAGCCGCCCTGGAAGAAAGCGATCAGGAATCGGAGGGCGAGAAAGCTCGTCCGACCTTGCATGGCGAACTGACTCATGGCCACTGTAAGATGAGAACAAGTCGAGCTTCCTTAAGCGGTTCACTTACATATTGAGAAAATGCACATTTGCGTAGGTAGCCAGATGTCGACGCCGAATCGCTTACCAATGATCTGGGACGGGAGCTCGGCGACGAGGAAGCCTACGCGGAACAGCGTGTTCCCGAGATTGTAATCTGCTTGAGTGAGGTTCAGGTCCTCGAGCAAGGTGCCCGCCGTGGCATTGGAGATGTTGCCGCGATCCTGGCCGTCAGTCCCCGTATGAATATAGGAGTGATTAGCAGACATACGATGTCGAGGGCAAAGAACATGAAGCTCATCCACAAAAGGATGATCCAATCACACTTCCTGGTCGCTTTCCGCTCTTCACGGTATGTCCACCGCAGCGTAGGGTCAAATGCACCGGCATTTTCCCACTGCAGATGAGAAGGAGAGTATGTACATTGTCGATTCACTCACGTCTGCTGGAGGACGGTAATGTGACCCGAGCGGGCCATCGTAAGCGCTTTCTTGAGTTGCAATCTGAAATAAGTCATGGGGTGCCAGAGAGAGATTCCTCAACTCACCGCATCGAGGTCCGGCAAGCCCACCGCCTTTCGCAGACCCAACCATCGAAGCAAGGTTCCGCCCGGAGTGGGGCCCACGTCGGAACGAGGAGCAAGAGGTTCATACTTGTCGACTTGGTAGAGATAGCCAGCATCGGAAAACGTCTTCGATTCCAAGTCTGTACTGTCTGCAACTTGGGTGGCATCGCTGTCCTTGGACCCCAGTCGCTCCTTGCGTATATTCTCGTCGGAAGACAACCTTTGGGGTTGCGGTACGAATTCTGCACCAGCTGCTAGCTGAGAGTTTTCAGACATCGTCCCCGATCAGTTGTTCAGCACAGACAGAGTCGACAAGGTCAGAGTGGTGCAGGAGACCCCCGAAACCTGCTTCATATGCAAACATCGCAGGCTGTCAATCGGTCGAGCAGATGTAAAAGTGCGCATCGAAGGCGACATAGACCACCATCGTGACATTGTGTCAGCAAGGTATCTTGCCCGTCTCTTCCAGTGAACCCTAATCTGCGGTGGCCGATGCTCGTTGGCAACGTTGGAGATTTGTCGGCGAGATGAAAAGTGGGGTGAGCAGGAGCGAAGACGGCAGTGAGTCCTTGACAACTGGTCTTTGACCTTGATATATGGTGACATTGTGCCATCAATGTCAGCGATGGCGAAGCGCGCTAGTGTCAGGACATGGACGAGATGTAAAAGAGCAAACGGCAGGAAACGGTGAAAGAGATTTATGAGAAGCAGGAGATGACATCACGTCGCGGCCACGGGAATCACATGGCTCACAGGGTTCTCTGATACCGATGTCGCAATTGACCTGGTAATCTTGAACATCACCTCATACTCGCGAGCGATGGTGAGATCAATGTTGGGTCAGCGAGGCGGCCATAGTCATGGCAGGCGTGGGCAGTTGACAGTGTATGAGCCGAAACGGCAGCATATAGTGGGAGCATTGCACTGGCCTGTTCAGCGGTAAGACGCATCATGTCCACCACGACGACGACGACCACGACTCTACCAGCCATTCAGACGCTGCATCTGCGGGGTGAAGGGCCAATTTCAAAGCCGCAATGGTGGCAGACGACCGAGGCTGCCAAGAGAGGGGAACCATATCCGTATGCGAGATACCTGCCGACATGGGACGCTTCGACCAAATACCCACCGCTGGAGCCGTTTGAACACGTCGATCCTGGTCTTCAGGCTCTGAAGCATGGTGAACCACGGGCTTTCTTGCGCGATGCGCAGATTGAGGACCTGACTCCCGACTTTGCATCGGAAGTATCGGGCATTCAACTCGACAAGCTGGACAAGATCGGGAGGGAGCAGCTCGCCCTCTACGTTGCTCAGCGGGGCGTTGTGGTGGGCATCTTCTACGTTTTCGGTCGCACGCAAACTGAAAACAGGCATTCCGCGACCAGGACTTCATTGACCGAGAGCCAGATTGGCTGATCAACGATTGGGCCAAGTTCTTCGGCCGTCCTCACATTCATCCCGTCAGCGGGGAGCCCAAAGGCTGGCCAGAGTTCCACCTTGTTCAGTGAGGCGGTAGATCCCCCTCATCCAAGCTACATGGCTGATCACTAGTCGTGACGCAAACCCAAAGTTTGAGTTTGAGAGTGCTTCCCACCTGAGCACTTCGGTGTGGCATAGCGATGTCACCTACGAGGCTCAGCCACCTGGATTGACGGCGCTCTTCCTGTTTGACAGTCCTCCCAGCGGCGGCGATACCGGCTACGAGGACCAAAGAGCGGCGTACAAGCACCTCTCTCCCTCACTTCGAGGGTACCTCGAGACGCTCAGTGCCGTGCATTCCGGTGTCCGACAAGCCGACGAAGCACGTAAGGGCGGACGAGGCGGCATCGCCAAGCGCGAGCCGGTCGAGAATGTCCATCCGATCATTCGACGACACCCCGTCACGGGGGAAAAGGCTCTTTTCGTCAACAGGCAGTTCACCAGACACATTGTGGGTTTGAAGCAGGAAGAGTCCGATGCTTTACTTGACCTGCTATACTCGCATGTTGAGCGAGGACACGACTTTCAAGTGCGGATGAGATGGAAGCCTAGGACGGTCGTGCTGTGGGACAGTGAGTATTGCTTCGACTTCGGGGATCAGAGGTCTAGACTGATTGTAGACCGCATCACGACGCACTCTGCGATCATGGATTACGGGAGTACCGGTCAGCGCAGGCACGGGGCTCGTATTACCCCACAGGCAGAGAGACCAACGTTATGAAGCTGAGCTGGTCGGGGCGAATGGAGGAAGACGGCAGATTGTACCACCCGACATGCAGCAATGGCAATGGAGAGCTCTGGTCGTGTATCTGTGATCGATCGGCATCCTGGGAAGAAGCATCCGTTATACGGGACACTGCGTCTCTGGAACCTGGCGAGCTCCCACAAGATCGCTCGATCGTCTGGATGACGGCGACTCTGATGCATAGGAGGCGCATGGGAAATGCGTACTCGAACAGTCGACGCATCGTCAGATGCGGCCAAAACCCCGTTCGCGCCCACGCATTCCGTCACGACCACTAACGGCATGTCGCGAACGGCAACCATGACTTGTACGACCAACAGAACTGTTCGATCACACTCTCCATTGAGCGATTGATCCATTGACAAGCCAGCACCTCACGATGCACAATCACCACGACGATGCTCCCAGGGACCTCTGTCGCGCAGGGACATTTGGAGAATACCTGTGGTTCGACGTTACTCGGTCGAGCGATCTGAACGTACTGCCACTGCCGTCCGACGACCCCACTGCACTCGTATTGAGATTCGGCCCGACTGCAATGCTGAAGACAATGATGGCGATGGTCAGGTTTCTCGAATCGACTCTCGCCGCCACCACTATACATTGCGAGCTTTCGCTGCAGAGCCACTGGCAAGCCGTCATCGAGGCATCGTTCCAATGGGTCCGACCGCCCTTTCACAGTGAACCATTTCACGTCGACGACGTCGCGATATACGTTTCGACAGGGATGAGGGGCCAGCACTTTGGAGGCGATGAGACTCCTCTTGAATACATCCAAACCCAGGTGGGCGTACATCACTGTGTGATACCTAGTACGGGGTCTGAGCGGTGCAGATGTTCAAGTCAGAGGTCGACATCGACAGAAGCTTGCGCTTGAACTCGGGAACGGAATCGACGCCGGCTTCCATATTTCAGATACCGCCCTCGCTCTCGAGCAGAAGCGACCGGTCCGGCATCAAGGGAACGCATGAAGTCGACTTGTGGCTGTATGCACGGCGCTTGCTGGAAGGCGGCGATCATCGCATCTTTCCTGCTCTGGCTGCCGAGGTGAAATACATTGCGGCAAAAGACGGACCTGCTGTGCGGAGGGAGGCGCATTCGGACGCACATGTTCAGACGCTCATGTACCTCACAGCGCAGCACGAATTGGCAGGTACTGCACTGTCGATGACAATTGTCAACCACCGCATCAGTCGAGGATTTCTTCTCCCCTCGCTTCACGCCATCTTGGAATCACGACAACTTCACCGCGCCTCGCTTGCCGCGCCGGATGAGCTTCGCCCTGGCACCGAATCCCCAATGACCCCGCTACCCGAGGCGCTCCCAGCCCCGTGTTCATGCCCCCTGTATCTCTTGGAGGTCAGCAGGGACTTCTTGGCCGCCTCACAGCAAATGATGAACGCTGCTGGCACCGCGTCCCGTCTACAGTTGTCGAGCTTTGGGGACCTGCTGGATCGACCAGACCTCGAGATGGCACTTGCGCACGACCTTCGTCCTTTGAGTCAACCGGATTGGCAAGATTCTACACCGTTGCTCTCCGCTTTCAAGGCTATTCACAGTCAGACCCGACTTGCCCTCCAGATGTTGGCACAACTCCCTCGGGGGCCTGATGCCCCGCCCCCCCTTAACCTTCCGCCTCTGCCAAAGGCCTGGACCGAGTTTTGCGAGGAGCTTTGCGGACAAGCCGTGACAGACCTGTCAACCGCGGCTTTGCAACAGCTTGCCACAAGACGTCGGGGAGCCGCCGAGACCACATCGGCTTCTTCGCGCGCGCCTTACTCGGATAGATTGCATGGCTCTACTCCAGTCTCCCGTGAAGCCTCAAGCAGAAGTGATCGGCGTCAAGCCCAGGCTGTCGAAAGGGCAGCACGATATATCGGACGTACCCAAGGCATCGCTGATGCGCCAATGAGGCCCATGCCCGTTTCAGCGCCGGCTGCCTTCCCGCCCTCACCTCGGCGGCCTGCTGCAAATGATCAGCTCCCCAATGATCAGCCCCCTAATGATCAGCCCCCTAATGCTCAGCCCGCTAGCGATCAGCCTGGATTGGCTTCGTCTCCGACGTCAGGTCCTTCAAGGGGCAGTCACACCACGGCCACATCGTTCCCATCCCTCGAGGTACCTCGTGGATTCGATGGACCTGGGCGCTCGCCGTCAATTCGATCTTCAGGGCGATTGGGAGATTTCCGATTTCAAGAGAGCATCCATGAGCAGGCCGAGTTCGATCCTTTCATCGATTTCCAGCCACAAATGGAGGACGTGCCATCACCCATCTTGCCCTGGCTTGAAAACTCAAGTCTCGACGTGCCTCTCGAACCCGCCACGGATGATGTTCACTCGGACTCTGTCATGTCGGATGTCGACGGGAGCGACTTTGGCGACTGGGACGAGTCTGACCTGGAATACCCTCGCTTCGTCGTTCCCGATTGGGTCCGGCAACACCTTGTTCTCCTCGTGGACACGGCCACCATGGATGAGCTCAGCGAGCTGGCATTGGAAGCTCGGACGGGATAGACTTGCTCACGAAAGTATATATTGTGCTGTACATTTATTTCACCATGCATTTAGTGAACCTCGGGCACCGTATGTATGTACCCTTGCCTCGGTCTCCGACGCGATCCCTCGGCTGAGCAGCTGCTTTCGCCTAATTAGACACGAGGGGCATTCGATTCGATGGAGAAGACCGAAGGTGGGACTGACTCCCGAAATAGACGGGTGGAGAGAGGCTCTCGCAGCAAGCACGAGGAAGAAGCCTTCCGAGAGTGTGCATGATCACCTCATCGAACATCGACGGCGAGTTCACATGGTCTGAACATCTCTCTGCGGCCGCCAAAAGGACGATGATCTGATGATGATCGATACCGACGAGGCGACGACAGAAAGCGATGGTGATGCCCCCGTCGACGAGGTTACTACCAGCATCCCCCCCACAAGAGCCGAAGATGCGCCTGAGAAGGCCGCGCTGGGACTCGCGCCCGATCCGTCCATGTCTGTCAAGCCAGAGACCGGTGCTCTGGACGAGGTCGACGACACCTCTAGTGTGGATGAAGAAGAATCAAAGCTACACGAGGGGATCAAGCTGAGGGAGCTACGCGGGAATGCGAAGGAATACCCTGCCTTGACTCGTCAACGATGGTGGCGAGTCTTCAGCGTGTGTCACTTCAAAGGCTCGAGCTGATTGAGAAGGCAACTATGGCTACCGCGACATGCACCTCCCCCACCGAAGCAGTCGCTCGAGGATGCAGAGGTCATTCCTCTGTCGTATGTCAACTTCATCAGCAAGCTCACGTTCTGGGTCAGTTTGCAGGACTCCTCGATATGATCCTGCGCAGTGTTGACAGACAGTGGGTGACACCGATCATGACCACGGGCTTTCAGAGGCCCCTACAAGCTACAGATCTGTGGAAGGTCAGTCTCCCACCAGGTCACAACCGGAGCTGGGCTGATGTCACCAGCTGGATCACAGTCGAGAGGGCGAGTGGCCTTGTCAAATCACTACCGATTGCTGACCAGCAGCCGAGACTCTGACCGTCGCCTTCCTCGCCGCCGTGGACCGGCGCCAGAAGGCAGCTGAAGCACGCGCAGAGGCCATACGCAACTCACCAGCGCCTCGAGCGAAACGCATAGTGTGGTGGACCAAAGCGAGATTCACAAGGAAGCTTGGGTCACAATACACGGATTTTGGGACAGGTGCAGATGCTGCTTCGAGGCGCAAGGCATACGAGGCCGAGTGGCGCAGTCGAATGGACAGCCAGGGAGCCAGCTTGACATGGGCTTTGAATGATGTGATCACCGGGTTCTGGGCAGGAGGTGGGTATTCGAAGCATGCTTCAAACCTTGGACTGAAGCCCAGGTCTCTTCAAGGTCACTTCCGACACGGCTCAGCTCATGACGCCCATCGTCGCCAAGAAGCTCATCCAGTTCAGCCAAGAAGGTCGGTCCTTGCCTCGTCTGAGGGTGCAGCGCAGCTCATTACAGTCTATGCCGCGGCTCAAAACGGCGAGAAAGGCCCCAACATCGGCCGTGGAGTCGGCATGGCGCTCGGAATGTGGCTGCTTGTCGTCACACAGTCTGTGGGGCAAAATCAGGTAGGGCCACCAGCTCTACTTTACTCAAGCTGACACACCAGTTCTTCTTCCGCTCCATGGCAGTTGGCGTCCTCGCCCGGGGCACCCTCATCTCGGCAGTCTTTCAGCGCTACCTCGGCCTCGCAGTCGACGAGCGAACCCGCTTCTCTCCGGGTCACACTCTGACTTTGATCAGCAGCGACGTAGGTTCTGCTGGACCTGCTCAAGCGTCACAAGCTCACCCCCGGCAGATCTCCCGGATAGATTACTGCGCGCAATGTAAGTACCTGGTCCTTATCATCGCTCCATGCTGACATCCCAGGGTTCCATGCTGTGAGTGGAAAGGGAGCGGGCGTTGTGAGGGGACGTATCACTCATAGTGCTAGGTTTGGACCGCCCCAATACAGCTGCTCATCTGCCTGGGTGAGCTCTTCCGCTTTGACCACATCTCCTGCTGACAAGGACAAAGGTCTCTTGATCGCTCAGGTGCATAAAAGTCATCGTTGTGCGAAACCCCAACTGAACATCAGATCGGCCCATCGGCCATTGTTGGTTTTGCGGTCTTCCTCGTCATTGCACCACTTCAGACTTGGTGCATGAAGAAGAGCTTTGTTATCAGGAAAAAGTCGATGGTAGGTGGACCCGTATGCGAGGCACTCCGCTGAGACCCAGCGATGGACTGACGGCCGCGCAAAATTGCTCCGGGAGCTACTCTCCTCGATGCAGATCATCAAGGTCTTCACTTACGAGCTGCCGTTCTTGAACCGTACGGCCCATCCGAGCGCCCAGCCTCAATCTGATCGGCAGGACTGAGCTTCATCAGGCGGATGGAAATGAAATCGATTCGCAAGATTCTGCTCATCCGGGCAGCTAATCAAGCCATGGCTTTCAGTGTCCCGGTTAGTGTCTTCGTGACAGTTTTGCAGACGCAGCTGAATAAGCAGACAATTGCCTCTGTCCTGGCCTTTGCCACATACGGCGCAACGCACAAGGACTTCAACCCGGTATGAAGCGTGCCTCCTAGGCATCGATACCACCAGCTGACACGTCTTCAGGCCCTGATTTTCACCGCTCTCGCCCTGTTCAACCTGCTACGACAACCGCTCATGTTCCTGCCGCGTGCTCTATCATCGTTGACAGACGCGCAAACAGCCATGGAGCGACTCACAAAGGTGAGTCACTTTCAAGGTCAAGGGGAGGTGCTCACTGGCAGCTGTTTCGCGCCGAAGGCCAAATCGCCGCCTTGCCCGTCGACCTTGATCTTCCCAATGCACTGGAGGTTGACAACGCCACGTTCCGTTGGGGCATTGCGCCAGGCTCAACTGTCAAGGAGGCCACGCACGAAGCGTTTCAGTTGCGCAATCTCAGTCTCACAGTGCCGCGAGGCAAGCTAGTCGGGGTTGTTGGGACGGTGGGGAGTGGCAAAAGCAGTCTTTTGTCTGGCGTGAGCTACCACGGACAGACCTCTGAGCGCACGCTGAAAGGCAGATCGTCGGCGCGATGCGATTGCTTCATGGAAGTGTCCGACTCGGAGGTCGACTGGCCTATTGTCAGCAGACGGGTGATCGAGTCCACGAGGCTGTAGGGATGCAATTGACAGGCAGCTTGGATTCAAAACGCAACTGTCAAGGACAACATCCTTTTCGGCCAACCTTTCGACGAGTCACGCTACTGGCGCGCTGTGACCGATGCATGTCTGGTGCCAGACCTGGAAATTCTCCCGGATGGAGATCTGACCGAGGTATGCTACAAATTGTTGTGCCGGCGATGCTGACCGTCAGATTGGTGAGAAGGGTGATTGACTTTGCTACACGCCCGGGCCCAACCCTGCTTGCTGACAGCACAGGCGTCAACCTCTCTGGCGGACAGAAACAGAGGATAAACATCGCAAGAGCTGTCTACAACGACGCGGATATAGTCGTACGTCTCTGAAACCGGGAAAGCAGTGTTGACTCGCAGCTGCTGGATGACCCCCTCAGTGCCGTCGATGCGCACGTTGGCAGAGCTTTGTTTCACGATGTCATCCTGGGTCTACGGTCGCGGGGGAAGACCATCGTCTTGGTCACTCACGCACTCCACTTCCTGCCTCAACTGGACTACATCTAGTATGTCTCACCGTGTGCCACAGGCCTTGAGGCTAACCGGAAGCGTGATGAACCAAGGCGAGATCACCGAGCGCGGTACTTATAGCTCTCTGGTCCAGCAAGGCGGACAATTCTGCAATCTTGTCACCGATTTCGGTATCCGAGAAACCTCGACCGATGACGGGACCGAGGAGACGGTGGAAGATGAGAATGCAGCGGACGAGATCCTGATTGCAAAGGAAAAGATCGAAAACAAACCTGTGGAAAGTCCAGCCAAACTTGTGCGCAATACGCGTAAGACGATGGGAGCAGCAGCAGGAACTGGCAAGCTCGAGGTGAGAACTTTGTCTGGAGGACCGAGGTCGGATTTTTATGACAGGGTCGCCTGATGGTGTCAGAGGTGCGAAAGACAGGAGCCGTCGGGTCTAAAGGTGAATCCCACCTCATTTGCTGAGCTTTCTCTGAGAGGACAGTGTATGGAGCCTACCTCCGGGCTGGCAAAATATCCTTGACGACTCCGGCAGCCGTGGTCTTTGGCTCCATCATGCAGGCAGCTCAGGTGCTCTCGACGTAAGTCAGCCAGCATGTCCTTCGCACAGTGCTGACCATTAGTGTCTGGCTGACCTGGTGGTCGGATGAAAAGTTCCCTTTGTCTGAGGGCGCTTACGAGGGGCTCTACGCTGTGCTCGGCGTTACTCAGGCCCTGTCAACTTTCGCACTGGGGGCCGCGCTCGGGTTCCTGTCTTATTTTGCTTCGAACACTCTACATGGCCAAGCTTTGCACAATGTGTTCCACGCGCCCATGTCGGTCTTTGACACCCAACCGCTTGGGCGCATACTCGGTGTCTTCGGAAAAGACATTGACTCGATCGACAACCAATTGTCGGAATCATTGCGAATGGAGGTGATGACATTGGTCTCGGTCAGTCTGGATGGACAGTCATGGGCAGCTTTGCTGAGAGCCCAGCTTTTGGGCGGTATCATTGTGATCACGGTCTTCCTCCACTACTTCATCCTCGTGTACGCATACAGTTCATGGTCAATCGGAGCTTACTTGTAGAATCTTCGTCGTGGCAATCGGTTATCTGTGAGTCATCGCCTGGCATGACAAGCTTCTGCGGACTGACATGACAGGTACTTGTGGGCTTGTGATCAGCACCGTAACGTGAGGCCAGAAGACTTACTACAGCGTCATGTTCTATCGCGCTTCCGCAAGAGAGATCAAGCGCCTAGATGGCCTACTACGCGGTCTTCTCTACTCGCACATCTCCGAGGCGTTCGTGAACACCCTTCCTCTCGGGGAGCTGAAGACTGACGACCAGACTTAGTGGTCTTGCGACTATTCAAGCGTACGGGGAAGTTTCGAGGTTCATCAAAGACAACAACTACTACATCGATCTCGAAAATCGAGCCTACATTCTGACGGCAACGAATCAGCGATGGCTTGGAGTCCGTTTGGACTTCTTGGGTGGCTTGATGGTGTTCGCCGTGGCGATCATGGTTGCCAAAGGCGGCGGCGGCATCTTGCCCTCTGAGATCGGCTTGTGCTTGACGTACATGACCAGTTTGGTGCAGGTGTTTGGCATGGTCAGTCTCGAACCGTATCGTGGGAAAACCGGCTGACTATCAAGGTTGTGAGGCAGTCCGCAGAAGTCGAGAACAACAGTACGCTAGCTTGTACTCTTAGCGACCTTCTGACCAGTAGTGAACGCCGTGGAACGCATACTCTGGTACACAGACAGCGACTCGTTGCCTCAAGAGCCACCCGCAGAGATAGCCGAGACGAAGCCGGCGCAGACTTGGCCAGCCGAAGGCCACATTTCCGTCAATCGTGCTGTCATGTCTTATCGTCCTGAGCTTCCTCCGGCCCTTAAGGACGTGTAAGCATAATTCCTGTCTGAGAGCTGTGTCTGACTGCAGCTCCTTTGATATCCGCGGAGGCGAGAAGGTCGGCATTGTCGGGAGGACTGGAGCTGGCAAAACGTCCATCACCGTGGCATTGTACCGTCTCTCGGCGTGAGCTGGATACCCATATGAAAGGAGCGACGCTGAGAGCAGCCTTACGTCCGGGAGTATCACGATTGACAACGTCGATATCGCCACTCTGGGCCTGCAAGAGCTGCGATCGCGTATCGCCATCATCCCCCAAGACCCGGTGCTTTTCAGCGGAACTCTTCGGACCAACTTGGACCCCTTTGAGCAGCATGAAGATCAAAGACTATACGATGCTCTGCGCAGGGCTAGTCTGATCGATTCCGATCCCAGCACTTCGAAGCGCTACAGTCTCGACATGACAATTGAGGAGGAAGGCTCCAACCTGAGTACGATTCTCCTTGCTCCCCATCAGCGTGATCTGACTGTCAGGTGTTGGCGAGAGGTCTCTTATTAGTCTTGCACGGGCACTGGTGAAAGACGTAAGGCGACATTCAGCAGTGACCTTGTCTCGAACTGACGCCGCAGTCGAAGATCGTTGTACTTGGTGCGTGTCCGAGTAGGATTAGAGAATCAGCTGACTATGCAGACGAGGCGACGGCTGCAGTGGGTGAGCTTGCTCCGTCTGCTCAGCAGGAAAGAAGCTGAACAACAGACCTCGAGACTGACGCCAAAATTCAGCAGACCATTCACCGCGAGTTCCGGGGCAAGACTCTATTGTGCATCGCCCATCGACTGCGGACGATCATATCTTGGGACAGGATCTTGGTCATGGATGCGGGCAAAGTTCAGGTCGGTCCTCCCGGGTCAGCGGTGACAGCGAACTGACCATCAGGACTTCGATACTCCCCTCGCGCTCTACGACAAGGGGGGCATATTCCGATCCATGTGCGAGCGGTCGAGTATCACGCGCAACGAGATAGAGCAGGCTAGAAAACTAGAGACACCAGCTTGAACACTTCCAACGAGGCCCGTCTGTTCCTACTCATAATGGGACACACCGGCTATTAGCATGTTCAAGATGGACTCGACGTATCGGTGGGCGTGTGGACGAAATTTCTACATACGCATCGCTTCGGCCATCGCGCAGATCTCTTCCTTGTGTCCAGCTCATCACATCCACTGGATCACTTGCTGAGCCGGTCAGACCCGATCAACATTCCTGCCACGGTACAACTGAGTCCTCCTACCAGCATCGCTCACCGCTTCATCGCCTAGGAGTTATCGGCACAAGTGAACGCAACGCCGAGCTCGCCTGCCACGAAAAGGCCGTGGATGTTGATGCAGGCGCAAATGAACCCTCCAATACCAAAGAAAATTCCGGCGACGAGGACGACGCCATGCAACGCGTTTTGCCACAAAGGCGCCTTTCGTCCTGAGCGACGGTTGTCATAGAACCCTGGCAGTCAGCGCCCAGTAATATGAGGTACAAAACTTGTACGACTCACACATGAGCATCGGGAGGGAGACCGTGTTGGGAGCCACGAATAACACAAGGATACTGAGCAATTCGCTGAAGAATGGGATTCCGGTGGCGAGGACAAAAGCAACGATAGCGATCAGAGTGACCGAGCCGCTGAGTACGTCAGCCGGCGCTCGCAGAAGCGATATCGAGGATATCAGCCCAGACTCACAACCACGTAAGATTGTGCTGCCATGTACGTTCCTGCAGGTGGCGAGTGCCGCGAAGAAGCTTGACCATGATAAACTTGCCCGCGGTGTGAAGGACTGGGGCTTAGAAGACACACGATACACCACGGTGGCACGACCTACATAGGATGCAAGTCACGGCAAGACCTGGGAGTGCAATACCATAGGAGATCTTCTTGATGAGCGGGCCCGCGGAGCCTAGAGCCGGGGATGCAACGTATTGGCCGCCTGTCAGGTGAGTAGGAGTGCAGCCGTATCAAGGTTGCGACCCACAGTACTTGTACACGATGAGGGGGAGCACAAAGTATGTGAGCGTGGTGACAATCATAGCAATGTAAACCGATCGATTATAGTCTTTCTTTGGGTTCTTCATCTCGGCAGCGGCTGAGATACTGGGTGTGAATGTGGGCTTTGAGGACACGCTGACATGCTTACAAGGCTGTGGTGCCTCCGTAGGACGTGAGGATCAAGTTTGAGGCAGCGAGACCGACACTGAATGTCGGGTGGCTGACCAGGTAGAAGCCCAGCTCATAGTCACCGGTAGCTGGGGCTGCGGCGGGACGGTCTTGAAGCGATACCGCGATCCTGGTTCCATGAGGCTCTACATCACCACGACGGCAAGTCATGCTCACACCACAACCATGATGGCGACGTAAAGGGTGATGAAACCGATCCAGGTGAGAATGCCGATGTGTCCAAACTTGGGCAGGAGCGCCGGGATAGTACAGATGACCGCAGCGATGGCCGTAAATGCCAAAGTGCAGATCGCGTGGTCAGAGAGTGCGTTAAAGGCGATCGAAACGCCCAACATAGTCACACCAGCTGGTAGACTGACGCATGAGCTCTTGACTGAAGCGATTGACAACGTTGAGCTCACACCCAGGAGAGGAAATAAAGCCAGGCGATTGTCTCCCCCAGAATCCTGCCACCGATGAGGGTGCCGGCGTCACCGACAGAGTGAATGTTGGGGTAGGTTGAGCGGAACTTGCCAAATATGAGGGCCCCGTAGGTGATCAAGAATCCATAAGTGAACACAAGAAGGACGGCCGGTATGGCTCCTAGATCGTGGAAAGCCCCCGGGAGACTCAGGACACCAGTGGCGATCTCTGCACATCAATGGGGACCAGAATATGGCAGATAAAGGCAGGACAACTCACGGAACTTGGCAAACATGATACTGGCCTAAAGCGCGAGTCAGTCCGAGAATCTCTTCCCCTTGTGCTATGCGGGATAAACACGTACTTTGAACCACCCCATGGTACGGTAGTTGACTTGAGCATCCGTTCTGAACACCTCTCCCTCTTCATTCTCGGGAAGGGCGCCATCCGGGGATACCTCAATGTCGACGTTGGCGACGCTGGCTTCCACACCATGCTTTTCGGGGGCGACGTCCTCCTCGGCGAGTGGAAGCGACATGGTAGGAAACAATCGGCAGGTGCTCGCTGGATCAACTTGAAGTGCTAGCCGATTGTGGGGACAGTCGGAGTTGGAGAGCGGTTTGACTCATCTTCGTCTCATCTGGCTCTTCCTCTTATGTGCATCCCGGCGCCGGCGTCGAGATAAGCTCCACGGGGAGGAAGTAGGCCGTGCAGACGGGCCGCGCTTCTTGAGGACTGAGACAGCGGTAGGCCGTGCCCGTACGCCTAGGAGAATCGGTGGAGTCGTCGGCAAGTTGACAGGGTCCGAAAGCTAGACGCTGGCGGGCATAGGCTCGACACGAGACGACTGATATGCTAAATCCCCAATGAATATCTCAAAGAATAAGGAGAGAAACGGGCTTGACAGTGACGGCCAGTCGCACGCCTGAGAGCCGTGTCAGACTTTCCCGTGTCAGTGTTTCCGATTGGCGTTCAAGCTCAGATTGGTTGGGGAGCCAATCTGTACCATCGGCCATAGTGATGCCTCAATCCAAGTGCACTCATGCTGGACACATGCGTTAGAAGAAATCTGTCCCAGCTATAAGTCCGGGGCAAGACCGCAAAACTCACTGGAACATGCCTGCTGCGGCTCTTCTGTCGCATATGCTGCATGGAAGGACCGTTGATGCGAATGCCCACAACGTCGGTCATGGTTCTAGAACTCGGTCCTCTGCACGCGGTATCTCAACAAGGGTCAGTCTGAAGTTTGGACTGTGTCTTCGGAGTAAAGTGAAGATACGAGTATGCATAAGGCTGGCGGCCCCACTCCCGTCACCCCGACACTCTTCATCCGGACTGACCACTTGGACTCTGTCCGAAGAGACACATCAAGTCAGGCCTGGCGTCTTGTCAGGCGGGCCGTGTCGATTCTTATTCGGGGGACGGCGCTCTGATAAGTGGAGCCCTGCGTCACATCGAGGAGAATATATACGGTGGATCCCCGCGAATCTCTTGCCATTCTGCCTCGTCAACAACATTGTCATCCCTCTCAAGGCCATGTCTGGGAAGAACATTGCCAGCGATTCGATCCCCACGATCATTAGCGTTGATCCGTACCTGCCGCCACGCACAGCAAAGAATGTCCACACGCGGTGGCACCCCGAAATCCCGTGAGTAGAACAACGGATTGACCGGTCACTCCACGGGCTGAACCGCCCCCAGACCAGTCGTGACTGTTAATCCTGGTGATGTCTTCAAGGTGGAATGCATGGACTTTTGTGGCAACTCGATCGCGAATGATGACTGCGCGGACGACGTCGAGACGTTCAACTGGCACATGTCAGTACTGCACCCCTCCCTTTGTCCAAGATCCTTGTTCTCACGAGTAGGGATCATCACCTTTCCGGACCTATTCGTATCGAGACGGCCGAGCCGGGTGACGTGCTCGCGATTGATATTCACGAGGCGGTACCATTCCCTCACCGCCAGTGGGGATTCTCCCTCATTGCGCCTGGCAACAATCCACTGGATCAGATCGATACGCGAATCGCCAAGTCCATATGGGATTTCCGAGGAATTAAGACCTCCTCACGTCATATTCCGGGAGTCGAGTTTGCGGGCAAACCTCATTGTGGCGTGTTGGGAACAGCCCCATCCTTTGAGCTCATGAAGGAATGGTCGAGACGCGAGACAGGTCTAAATGCACGTGAAGGGGCTGAAGCCGAGGACCATTTCGCCCAGCTTCCAGTCGAAGATGGAGCCTTCGTCGGCCAGGACTTGCCTACTGATGTCATGGCCCGTATACTAAAAGAGGGGGCACGCACCAAGCCTGCTCGTGAGGTGAGTGCTGTGCTCGATCTCCATGCAACAGTCCGTCTGACCTAGAGCACGGTGGCAACATCGACGCAAGTAATCTCGTTGCCGGCTCCCGCATCTATCTACCCGTTTACATCGAGGGTGCAAACTTATCGGTCGGCGACATGCACTTTAGCTTGGGCGATGGCGAGCCTACGTGCGCGATCGAGATGGCGGGCATTGTCACCTTACAAGTCGGCGTGATCAAGAACGGTGTCGAGCTGTTTGACATGCGAGCGCCTATTGTTATCCCGAGTCCGAGAGAAACTCGTTACCCCGATCAAGTCATTTTCCACGGAGTATCGGTCGACCCATATGGGGAGCAGCAGAAGGCAAACGCGACTGTGAGCCTATCAGTGGGAACAAGGCCCATACTAACGAGTTCAGACAAGCTACATGTACGCCGCAAACTCGGCTATGCGATACTTGTCCAAGCTAGGTTACTCGCGAGAGCAGCTCAACATGCTCATGGCCGCCGCGCCTATCGAGACCAAAGCGAGTCTTCCCACCGACAAACTCCGTACCCGGAAGCTTACACCATAGATTCTCGCCACTCCAAACTATCCGCAAGCCAACGTCTCTGTAGGTGTACCAGTGTCTATATTCGAAGATGATATCCGGCCAAGCGAGAAGGGCTTGGTGAGAAAGGATCGTGGATCGTGCGCATATATGTCACCGGAAAAAGAGGCCGAGTACTGGAAGACCTGGCGAGTCCCGCCGAATTGTTACAACACAGGTCTGGCCACCGCACTGGCCAAGACCTTGAAGTGATCGACGGTTCTTGAGAGCCCGTCGATCTGCAATGCATCTATCTCTCAAAGGCCCTGTGGCAAATTCCACCAGTCTGCTGACTCGGGTTTGCCAGTCGGCAGTCGAGCCGAGCCGAGCCGGATTGGGTCAGAAAAAATGCGTCTACGACGGGCTGAATTCACTGTCTCGTCTCCTGCAAGCGTGTCGCTGCATGCGATAGACAGCATAAAGAATGATAGCCCCTCTTTGATGTCACAATCATGTCGTATATAGAACGATTGTTTTCTCTTGAGGGCAAGACCGCCTTGTCAGCATCGGGTCTGGCCCGTTGCCCAGCCGAGTTCTAGTTCACTCGGTCGCTGAATCCGTCAGGATCACTGGGGCGGGGTATTGGGTCCAGCATTGCCATTGCCCTTTCAAAGGCGGGCGCCGACCTCATATTGGTGCAGAGGAGCAGGGAACGGCAAACACGACTAGGCGGGATCCTATCCTGGGGACCGGTGGTCTGGATGGGAAGGGTGGCAAAGCCACGATTGTGGTCTGCGACTTGGCCCTCAGGTCAGATGTGGAAAGTGCAGCGCGCAGTGGAGGTATCCCGGAAGCTGGATATTGTCGTCAACTGCGGTGAGCATCCCGATGCGGCATATCGGGACCACGGGGACCTTATTGAGACCCCAGGTGGCATCCAAGCCCGCAGCCCCGCGGAAGTTCCCGACCGAGTCTTGGGACGAGGTTATGCGAGTCAATGTGAATGCAGTCTTCATGATCACGAAAGATGCAGGTCAGTCCATCAATCGTAAGGACGCACCAGTGTCTCAAGGGGGAAGTCAGTCTAGTGACTGATTGCTCAGGTAAACATATGTTATTGGCCCGGGAGAAAGCAACTGCCTTGGGCAATGTCGTACCCAGTGGCAAGACCATCAACATTTCCAGTCTGAATGGGTACCAGGGCGGCCACAATATCATTGCGTATGTGGGAGCCAAGCATGGCGTGAAGGGTATCGTGCGTCTCGCCTGTGGTCGCCTGAGGGATGTTAACGGCTGACCGTGACAAATGTAAAGTCCTTCTCGAATGCCTGGATTGCTAGGGGCATAAACGCAAACGCCGGCACGCCCGGTTACATCGCAACGGACATGAATGCACCCCTTTTCAAGGACACGAAGCGCGCGCAACGGATCCTCGATCGCATCCCTGCCGGAAGGTGGGGCATTCGGGCGGACTTTGAGGGAGCTATAGTCTTCCTTGCCAGTCAAGCGAGCAATCACGTTTCATGAGAATGCCTCGTTGTGGATGGACGCTGGATGGGTAGATAGGTTACATGCGTCCAATAGACATTGTTCTTGTCCGTGCCGGGTTCATGCCTTCTCAAAAGCATACGGTGTGATCCAAGCGGACACGTTGCACGCGGACACGTTGCGCGCCTCTACAACTCTCCAGATAATTGTGTCGTTTAGGCCAGATGACAGGCTTGCCGATCCTTATCCAACGACAAGTCTCTTGACGCGGGCGGTGAATCCTTTGCTCTCCTCATCCTTTGTAACGACCGCCTTCCAATCCCGACGGTCCGAGTCTGGCGCAAATTTCAGCTTCTCGACGATGGCAGAGTCGGCGGTAAGACTTACGAAGGTCCATATCGTCGATATTCACCCATTTGGTCTTGAAATACAACTTGTATCCACCGTATAAGACGATGAACTACGAGGTCAGCGTTTCAGCACCCACAATCACTCCTCAAGGCTCACCACTCCGATCATCATGTAGTTCTCGAAAAAGTCGGATACAGAGAACGGCGACACTACCAAAGTCAACGCACGACCCGTCTTCGTTTCGGGCTGGCTTACGAAAACACGTCCAGCCCTGGAAGAAGATGAAGAAAAGGTTGCCAATCAGGCCGAACCAAGCGCCGTAGGGGTAGAACGAAGCCTTGAAGGGTAGCTCGTCAAGGGAGATGCCGCGCCTTGCCAGGCCCTTGCGAAAGCGGATATGGGCTGCGCAGATACTGAGCCATCAGCAGCATCCTGCCGCGACGAGCGGGAAAACATACCAGGCCCATGTGATAAATGTCGCGACTCCCGAGATGTTGACCAGCCAGCCGTAAATCACACCTGCCCCAGCGCTGAGGTTCAATAGCGCGAGAAAGCCGAACAAGTTGCAGAATATAAGGGCAACCCATGGAACGCCCTGCTTGTTGATCTTGCCGAAGACTTTGGGCGCCTGACCCTCCAACGCCATTGCGGCAATGCAACGGGAAGTGACGTAGAGGCCGGCGTTGAGTGTGGAGATGAGGGTGACCAACTGTAATGTGAGTCCTCGTCGCAGCACGCAAGACGTTCGCACTTACGACAATGGCATTCACTGCATCGCCGCCCTTGGGAAGACCGACCCGGCTGAAAGCGATGGTATAGGGCGCCCTAGCTGTCTTGCTCGTCGCCGAAAGAAGATCAGGGTCATTCCACGGCACGACGAGCGAGAGGAAAAAGATGCCGCCAAGGAAGAAAATGACAACTCGCCAAAAGACGAAGCGCACGGCACGAGGGACGTCGCGTGCTGGATTGGCCGATTCTCCAGCTGTGAACCCGATCATCTCTGTGCCGGAATATTGCAGTGCCGCAAAGACAAACACCTTGAACACCCCCGCGACTCCATCCGCGAAGGCTCCGGGGTCATGCCAGTACTTGAAACCGATCTTGCCCCCGTCGCCGATGGCTCCGGTCGTGATGAGCACGCAGCAGATGTACATCGAAACGATGAAGAGGAGTTTGATAAAGGTGATGGCGTACTCCGCTTCACCAAACGCGAGGACTCCCAGGTAGGAGAAGAAGAGAAAGGCGAACCAGAAGATCAAGATGAACCCATAGATGGGCATGGCGGACTTCCAGTAGGTCATGACTGCAAGCAGCGTCAGCGTTGTATGAGGCGTGTGGTGAGGTCTCACTGAGACCCAGATTCTGATATTCGGCCGCAATGATCCCGAACCACAGGAAGGCATAGTTCCATCCTAGGCTGAACCCAAGCGCCGGATCCATGAAGCGCGTCGTGAAGTGCGTGAAGGCGCCTGTGAGATTCAGTGCCGTAGCAAGAGGAAGAGGACGACTGACCAGAGACGGCAATGAATGAGGACATCTCGGCGAGAGACTGCATCACCGCCCAAAGCAGACTTCCCACTGTCAGAAACCCGATCAGGAGTCCACCTGGACCACCATTGGACAGACCGCTACCCACTGTCTTGGTCAGCTTCGACATTTACTAGACCTGTCTTTGTCACTCACTCCCGAAGAAGTACCCAGGACCGAGCACGCCGCCTCACGCAGGTCAGCTGCGCTCTACCCTCAGCGGAATTCTACTTGCCGATAGCCATCATTTGGAGATGTCTTCCTTTGAGATCTCTTTTGAGATATGGCTTGGCTGCAGCCGAGTCATCATTGACCGCCTCCACGTTGGTAATGTAGGCAGCGTCTTTTTGTTCGTCGATATCGAGCACCTTAATGTCTTGGGTATCAACCGCGCTGGGATCGTCGGAGCGATCCGAAGCGGGCGCGATGGAGATCGGGTCGGACATGGTGCTAAAGGATGCGCGTGCGTCTCTACCCCAGTTAGGCGGGGCCGTTTATATACTGCACAACGGTGAACTGCGCTGGACTGTGCTAGCTCCCTAGAGGTGGATCCATCTTCGGACGACTCGTGTCCAAACTCAGCAACGTCAAGGGGAGTCGCGGCCGTGTCAAGAGGCGTTCATTCATTCGTAGTCAAAAGACTGACACCGCCCATGTCAAATTGCTTGAGGGCGCAATCTAAATGGACGGCCTCATGCTGTTAAAATACGATTCGACGATCCCCGTGGTCCATCAGATCATACTGTTCCTAGGAGTGATAGTCTACGAGAACGAGTACGCTAGCATAGTCAAGGCACGCAGAAAGATAGCTTTGACTCGGCCTGATATGTCGTGTTAGCCCCGCTCAAAACTCGATGCAACGTAGGCGTGACCAGTTGACCTGCTTGAGGGTGTTCGCTTGCGTCGTGCAGCGCACCGGGGGGCGGGGGGAGGGGCCACCTGCACGAGCTTGAACAACGAAGTCCACTTTGACCGAATGATGGCAAACATCGAATTCAATCCAGTGGTGCCCTGTCCATGAATGCGGACTATCGCAATTGTGAGTGGTCGCATGAAGGTAGGGTGCAGGGCATGCATGTACGGAATTTTGAGCTGCGATGATTGGATGGACGACTTGCTGAAGATGGAGCTTAGAACAATCTATGACGAGGCGCCACAGCAGCTCCCGTTGCCATTTGACAGGTGCTCGCCATTGGCATGAACAGGGGCGGTGCCGTCGGCAACGCTATCCGCGCCCGAGTCTGCACCCACTTGAAGTGTGGGGTCGTAAGCGGTCGACTTGTTGAAAGCCTGGGTGGATGGGGGAACGTCCATTGTCGGGTTGTAATTGAAAAATCCCACGGGCTTGAGCGCGATACGGACAGACTCTGCAGCTGATGGGTCAGCTTGGAGGTCACAGGCACTAACCAGCCGATCTCACGCATGATAGGGAAGTCCTCGGGGCGTGGGTTGTGGGTGAAAGTATACGTGTGCCAGAGGACGACGTCCGTGTTCTCCACATCGTCATCCCGAGCAACCCAGGACCGGATGCCTTCGCCGCCCGACGACTGGTTGGTGTAGTCCCCTGCCGGGAAGAGCTCGCGGTCTTTGTACTTCGTGACCCAAATTGGGGCATCTGTGAAGTCGGCTCGGCGATGATGCCAAGAGTCTGTCTTGGCAAGCAAGCCCTGCGAAGCTATCGGGACGAGCTTGTACGCGATTGGACTCAGAGAAACGGGATTGATCTTGCTGGGATTGGAGATCTTGATCACGCGATTGGCGTATGGGTCGGTCTTGAGAGTGGACGACTTTTTAATGACCGTCTCTTTGGTCACATAGCCGGTGCCATACGGGTTGAGCTTCTCGTCGTCCTCCATGGAGACGCTGTCGACGTAAGAAACCGTGTTGTTGTGGCCATCAATGGCGGGGTCGATTCGGAGGTTGAACTAAGCATCAGCTGGATTGGAGATAAGCTTGTGTGACCTCACGATGTGCTGGTGGTAAGGTGCGAGGACGCCGCTGCCTACCCTCGTGGCGAAGGGTATCTTGTCCGTGTTGCACGGGTCGATGGGGGTGGTGGACAGAATGCCAGTGGCCCTGGTCTCGAATTCTATCTCGCCGCTCTGGTCGAGGATCCAGTAGAAGATGTATTCGTAGTTGGCAACGGTGATGATTGTCTGCAACTGCAGCTGACGCTTTCGCACTACCGATGCTTTCCCTGTACGGTGGTTGGTGTGCTTCCACTGGATACCCGCGTCCACCTCATGGCTGAAACGTTAGTGAAAGCACTCGACCAAACAAGCTGACACTCGCATGCAGATGCAGTTGTTCTTCTTCACGACCTCGCCGTTGGCATTGATAAGGTGGCCCGACATGTACGCAATAAGGCCTAAACAGTCGCAGCCGACTAGTAGCTCAGCGCGGTTTCCTCGGGAGGAAGAGGATGAACTCACGCGATAAATCATTGGCGGTAACACCAGCACCAACGTTACCCAAATCAAAGGCGCCTTTGCGGTGCAAAGGGTCACGCGGGTCGCCATATGGCACGAACATCTCGGACATGGACAGGCGGAAAAAGACTGGACGACCGTCGAAGCGGACATCGTGGAGGACCATGCCCTCACGCCAATTGAAACCTGATACGTCAGTCTTGTCCCCTTCTAGCTACAGTAAGGGTCAGGTCCGGTAATAACTTACCCACACGGAAGCGCCAATGCTCCCACTCAATGAGTTGACCCTTGATGACATAGCTTGCCCCCTCAGGCTGAACGACCTGGAGTGGCTTGACCGTAGTTCGCTGGGGGTGACTCTGAAGCTCGTGATCGTATTCTGGCTCGAGGGGGTTGCCGAGCTTTCGAGGTCCTGTGTGCTTGGTGGTGACCGGCTCGGCTCCAAGGGGCAGGTGGCAGATCTTCACGACTTTCTCCTCGGTGAGATCGACAATGGCCATGAAGTCGAGTGGGAAGGCGTAATGGTTCGAGTCGGGCGAGTTGTTCTTGGGATTGCGCGTGTAGAAGAAGATCTGAGTGAGCCGTCTCTGCTCGTTCTCGTCGTCCTTGCCATAGTCCCACGGGTCCAAGACGACGGTAGTCTCCCCGAGCTCGAGGCGCTCCAGCTCTTTGCGAACCCCGTCATCAGCTAGCGCGACCTGAGCGGCGTTGCCGAGCTCGATGCGGTCGACAGGTGCATGGTGCGTACGGGGCATCTCTTTGTGGTGCAAGAGTTTACCTGCCGTCACATCGATGATGGCTTCAAACAGCCTTGGAGTGTGCTTGATGTAGTACATACTGTCCTCAGTCCATCCTTCGAGTCACGATTATACACTTACACCTGTACCCATCGGTTGACTGTAGGTACGGGTTTCCCAGCATGCTCCGCCTCGAGGTATTCGACCATGAGTCCCTTGGGGGGCTCTTCGAGACCCGCTGTCTTGAAGTGGAGAGGAACATCGTACAGTTTCTTGATGAGATTGAGTGCGAGCTCTAGTTCCTCGGGCTGCGCGGGATCGAGGGGATGGCGCTGAGGAGTTCCAGTCATGGTGTCGCTACTGCCTTCGGGGGCAATCAAAAGACTGAAACGACAAGTAGGAGGAAGCAGCAGGGCAGACATCTGGGCGAGCATGGTTTATAAGGCATACGCGGAGCCGTGTCATGCCTGCCTCTTTTGCCTCAGCCCTCGCAGGGCTCTTCCGACGCTAGCTCCTGATCGGCGATCTCTTCTCACGCCTGCCAAGGTACCTGTGCCGGCTCCCGCATCGTTTTGACGTGGCTCATCAATGTGAGCTCCGGGAACAGATCCGACTTTAGCAAAGCCGGGCGGAACAGTGGGATTGTTACTCCACAGTTCTATTAACACCAGGAGCGCCGCGCGTACCGGCAGTTGATTTTGCGTCAATCTCTGTGACTCGGGAAACTCTGGCAAGCCTTGATGAATTTTCTTTTGCTGCTGCTTGTGAAGCCCATCTGAGCTGTTTCTTGATACGGCATCGCCCCCGGGAGGGATCGGCGGAAAGATATCCACTATCCGCCAGAGGGGATGTATGGCATAGGTCGAACGTAGCCGCGAAGGCCCGAGGGCGGTGTCCATACCGTGTGCGGCGTGGCCAGCAAGGAGCGCGCAGCATGATACGAGGTCGAGCGGTGTCGAGAAAGCCAGAGTGACTCGGTCCGACAACCTCAGAGCGGGGATTGACCCGGCCCTGTTTCTGTCGGAACAATCGGAATCGAAAGCTCATTGGTCCCCCGCTGTGCTGTTGTTACCTTGATCATGGCAGCTTGGTGCGGAAGCCAGCTGTCCTCGTGATTCAGAAGACCAGTCTGAGCGGTGTCATACATAGTCAAGTTGCCCCGCTCAAACGTTGGCTTGACCCCTGCTATCTGCTTTCCAAGATGGCGAGGAGAACCGGCAGGTCGAGCTGCGAGGTTGCGATATATCAGTCAAAGGCATTTGGGTTTTGAAAAGATGGCCCCTGCCTTCCTTCTTCTCCCACGAAGAGCACCGCACATTCCTCTACCATGGAGCAGAAGACACCAATTGATATCGAATCCAGAGAGGCTGGGGAAGATGTCGACTATCGCCTCGACGTACCCGACTGGGAGCGGAAAGAGAAGCGTCTCGTCAGACTTCTCGACCTCCGGTGAGGGACGAGAGTTTCACCGTGAGGGTGCAGCTGATTCGTGTAGGATGTCGGTCTTGATCATCATCTACGTGCTCAACTATGTGAGTCACTCGTGAAAGGTCGCGCAAGCCTGAACTGACGGGAGGGAAGATCGACCGCAACGCGATCCCTAATGCTCGATTGTACGGATTCCAGACTGACTTGGGTCTCAACGACACCCAGTACGCGACGTGCATCTCCATTCTCTACGTCACCTACATCACGGCCCAACTCCCGTCGAATCTCATCCTCGTCAAGATCAAGAAGCCCGCCTTGTACATCGGCGTGTGCTGCTCGATCTGGGGTGTCATCTCCCTCTTGACCGGTGTCTGCAAGTCGTACGGGGGGATCATCGCTGTCCGCTTGACTCTAGGTCTGGCCGAATCAGTGTTTTTCGTGAGTCGACCTATCCCCTCCCTTCAAAGTCTGGAATGCTCATCAGAACTCAGCCCGGAGCCATCTATCTCCTGTCCATGTGGTACACCCGCCGCGAGCTGGCGTTGCGCGTAGGGATATTCTACTGCGGCTCCATTACCTCAAACGGATGGGGCTCTCTGATTGCGGCCGGCATCTTGAGCCGGTTCGGGACCTGGCCGCAGCTCTTCTACGTGGAAGGGGGTATAACCATCGGACTCGGGTTGCTGGCCGCGTGAGGCTCCGATACATGTGGGCATGTCAGTCAGTCGCTGAGATTTCAGTTGGATGTTACCTGGATTTCCAGAAACGGACAAGTGGCTGTCGGACGAGCAGCGACACATCCAGCTAGGCCGTATGAAGCTGAGTGCCGGTCAGGAAGCGATGGGAGAGGATCAGGGCTTGTACAAGGGTGCCATTGCGGCACTGCTGGACTGGAAGACTTGGGTCGCGTCGGTGAGTATGCTGGACTTGCCAATGTAGTTGGCTGATGGTCCCTCTCAGTTGATGCTCGGCTCGCAAGTTCTCGGTCTAGCCTTTGCGTCGTTCTTCCCCACCTTGGTAGCCACGCTGGGTTACAACCGAGTCAAGACCCTTTTGCTCTGCGCCGTCAGTCGATGGTCATCAGAGCGGCCAGAAAGACGGGACTGACTACCCAGCCCCCGTGGATGTTCGGATGCCTGATCGCCCTTGTTGTCGGATGGTCTGCGGACAAACGCCAGGAGCGCACTATCCACCTAACAGTGCCTATCGCATTGGGCGTGATTGGGGCCATCATAGCCATGTCCACATTGAGCCTTCCCGCTCGGTACTTTAGCCTTTTCCTTATGGTAGCCGCCGTCGTGAGCACTGTTCTCCTGCACGACAAGTCCCTCAAGCTCACCCCGATTCTGTAGGGCGGCTTCCCCCTTAACTTTAGCTGGTTCGCCAACATGGCCGGCGAGAAGTCTCCCGCCAAGCGTGCTGCTGTCATTGCGATTACCAACGGGTTCTCCCAGCTCGGAAACATTGCGTGCGCCCCTCACTGTCCTGTCCAAGTCGTGCTAATCGTCGCAGCGGAGGTTACTGCTGGCCCTCAAAATGGGGACCTTCATACAGACAATCGTTCAGCATCAGCCTGGCCGCTTTCGCGCTGTCTATCGTCTTGGCGTGGGCACTGCGCTTTCATCTGGCAAGGGAGAATAATCGTCTCGCTGCCGAGCACCGAAGGTGTGTCTCCAGGCGACTCTTCCGGACAACGCAAGCCGCTGACCGCTGTACAGCGAGAACAACTTGGCGGAAGACGCTGCGGTTGAGCCTCGATACATTTTGTAGTGGATCAAGGTTGTCAGGAGGGGAAAGCTTGGCGACGAGACGAGGCGCAAAAGTGTCGTTGTAGCGCAGGACCATGTTGGGGGCATCTGAGATCGGTGTCTGTTAATGTTTTGCCAAAATGCAATTCGGTGTGGGCGAGGTCTGTCACTTTGATTGCCTCAAAGTGGAAATCCGAGCACCCGATCGTGCACACTTGCCTGTACTGTAGAGACTTCTTTTGGCAAGAACCCAGGCGGCGCTTTGCGGAGCACATGATTCGGGAGTACTGTACTTTCCCCCCGGAGCTATTCGGCAGGCCGGCAGGGCTCTGCTTGCATCTCTTTGAGCGGGGTCATCTTCTCAAGACGTTTACTCGGCTCCAGCTGGTAACAGCGCGTGTCCAAAGCTCCCACTGGTTGGTGCTGCCCTTGCTCATATCTTCCAGATGGAGCGATTTGCATCAACGATCGTGCTTCGCAAGGCAACATGTCTCTTTCGCCAGAATTCGCAGCCAAAGCTGAAACTCATCGAAAGCTTTTGGCAGCGCAGTTCCCATCCGAGTACCACGTAGACCTCCTAGCTCTCGAGACGTTGGGCAACGTCAGCAATGTATACAAGACGAGCGGACTCCTGTCACCCACTGAGATCGAGATCGTCGAACTCGACGCGACAGACCTTGCCGCCGCTATCGCCCGAGGTGTTTACTCTGCGGTACAAGTCACAAAGGCGTTTTGCCGAACGGCAGCGATCGCTCATCAGACTGTGAACTGTCTAGCCTGGTTCTCACCAGAGGAAGCTCTTGCGGAAGCTGGTCGTCTAGACGAGATTCTCACGTCGACAGGACAGACTGTAGGTCCTCTACATGGTGTGCCTGTGTCCGTCAAAGGTGCGTACTGTGCTGCTTCGACTCGAGAGACAATGAGGCCAATCGAGATGATGAATTCGGAATCGCTGTCGCCCTTGACACTGACATACAGACTTCATCCATGTCAAGGGATTCCCTCAGAGCACGGGTCTTATCTCCCGTGCTGGCGAAGTACCCGACACCGACGCAGACATCGTAGCTGTCCTTCGCAAGGCAGGAGCTGGTGAGTGCGGTCGTATCATCGTATGGCCACCTCGCTTACCGTGATCCCAGTCATCATCGCCAAGACGACCAACCCGCAAGGTCTGATGATGATTGAGACCGAATCTTGGCTGGGACCCACTCTGAACCCCCATAACACACGCTTGACCCCCGGAGGCAGCTCGGGGGGAGAAGGCGCGCTACTTGCAGCTCATGGATCGCCTCTTGGCATCACGACGGACATCGCTGGCTCAACGCGAGTGCCCGCAGCCTTGTGAGTCGACGGCGCTGGTGCATCCCACATAAGCCAGAGCTCACACGGATCAGCTGCGGCCTGTGGGGTTTCAAACCGTCGTATCTTCGTCTGCCTCAGTCCGGTATGAGCGGCATTCAGCCTGGAGCTTCTTCCATATCGGGCTCCATCGGTCCCGTCGCTCACTCGCTTCGTGACCTCGAGCTGTTCATACGGATCATCGTGGATACCAGACCGTGGACTAGGGATATCTCGCTACCACCGGTTCCATGGCATCCAGTGGACGCCCGCGGGTTCGGCTCACTGTCTGATGGGTGGTCGGGCTCAAATGGTTGCCTTCGAATCGGCATCATGGCGGATAATGGGGAGGTGCGACCAGTCAAGCCTGTTCGGGATGCTCTCCAGGCAGCCGTTCTAAAATTGGAAAAGTGCTCATATATCGAGCTGGCATATGTCCAGTGGCCCCGAGTTCAGGAGCATTGGGATCTCTTAGTCAGTTTGATCATAACGTAACGGGACACTATCACTAACACAATAGACCCAGCTATTCTATACTGATGGCGGCGAGTCGTTGAGAGAAGCCCTACAAGGAGAGCCTCTCCTCCCCCTTGCGTCCTGGATTGTGGATCTCTCTGGTAAGCAGACCATCGGAAGCGAACGCAAGGTACTTTGATCGGTGATGATGGTTTGGGAAGCGTCTCATGCTGCAGTTACACGTCGTTCGTGACAAGTTTAGGCAATGGTACAGCGACTGGATCCGAGAGCAAGGGGTCGATCTCCTCCTCTGTCCTGCCTTCGTGGGACCTGCATCTATGGTAGGCGGTACTGCCTGGTCGAAATACCTGAAATACACGAGCTTCTTCAACCTCGTCGATGCGCCTGCCGCTGTTTTCCCGGTCGGGCGCACGGTGACCTTGGACGACATTGAGACAGAAACTCCACAAAACGCAGTGGAGAAGGAGATTTGGGACATGTGTGAGTGTCACCCGTCTGGGCGAGTGGAATGATAAAGTGATGTCGCAGACGATCCAAAGGTCTTTGTTGAGGCGCCTCTCGGTTTGCAGCTCGCCGCCCCTCGGTGGCAGGATGAGAGACTCATGTCGGGTCTGTACATGATCGAAAAATTGTTGCCGTTGTGAATGGTTTCGGACATGTGCCCGATCAATAGGGTGGATGCATGCTACGCAGTTGACAATCACGGCTGTATGGGCGGCAGATGAACACTTGCTACCAGTTGCAGTCAAATACGCCCACGTCTCCCACTGATTGCGGCTGCATCGCCGATTATCTGTCTCATGAAAGCTGCGCTCACTTGGAGACTTGCCTCTCCCGACTCGAGAGCCATAAATAGCTGCCAAGGGTTGGTAATGAGGCCGCACTCGCTGGTCCCGCCTGATCGCATAGCATCGCGGGGACGAGCTTGCTCGTCCAGCTGGCCATGCTGTACATGGTTGACATGGGCTTCTGAACATCAGATAGACTCGTCGGGACGCACTGACCCGCTGCTGAGGGTTGGTCAACCATCATGTCTGGCAATCCTGCGAAAGGATCGAATGGGTGTAGCTACACAATTGTGAGCGCAGTATCGCCCCACGGGGCAGTCCTACACCGGAAGTTGCAAGCGAGGGGTTCAACATGTCAGACCTGTCATTAGGAGCAATGCTGGCGATGAAAGCGGCGATGTCTGATGGTATCAGTCGGAATTCAATACATCTAAAGTGAAGAAGACCGAGCAGACTCTGGCCTGCTGCCGAGAGGCGTACTCACCGTCAACCGGAGAGTCTCCAGGACCACCATCTCCGAAAGACATGGGCTTTTCAGATGACAAACCAGCTCCCCACGATACTCCGGATGCTTTTTGTGTGCTGCCAATGCTCCCTGTCATCATATGTTCCGTTAGATCCTGTCCGTTTTCCGCCCGACCGAGGGGTACTGTCAAATTGTCTGAAGAGGCGCTCATCCCTTGCAGAAAGTGATCCGTGCTCATCCATGGCGACGGATCGTCGTTGTTTGCTCTACTCAACGACGACTCGGGCGAGGTCGTCTCGTGGGCGAACAGGGCGGTCAAGGGAGAAAGGCTTTCCTCCCAAGTGTCTTCGAAGGATGCCGCGGATTCGACCTCGCCTTGCATAGCTGGAGGCCCGGCTGACGAGCGCACAGGTTGAGATGGGCCGGCTGTCGTATCAGGAGCTGTTTGAACAATGTGGTTTTTGGCGTGGTATCAGCTTACTTTGGCTAAAAGGCGCCGCTTTGAGCTGGTATTTCCGACTGCGATTCCTGCACGCGATCGGGCTGCGTCCCGGGAGATGATCTGCTACGATGGTCCATTTTGGTCCGTTCTCCTGGAGGAGTTGTAAGAGCAGGGCGTCTTCCAGCGGAGACCATGGTTGGGTGGGAGTCAGGTCTGGGCTGAGGGCGTCTTTCCATCTCTTGGAGCATTGATCATCCTTTCGGCCTGGAATACGCAAAGCTTTACAGTTGGCGCCTTTCCGTGTGCTCCGTCGCTGCTCACCGATGGCTTTCCACTGTGGCCCGAATTCGTCGTACAGTTCCCGAAGCAGTTGGTCTTCCTCTTCCGACCACCTGCCTTTGCGCAGAGAGGGATCCAGCGAGTGAAACCACCTTTTGCGGCAGTCCTAGCTTGTGAGCATCCTCGTCACAAGTGGCGATTTTTCCCTCAACAGTGATCAAGCTGCCAGTCTGTTCACTTGAAACTTACCTTGTTAGTCCGCCCACCCCCGACAAACTCGGACACCTTGCCCCAATTGTTGCCAGGACCTCTGGCAGAGCCCCATCTCCCGATCGCTTCCGTCAAGCTTTGGTCCTCCTCAGCAGTCCACACTCTACGGTTGGAGCTGCGGTCATGGGAGGGAAACCCTTGCGATTCGATCTTGTCGGATCCCTGGGGAGAAGCCCCCAGCTCGTCGTTCTTGGTCGACGGCTCCATGTGAACGACAATGCAGCACGTACGCACACACCACGGGCAAGTCGCCAATGACAGAGAGTGCATGTGTCAGAAACAACACTGCCCGCCCACAATCGCGGGGATTGAATTCATTCGCGGGCCCTATTACGGGCGGTGCGTGAGGGCTGAGAGCTTGACGCGGTTATGACTGCGCAAGCCGTGTTACGATCCAGTATCAGCGAAGTAGCAATGCCCCGCCCGGGTATGGAATACCGAGGCCGTGTCCGTCAGTAACACATTAGCCCATGGCTCTCAGACGGGCTGGGGCGAGCGTTACTCCGCAACGCAGTATGTCACACGTCATGGCGCAGCTCTGAAATTGTGGGAGCCTAAATCCTGCTCAGCCACGGTGCTTGACTTGCCTTTTGCGATCAGGCAGGCGGGCAATGAGCGGTCAACAAACTACCCTTCCAAACACTCATGTAACTAGAGTCGGGCTTGAGCCTGAATCGCCGAAGACGCACCAGCCCGGGCTTTAGCCATTCGACGTACTGTATCTCATTGTCTTGCGAGGTGCCATGCTGTTGCTTTTTCTGAACCTGCGAACAAACGCAGCTCGACTTTCTATAGAGTGATGCTGAGCGTTTTAAAGTCATCCGGAGAACGCCACGGCAGGATCCGCCACACTGGGCCGTGTCAAATACAGGAAGCGATCTTTCCGACACGGCCCAGGGGCGCGGGAGGAAGGGGTGGGGGGTGGGGGGGGTGCTATCTGGAGCTGTTCTGCTGCAGCCCCTGTACGCCCGCGTAATGAAAGAGTGCTGCTCGGAGCCGGTCGGCGACCTCCTGTGATACTGTACTGAAAGCAATGGGCCACTGTCTTTGTTACGGGGTAGAGATTCGTGACTCTTGTTCTTTTCAGACGCGGCTCTCCTCGAATCAGCTCGAATCGACATGGCCGTGCTGAGAAGTCGGAGGCCCGCTAGCGCTACTCGTACAGCTCATTCCCAATCCCAACACGGGACGACACCGGATGGAGCTCTGCAACGTGCGGGCCTTGCAGATAACTCGGATGACCATACGAGCAGAAATTCGGTCACGCTTGACGCCGAGCCGTCCGGAGCCAGCAGCAGAAGGGTGTGGACTGCGGAGGAGGACCAGAAGCTGGTGGAAGCGATCCAAAAGTACGGGTCGGCCAGAGGGCCGGGTTCGGCATGGGGCACCGTGTCAGCTCTGGTTGGTGGGGCCAGGACTAACAAGGTGAGCCAAGACTCTGCTTGCATGCCAACCCAGCCAGTCGCTGACGGGTCGTCTCAGGACTGCCGTAAACGCTGGTCCCACTCGCTCGATCCGTCGTTACGAAAGGGGAAATGGACCGAGGAGGAGGACCACAAGCTGCGGCAGCTGTACGCCGAGCTCGGTCCACAATGGAAGGAGATAGGCAGGTCCCCCTATGTCACTTTGTCTGCGTATATGCTGACCCCAAGCCTTGCGCATTCCCGGCAGGAAAGACGATCAAGTATCGAAACGATGGCGCGACGTCCTGTGTCCCGAGCTCACACCGAAAGAGCCGTGGACCGCACTCGAAGACGCGCTCCTCCTTCAGCTACATCAGAGTCTCGGACCGAAATGGACCGTCATCGCGGAACATCTCCCCGGGAGGAGTCCAATCTCATGCCGGAACAGGACACGGCGGTTCTCTGTCGTGGTCGCCCGGGTCGCCAGACGTGAGTGTTCAATGGTCTCCCCGAATAAAGGCTGATTGCATTCCAGAGCGCCTGTCTGATAGCAACAGTGACACCAGCTCTCCGCAGACATCCATCGACAGATCCGAAACGGCTGCGAATGAGCCCGACTCGGAAAGCCGCAGCAGCCCGCGGGGGCCGCCGAGCAGAGGACACGCCGTCGAGCAGATCCTCCCTCAGGCAGAGACACCTTGGATGGAGCAATTAAGACGGCTGGGTGTTGACAGTGCTGTCAGTGGGCAGATAGGGACTGCACGAACGGGCGGAGAAGCCGGCCTCCTGGATATCGATCCCGGTACGTGTGCTCCCATGCTTTGGCGACAACATCTCACGTACAGCCAATATGATCACCGACATGAACGCATGGTTCATGGCTCTCCAAACGCCAGAAAATGCAGCAGCCGCACCCAATTCCACGAACACAACCAATATGGTACCGGAGCGGGACAAGTCCACCGGCGCATCTGTGACCGTAGCGGCCGAGCCTCTACCGCTCGCACATTCTCATGGGTCAGGAGGAGCCGATATGGCATGTAGCACGGGTCAACCGCCCTCAGGCAATGGCATGGAGTCCCTTGGACATCCAGTGTACATTGCGCCACCTCGATCTGAGCAACCCCCCTTGTCATCCTACGCTATGCCGCAAGTCTCTGTGGACAACTCGAACATCTTTGCCTCCTTCTGCACAGCACCGTCATCGACCTCGATCCCTCCGCCTATCACCTCTGTGCCTGCAGGTGCCTCCGGATTTGAGGCCCAAAGTGCTAAGAGCGGTCCCATGGTTAACAACATCTGGTCACTCTTACTCGCACTCGAGTCGGGAACAGAGTCGGTCACGGTCAAGTCGACATTGCTGAGGGATCTGGTGCGTGATGCGTCGAGATATAATTCCTAAAACCAGTCTATGTTCCCTCGTCCTGCCTCCATTGTTGTAATCGCCCAAGTTGTATAAGCATCAATGCATCCAAGCATCGGGTTTACGGGATCGCGACCCCAACGGCGCGCGATCTGCTAATACCCTCTGCCATAGTGAACCTGGTTGTAAACCGGCTTGTTCTCCTTGATGCGCTCGGCGTTGGCGAGGAGGATGTCCACGGCCAATCCGAGCTCCCCTTCGGTGTCTCCAGAGAGATGGGGAGTGATGAGTAGCTTGGGATGGGACCAAAGTGGATGATTGTCAGGAAGGGGTTCGGGATCTGTCACATCGATAGCTGCGCCCAGAAGATGATCCGGAACGTCGAGAGCAGCTTGAAGTTCGTCTGGTGAGTGGTCAGCGACTCCTTCTGAGATAACGGTCCGAGCAATGGAGAGTACTCGCCGGACTTGATGAGAGATCCTCTGCCGATATTGATGAAGACTGCACGTTTAGGCAGGAGCGCTTGACAGGATCAGGAAAACATGATACATATACCGGAAGAACCTCACCCAGTGAATGGCGGTCTAGGAAGTAGGAAGTCTTGTTGGTGGCCGGAAGACTGCAGACGAGGACATCGCATGCTTGTAAGAAGTCCTGGACGGATGCTTGATCTTCGGTAGTGTAGTACTTGGCTGGGATGGAACCTGGACAGGTCAGAGCACCGGAGACGCAAGCCCGGAGACCTCTCACCCTCTTTATCACCCGTGCCCGGGAACATGTACTGATAACTTTCAGCTGCATCTCAGTCCAGATAGAGAAATGGCGCACGCCAGTTTGAGGTGTCGCCTTGCCCGTCGTGTTAGCCGCAATGACGTTCATCCCCAGCGCCTTGCAAAGCCGAGCGCTTTCTCTGCCCAACGCGCCATAGCCCTAGCCAGGTCTCAGCCTCGATTGTGGAAAGAGCAACTGCAACCTACCAGGAAGCCAACTGTCCTGCCGTAGGTCATCCGGTTGAAAAAGAGAGGCTCGCCAGATTGATCGAGCTCGTCACCCTCTGCCCACCCTTTCTTCTGCTGCGAACGTCAGCCTTGAGCTTCAGCTTCAGACCCGGAACTCACCCTGCAAAAGGAGACTTGGCGATAGATCTGGCTGTATATGTTGATGATCATGGCCACGACGTAGTTTGGAATGCTCAGCACATGTAGTCCACTGGCCGTACTCAGCGTCACAGCATCGGGTCGACGTGCTGCGGGCGATGCGGCATATGCCTTGACGTGCTCGTTGGCGAGCGCCTTCTCCGCACCAGCGCTGACAAGCTGTATATGCTTGAGAGCGACTAGCTCAGAAATGGGACCAGCACAGGGCGGAAGTCCGATGTTCTTGGCAAGCCATAGCTGCACGTTGGGAAGCTCCACACTTGGGACCTGCCCGTCGGGGTGGTAGTGGACGCTCTTGAAACGGGCTCTGAGCTTCTCCAGAGCCAATTCAGGCAGCGCAACGGTGATGGCCACTGGTCGCGGATCTGACATGACGTCGACAGGATGAAGAGGATAGGGAGGGTGTAGAAAATCGAGAGGAGACCGTGAAGATCACACTCGGGGCGGGGGGGGGGGGGGGGCATAGTTGTCCCCTGTCATGCGCGCACGGCGGTTCGATCGACTAGGGCCGAGCCGAGATCCGCCCACCCTTAGTCTTTGATGGCACCGCCCTGCCTGAACACCCTGTCACCCTGTCGACGACGTGCAGGAACGTACAGTGACGTGCCAATTCGAGCTTTGACATCTGGGCCGTGTCAGAATGGCTTCATAGAAACGGTCGTCTCCTGGGGAGCTCTGGCTGTTCTCCGGAAGGCTAATGTTTATTCCCGCTGGAAAAGTACTGTCGCCGCTGTTCGACTCGAATGCAAGAGATGAGACGTTCGCAGAGAACGAGGTGGCTTGGGGAGATGACCACCGTATGCTTCGCGACCTCAGCCTCATCGTGTCGCCAACGCGACAATGTCTGGAGGACGTCATTGTGGACCACTGAGACGACTTGTTCCAACGTCATATATTCACAAGGCGTGCGGGTTGCAGGATTGCAGGGCGTTGGAGCTCGAGACGCTTTCTACTGCAAAGGACATTGTTCCCGATTATTGGGTGCTGGCGGCGCGAGAGTAAGAGATCGTTGCAGGCTAGAAAAGTAGACAATCTGGCTTGAAAATTGATGAAGGGGTTTCGGGTCCGTTCAAGGGACATCTGCGTCAAGAGGTCCAGTAGTCGGATGCATCTGTTCTGTCGTATGCCTCCCATCTCGCCCAAATTCCCGATGACCGGGCCATCCTCAGTGATGCATAACACTGGCGTGGAAGCAATAGAGGCTGGTTCGGATCGAGCCGAGCCGAGCCGAATCGAATGGTCAAGAATCATAGCGACCTGGGCAGAAGCAATGATGCCTTGGAAGACTCTGCACCACCACGCTGCGTACATCCAGAGCCGCTCTGACCAGCCAATAGCTACCTCTCTGACCACCATGTCGTATCTTGAAAATCTGTTCTCGCTCAAAGGGAAGGCGGCATTGTGAGTGTCATCGAGACCGGCATTTCACCGAGCGGGCCGGTGACTGAACTGAGGGTCCAGTGAGCTGATGCGCGCAGAATCACAGGGGCCACTCGAGGCATTGGCTCCAGTCTCGCCTTGGCCTTGTCGAAAGCTGGCGCGGATCTCATCCTAGTACAACGTAGCACTGCGAATACCGCCACGCGCGATCTCATCCATCAGACCGGTGGCTTGGACGGCAAGGGCGGGAAGGCTGTCATTGTGGTGTGCGACTTGGCGATCAGGTCGGATGTGGAGACCCTCGTACAGCGTGCTGTGGAAATAGCGGGACGACTGGACATTGTGGTGAATTGCGGTGAGCATATACTGGCTGGACGCAGGAAAGGCGGTTGATCGGGGAGGTGGCATCCAACAACGCAGTCCTGTCGAAGACTTCCCAATGGAATTTTGGGACGAGGTCATGCAGGTCAACCTCAATGCGGTGTTCACCATCACACGAGACGCAGGTCAGTCTTGCCACGCGGGTACCGGTCGGACCCTGACGCGCAGGCAAGCACATGCTGCAAGCTCGCGAGAAGGCCAAGGCGAGCGGGATCGACGCGGACAACGGGAAGATCATCAACATCTCCAGTCTGAATGCGTACCAGGGCGGGCACAACATCGTCGCATACGTCGGAGCGAAGCACGGCGTGCAGGGCATCGTGTGTTCCCTCGCGAAGGTACCTATTCAGCACAGTGCTGATGTCCACAGGTCAAGGCCTTCTCGAACGGCTGGATCGCCAGGGGGATCAACGTCAACGCCATCGCGCCTGGATATATCGCGACAGACATGAACGAGCCGCTGTTCAAAGATACGAAACGGGCGCAACAGATTCTCGATCGTATTCCCGCGGCGCGATGGGGCAAGCCTGAGGACTTTGAAGGGGCGATTATATTTCTCGCCAGCCAAGCGAGCAACTATGTGTCGGGGGAGTGCCTCGTTGTGGATGGAGGATGGATGGGAAAATAGACTGATAGATGAGACGCGTTGTAACGGGGTCCCTTGATTTGAGAATTGCTGGTCACGGCCCATTCGACATTGGTCACCTGCCTCGTAGATGTGCCATATGCAGGATCGCTTCTCAGGGCCCCGCTTCCCCACGAGGACTAGAGTCAGACCCAGCTGGGCGCCACCAAGCCATCCTGGAGTGAGTTGAACAACGGCGCGTCGAGTCACTCCTTGACTGGGAATCAACCCACGAGTGAAGACCTCGACCCGGCACTGTGGAGCCACACTTGTATCTCAGAAAGACACAAGAGCGAGCGGTTGAAGGCCGACGGGGCGGCCGGCTCTCGGCATCTACAGTGAGTGACGCCCGATGATCGGGCTCCTGCATAATCGTAGGTGCGTGCAGATCTGTTGATCTTTCGGAAACTGGCCTAAACTCTCCTCATGACGGAGCAGCAGCACTTTAACTGTCGATCTTCTCGGACGACATGGTATGCGCGTTCCTCTTGAATTGTTTGGGGCCCAGGATGAAACGCAGAGTTTGACGATGGGCTCCACAATCGTTCAATCCCCGGCTATTCGCCTTTTTGTCTACCTCCTGCTCGTCTCCCCCCTGCCTGTCTCGTCTCGTCTCGTCTCACATGCATCAGAGGCATCCTTTCCCCCTTGGGGCCCAAGAATGTAACCGGTAGATTGCCCAGACACTGGATGAAAGGAGTCGATCATTCCGAGCCCGTTCGGCGGGCCGGCGATCCATCTCACCCGTTTCTGACGATACTGTAATTGCCAATCCAATCACATCGTCAGGGATGGTCACGTCGCACGACCAGACACGATCAGGGGGGCCAACGGGGCGCCTTTTTTGTATGTCTTCTGTTCGCTTCGAAGCAGGAATGCGGCTGAGAGAAGCATATCTAACGAACACGGATACCAATGGGGTGTCCGTGGGGCAGACGCCATTGGCTCGCTTAAGGTGAACTTGAACTCTCACTGCGCTCTTGTCAAGAGGGAGGAGAGGCCAGTCCCGACAAGCGGGACGCCACCTCCCTGATCCCCACATGTAAAAGCCGGCGGGAGAAGCGTTCTGGACATTCCGGTACATCGGACCGGCGGCAGCGTGACTGCGTGTTGTCTCACACCTCGGTCTTGCCGCCCTGTCTCTTGCCGCCATCGTTCTCACGCCTTTACCTGTCTAGTGCCAAACTCAAAATGACCGACGAGGCCCCACCCCTCCTGCTCTGTCAGCCGAGCTCGCCGGAGCTACGTGTGCTTTAGCGCAGGGAACTACCTCTCTTACTGTAAAAACGCCCCAGGGCAGAGCATGCATGCCGGGAAAAAATCAATTGGCCATTGCCGGTTCGGATGGACAAGGGACGAGGGGAGGGACTCCACCTGCCATCTCACCATCTCAGACCTCTTGCTTCCCGTGAGACGAGAACAAGATGGGAAAAGGGTCGGACGAGGACCTGGCCGGAGTTACGAGGGGGGTGCCGTGTGGTCCCATTCGTAAAGTGCAAGCGACCTGATCGGGGAGGTGTGAGGCCCCTTTAACACAAGCTTGGTGAGAATGACGTGAATCTCACAGAGGCCAAGGGAGGCAGGGAGGGGGAGAGGGGGGAGGGAGAACGACGGGGACGACCGACGGGGGGCCAAGAGGGGTGATACATCCCCCCCTTCGAAGCAGGTATATAACCTCGTGTGGAGCCCGGGACCCCCCTTCCTTCCCTACCACACTTCTACCCCGCGCGCACACCATCGCGTCGCCACCACTGCCATCTACCTCTCCATTGTTAGCTATCCAGCGCCATGTCCGACGCCATATCCCGCCCATCGGGCGCGGTATCAGACACCACTGCCCACTCGCAGCATGTAAACAATGAGAAGGAGCTCAACAACGGTCGCTTCGTCGAGGAGGCCAACGTCGGTAACCCCGTCCAGGCTCTCAACATCATCCAGAACCCCCTGCAGGTGTGTCATATCCTCCCGATGACCCAAAGCTTGCGCTCACCCCTAGGCCAAGTCTCGCGAGCAAAACGTCCTGGATGCGATCGAGTTTGCCAAGACCCACGATCTCGGCGAGCACGCCGACTTGTTCGGTCGTGCCGCCTTGGTTGCTCGTGACTTCAACGACTTCCGCTCGGTGACCGAACTTCAACAAGACGAGCTCGCCGCCCTCGAGTACGAGGAGAGCCACAAATGGCATGGTTCCAGGATCATGTGGTTTACCGTTTCGCTCTGCGCTATCGGCGCCGCTACACAGGGTATGTCCACTCCTTCACCCTTTGCAGTCGCCTTACTCATGCTTCAGGTTGGGATCAGACCGGTTCCAACGGTGCCAACTTGTCCTTCCCCACCGAGTTCGGTATCGGCAGTGGCAGTGGACGCGACGAGTGGATTGTCGGTACTGTCAACGCTGTCATTTTCCTCAGTGCCGGTGCCATGTGAGTCGATGTCTGGGTACGCCGTTTCGCGTCGCTGACCCGTCTCAGCGGTGCATGGATCGTCGACCCTCTTAACCACTACCTCGGTCGTCGGGGTGAAATCTTTGTCACCGGCGCTATTCTTACCATCACTCCTATCGGTTCCGCTTTCACTCAGACCTGGCAACAACTCTTCGCTTGTCGATTCATTCTAGGTATCGGTCTCGGCGCGAAGAACGCCACTGTCCCCATCTTCTCGGCAGAGATCGCCCCGGCTCGCATCCGTGGTGCCCTCGTCATGTTCTGGCAACTCTGGGTCGTAGCAGGTATCTTTCTCGGCTTGGTCGCCAACGTGGCCGTCAAGGACACGGGCAAGATCGCCTGGCGTCTTCAACTCGGATCGGCCTTCATCCCCTCGTTCATCCTCATCTGCGGCATTTTCTTCTGCCCCGAGTCACCCCGTTGGTTGATGAAGAAGGGCAGGTTCGTCAAGGCCTTTGAGTCTTTCCGAAAGATCCGCGCCCACCCCATCATCGCCGCCCGTGACTACTACTACTCGTTTGTCATCTACGAGGAGGAGCGACACCTCGCAGCCGGCTCTACCTACTTCTCCCGTATCGCCGACTGCTTCACCATCCCCCGTATCCGCCGCGCAAACTACGGTGCTTCGACTGTCATGATTGCCCAGCAGATGTGTGGTATCAACAGTGAGCCTCTTGCGATCAACGGACTTGGGGCAGTGCAGCTAACCTCGCAGTCATCTCGTTCTACAGCTCCACCATCTTCACCAATGCCGGCTACACCCCGTCGCAAGCGCTCTATGCCTCGCTCGGTTACGGTGCTATTCAGGTCTTGGCCACGATCCCCACTGTGTTCCTCATCGACACCCAAGGTCGCCGCAAGCTCACCCTCATCGTGCGTTACTTTCACCAAAGCTTCTGCGGTTTGCTGATGAGTGACAGACATTCCCTTTGATGTGCATCTTCTTGCTCGCCGCTGGTCTGTCTCTTCTCAACCACCATGGCAGCCGTGGTGGTCAGATTGGTCCTGTCGTCTTGTACGTCTACCTGGTCCCGAGAAACGGCAATCTCGCTGACGTTCCAGGTTCGTCTACCTCTTCACCATCTGCTACTCGCTCGGCGAGGGTCCTGTCGCATTCCAGTACTCTGCCGAGGTCTTCCCCACCATCCAGCGTGAGCAGGGTATGGCTTGGGCTGTCACCATCAACTTCCTCTTCGGTGAGTGACCTCGTTAGTCCCGCGGGTAGCACTGACGACTTAGCTGGTGTCCTGTCCATCACTTTCCCGCGTATGAGTTCCGTCATGACTCCTACCGGTGCCTGTGAGTACCTCTTCTCCCGATTGAATTCTTCACGCTGACGCTGCAGTCGGTTTCTACGCCGGTCTCAACCTGATTGCCTGGGGCATGATATTCTGTTTCGTCCGTGAGACGAAACAGCTCACCCTCGAGGAGATCGACCGTGAGTCTTTCCCGATTCAATCGTTCCCGCGCTGACCCGTCGCAGAGGTCTTCTCCGTCCCGACCTCCGAGTACATCTCGTACGAGACCAAGGTCTGGCTGCCGTGGTTCATCAAGCGGTACATCTTCTTCCGCCACGTCCCCAAGCCGCCTTCGATCATTGCCACCGCCGACGAGTCGCGTGGCATCACCCGTCGCAAGGCGTACAAGGCCGGAGATGCCTAGAAGATGTCTCCGTAGAGAAAGTGTGTTTCCAGATCGGAGCTGTCTGGTCTGGCGGCAGTTTGTGAGGGTTTGGTAGAAAATCAAGTGGAGAATGTTTTAGTCGTCCCTCGTTTGGCTCGGGTTTAGTCTTATTTACCTGTGGCATGAAATGTTGTTCTCAGACTGTTCCCGATCGAACAGCGGGCGCTGTCCAACGTAGTATTGGAGAATGCTCATTGCAAATGATCGACCAACAGCGATAGCTCTAGATGGCTGACAGCAGTGCTATGCATATTGTTCAACTACCATGCCTTGCTCTGACCTTCTATCCAACCGACGAGAAACTCCTTCCTCTCGGCCGACTGGGTCGTTGGGATGATTTCGCATCTGTCTCCCAGATCCATGACATGCTCGCCGTCCTCGCTGCAAGACGGCCAGTAGACCAAGTCGGGTGACGTCGCCGCATTGGGATTCCCACTTTTGATAAAGTTTTCCCAGTACGTGCTCACTGTACGTGCGACCTCGCGATCGAGTCTCGTCCACTCGTCCCCGCCGGGGAAATCCGTGCACCACAGACTGTCAAAGGTATACGGTATCTCGGCGGAATGGTAAACTGGGCCCCTTCGGCCTTTGAAGAATGTGTAACCCGGTGTCTTTGGCGGGACAGGGGGCAGTGGTTTTCCGTACGTTTCGAGGGGCGGTGCGTGGGTGAAATGGTACGCCCAATGCTGCGAGCGATGTTTCAGGCGCCACACCTTGTGCAGCAGCAGGGGGCTGAGCCTGGACAGCTCGGAGATCGACTCGTTCCATCGATCGCCGGCGTGGGACATTGCGTCGGTCTTTGGGTACAGCTCGTGCCAACGAGGGGCGAGCGTGTCGTATTTGACTTTGACCACCTCGTCCAGATCCTCGTCATTGAACTCTGGGTGGGTGTAGTTGCCGCCTTCGTCCTTGTTCTGACCGTTGAGCACGGGGACGTCATTGGCGAAGCCTCCCAGAAGCGTCTCCTCGTATGTGCGGGGAAAGGCCCAGCCGTCGAGGCACGCGCGGTAGAAGGGCGGCGGTCCCCAATGCGTGTCGTCGTTCCGATCGTTCCCCTCTAGCAGCTTTTCCACGGACAGACTCCGCAGCGAGTGGATATCATCGACCCCTTTCTCCTGCAACACTCTCTCCCCTTCGCTCTCCGCTTGTTGTTTGGTGCGGTAGCTCGGGGCCAGACATGAGATGAGAGGGTCGCGAGGGTGCTTTCCTCCAGATTGGAAGATGGCACCGTGGAACAGACCCTTTGACAGCGGTCCGTACAGATGCAGTCCGACGCAGGCAGAACCGGCAGACTGCCCGCTGATCGTCACTCGGCCCCGGTCGCCACCGAAAGCGGCGATGTTCTGTTGTATCCACTGGAGACATGCGATCTGGTCGAGCAGTCCGTAGTTGCCCGAGGCATCGTGTCCCGATTCAGCCGATAAGGACGGATGGGCTAGCCAACCGAAGATACCCAGTCGATAGTTGAGCGTCACGACCACGATGCCTCGCTTGGCCAGCGAGGTGCCGTCAAAGTGGTAGTCCGAGCCCGCGCCCCATAAGAAGCGTCCGCCGTATATCCAAACGTATACAGGATATTTAGCCTGACCGATCTCGGTGTCCTTTTGTTTCAGCTCTGGCTTGAGAAGTGTGGGGAAGACCCACTGCCGCCGGTGTCCAAATGTTGAGATTCAAACAGTCCTCGCTCATCGTCGGATCCTTCTCGTTCGGGAGAGTCTTGAACAGTGGACCAGGTGGATTCTGGGGCGGTATTGGACCGAACTTGGAGCAGTCACGTACCCCTTGCCATGGCTCTACCGGCTGAGGGGGTCGCCATCTGTTCTCTCCAGCTGTTGTCGCGGCAAATGGGATGCCCTTGAACACTGTGACTGTATGGGATGCGTCGCCGGGCGAGGCAGCCCCCTGCACGAGACCGTGTGCCACGTTCACTGGCTGGGTGAGCATGTTGAAGGTGATATGTCGTGTCGAGCATTGCAGCTGTACCGTACCACAAATCTCTTGTATGAGTGAGTGATTCAGTTAATCGGACCTCGCGATTACTCGCAGTTCGCCAGGCGATCAAGACCTCCGCCGGCCGAATAGTTTGTTGTCCGGGTTCGTTTGGAATCAATATTCATACTGAGGCGACGTGCTGAGGGGTTGGATGCTGGTGCATCACACTCGCCTAATCATTCTGTCACTCGTCCCAAGTCGGTCGGCGAGATCGTCTTGGACGGGCCCCAGTCGTGTCCAAGGACTCCCCTCCAGGGTGTCGCTTGACTCAGATTCGCCTGGGCAATATTCCGCAGCTACCCTCAGCACTTCTCGGCGTCGTCCCATGGGGCTCCCCCAGGCTCCATCCACCTGGCGAATGTTGGTTCTCGCTCTATTCGGCTACCTCCCTATAGAACATCGACGACCACTAACTTATAAATGAGCTTACCTCGCCGTGAGGAGCCTCGTCCTCGAGTCAGAGGAAGGATCCTTCGTGAGGTTTCCCGGAGTGTCTGTCGTTTTAATCACCCGCCTCCGGCATTTTGAACGAGAAAGCTACCGCCATCGTCATGAGCGGCTTCGAAGATGTCGACAAGAAGGTCGATGTCGAATGTGTCGAAGAGACCGACGCCGGCGTCACCAAAGATGAGTTGGTACAGGCTCAGATCGCCTCCCTCTCAGAGGGTAAGACCGTGATGCAGACCTTTAGAGAGGATCGCAAGGCCATGTTGGTCGTTTGCTGCGCTCTGGTGAGTCATCGAGGTCCTGGGCAGAACCAATGCTGAATCTGATTCAAGCTCAATGCCTTTATTCTGGGTACAGACACGACCATCGTCGGCAGTCTTGTCGGCTCTCAGTCGTTCGCCTACACCATGGGCAACGGTTATAAGAATGGTAGCAAATACGCTGTCAGACCCGAGACCGTCACAATGTATGTTCTCTGCCCAGCCGGCTGATCCAACCTGACCAAGATCAGTTGGAACGCCTGCGGCGCCCCCGCCCAGATCATTGGACAGTTCGCGACGGCCCCTATCGCCGACTACTTCGGTCGCCGCACAGTCATTTGGTCCGCCATCTTCCTCATGATGCTCGGAGTCGTCTTGGAGATCTGCGCTCCCAATTGGCAAGCCTTCACGGCGGCGAGCTTCATGATGAAGCTTGTCGCCGGTATGGTCCAAAGCACGGCCCCTCTCTACGTCTCTGAGCTGGCGCCACGGAGTGTCAGAGGTATACTCATATGTGCCTTCCTCATGATCAGTGAGACTCGCCCTCCACCATTCATCATGGCTGCTGACGAAACAGGCGCCACCGGCGACATCATCATCGCCGTGCTGCTGTGGTATGCGGAGATCCGTTGGCCGACTTTCTCCAACAAATGGGGATACCGGATGCCCCTCATGGTCTGCCTGGTTCTGCCCCTCATCGTCGTCACGATCCAGGTCTTCTTCTTGTGCGAGTCACCCTCGTGGCTGATCATGCGTGGTCAACCGGACAAGGCGCGCAAAGCTATCAAGTTCATGTACCCGAAAAGGAGTGAAGAGGAGAGGGAGATCGTTTTTGCCGAGTACGAGTACACCTTGTGAGCCCCCTCCGAGCTTCGATCTGTGCCGGGTGACTGATCGGGCTTTCAGGCAGAAGATCAATGAGAACAAGGAGATCGGCAAGCAAGCGAGCTACCTTGATTGCTTTAGGGGAGTCGACCTTCGTCGGACATTCTGCGCGTTCTGGCCGGCCATGACGATCTCCCTCGCCGGCAATGCGATCATCGGTCCTCAGAAAACTTACTTGTCGGTTCTCGTTCTATGGGATGAGTGGCGTGGCTGATCGGCAGCTTCACCCTGTCTGGTCAGACAAACTCGCTGGCGTCCACTTGTATTGCCATCGTCGTCGGTATGTGCGGGACCTTTATGTGCTTTTGCTTGATCGAGCACAAGCGCCCCTTGGGCAGGCGTAGGATGATCCTCATCGGTCAATGCGGAGAGTTCGTTTCCATGGGTGAGTCTAGTCACACGCTCTGAGCACATACCGCAGATGGAGCTGACAATCAGTCGGTATCGGTATCACTGCTCTTGTCTCAACCCAGCCGTATTCCAAGGAGGTCGGCTCCCTCATGTTGGCATTCCTCTGCATCGGTGCTGCCGCTGTGCAGTTCGGTCCCACCGGCGTCGGATGGACCTACATGGGAGAATCGGGCTCCCTTCGTCTCAAAGCCAAGACGACTGTTTTCGGCGCACTCGGCAACGGTCTTGTCGGTGTAGTGTACAACGTTGCTATCCCTTACATGGTCGAGTCCCCGTCAGTTGGTGGTCTGGGAATTGGTGGTTCTTGCTTGTTGTGAGTACATCGATACCGGTCCATTGCCCGTCTGACGCACGACAGCTTTGCTGGGTGGGGGATCATCTGCATCATCGTCACATTCTTCATGATCCCCGACTTTACGGGTCGCTCGGCTGCTCAGATCGACGAGCTTTTCGTGCGTCGGGTGCCTGCTAGGCAGTGGCGCGAGTTCCAGTGCACAGGCGATTACGGACGCGATATCCTTCATCAGCACGAGGAAGAGAAGACGGCTTGACCTGCCATGCCCTGGTCATTGACTTCAAAATTGGTAGGGCACCGGCTCAGGGGGAGCGGTCCGACAGTTGGAGAACGTGGATCTATCTGGTCTTTCAGTGACAAAGGGTAGAGGAGTGATGGGGATATGAAGAGACAGTATATGCAATTTTGAGTTCGAGCCGCTGCTTGTCGTGACTCTTAGGTGTCCATCCCCTCCGCTGTAGACATCTGGAGATCACATCTAGTGCGCTGAATCGGAACGACAGAACCTCGACCACAAGCTAACCAGTCAAGGCGCTGGGGAGAATAAGCCTCATCCGGCTTGACAGACAAATCCAGGAGTCAAGTAGTATTGCCGCCCCAGATGCCAACGGTGCGGGCAGGCGGCTACTGATCTACTGCAGTCTTATGCATGCGAACGGTGCTCGTCATTTTTGTCTCTCATCTCCCACTTCCGTGACCCCACTCATTCGCCCGCTTCTTACGCCATTCGGGCCCTTTGCGAAACAAGACCAACAGGAATGGCAATGCCGCGACAAAGAAGGAAACGAAAATCACAAACGTCCATCCAAGACCGACGGCACCGATCAGGGGCGTGACAACAGCCGCCATGATCGCACTGAATGTACATCGGATGAGATTGGACTGCGGCTCAGCAAACATCTGTACAGCCCAAAGGATCTACGTACCGATGCTGAACTCGCTCCAGCATTTGAGGGGAACATGTCGACGAGAATGAGCTGGCACGTTTGGGTATTGAATTGCGTCCCGGCGCCGATGAAGAAGCTGACCACGAGTGGTCCGGCGATATTGACCTTCTTGTCGAGCATCCAGCCGTAACTGACGCAAGCGGCCAGCCACACCGGCACGTAGTACGGGACCATGGCGAATCTTACGCGTTCAATGGGGAAGCCTTCCAGGTCCCTTGGGTGTTTTGGACGGAAGTCGAGTTGCCGCTTCCGACGTGCAAAGTACCAGTCCTGAACACGTCCGCCCAGAGCGCCAATGCACATTGAGCCAAGACCTTGGGGGCTGATGGCGTTCAGCACCAGCCCACCTGATCGCCATTGACTACTCACAGATAGCACAGGCCAATCTTGACGTTGTCGTAATGGTAATCGTTGGACAGGACAGTGGAAAGCACCGTCAGAGAGGCGAACATGACGGCGAACGAAAAGCTGCCAAAGGCGAGAACAATGAGTATCTCTGGATACAGGAGCATCCGCCACGAGGCAAACGGTCGATACTGTCCTCGTTAGCTAACAGTGAGGTTAAGTGTGTCACCAACCGGTCGTTTCGTCGGTCTCTGAGCAGCTTGAATCTCCTCGCCACGGGTAGAGCGGCGCACATAGTCGATAGGGCGACAATTGAGCAGCGGTGGGGGGATTGAGCCATTGCCTACGAGACCGCGCAGTGTTTCGGGCATGAGACTACGTGTATCAGGTATGGGCCAAAGCCATGACAGAGGATGCTTACAAGAAGATGCAGAGGACCGTGGAGCCGCACCATATCGCCAGGATCCAGAATATCCACCTCCAACTCAAGTATTGGATCAAGATGCCCCCCAGGACCGGTCCAAATGCCGGTCCGACCATGGCGATGCCTTGGAAAAGCCCAACGTATCTTCCTCTCTCCGCTGGAGTCGCAATATCGCCCATGCATCCTGCGCCTGTTGCGATCGAAGGCGACCCACCCGTTGCCTGGAGCGCTCGAAAGACCATCAAAAGCCAAAACGCAGACGAGGGCGTCAGGGCGATCCCGATACATGAGATGATGTAAAGGGAGAGCGAGGCGATGATGATGGGTCTTCGTCCGAGTGCGTCTGACAGACCAGCGAGAAAAGAAGGCGAGATGGCCTGAAAGACACTAGGTCGTTGTCAGCATGAGGTCGAGCCGCCGTCTGGAGTGCGCTCACAGGTAAATCGTCAACGTCAGATCGATCTTTTGAGTGCTTTTATGGAAGTCGTCCACGATAGAGGGGATGGCGGGGACGTAGATATTGCTCGATATTGGTCCAAATATAGCCGCGAGTGAGCCGAGCACGACAATCGTCCAACGTTGGCGTTGTGAAAATACAGTGAAGGGTGGAGAAGAGGGGGACGCTCCAGTCTGTGCTACGATCCCGATGTTTTGCTCGACATCGCTCGGCGCACTCGCCTTCTCATCGTCGTCCGAGAGGTTGGGGTTGGGGGTGTCTTCAACTATGGAATCTCCCTTCGGATTCTTGGAATCGTCCCAGACATCCACCGTAGACCGTGTCGGTGGCGAGTCGCCCCGTGACGGAATGCTGTTGGGCCGTGTAGGGCTAAGTCTGCCGACTGTAGGGGAGCCGGTCATACTGGCTTGTTTCGATGTCAAGCGAGGATGACACGGGCATGAGAGGATCTATCTCACTCCATTTGACTTCCAAGCATCAGCCGCCATTCGACCGCGTATGTCTGAAACGGGATCAGCATAGCGCGTCCGTGCCGACCAAGGGCAAACTTTAGGCGAACCAGGGGTGGGGCGAGTGGCCTGCATAATACAGTCAAGCAAAGGTCGACCTAGTCGTTGAAATCCAAGGACCAGTGTATTTCGTTCGGATCGACAAGGTTGGCCGGTTGGAGCCGCATTCGCCTGGCGAACCTTCGGCAACTTAGCAGTGCTCGGAATCTTGCGGCCGCCATTGACCGGTTCACTGCCAATGCTGATGCTACTCCGTGTTGTCAATTCACTCATGGACCAGACAATAGGAGAGATAGGCAGGGGCTCTAGAAGGTATGGATCGCTCTCATTTTTGCTCAGCTCAAGCCGGTGAAGATCACGGAAATATCTGACCCGTCTCCGTCTCCAAGTCTTTGTAACTTGGAGGAGGACATATGCATGCTATTGGGGCCAAGGAAAGACACTGAGAGTCTACCATCGACTTTCGGACTTGACATATGCAGGTACTGTATATCGCACAGCAGTAGAGACTTATCGTCCGGCATTCCTAAAACCCGCGATGCTCTGGCTGAGCTGCTGCCCAATCCCTCCAAAAGCGCTCCTTGTCGTCCGTAAGGGTGATGCGAATGGGTTGCCATCTACCGCCGATCTCCATCAGACTTTGGCCATCCTCTGAGAGACTAGGCCAACGAGTGCCGCTTGCATTGCGGCCATTGGGATCACCGCTCTTGATGAAATTCGACCAATAATCCGACATGCGGCTCGCAACTTCGAAATCCTGCAGTCGCCACGGCCGCCTAGAGTCCGCTTGCAGCGAGTTGATAGCGTACGACAGCTCTGCAGAATGGTAGGCCCCTGTCAAGGGTCCCTTGTTCGGCGTGTAGCCCAAGACTTTGGGCTCGCTGTTCGGAGGACTATGACCGATCCATTCCGGGGGAGCCTGGGTGAAATGATAGCCCCACACCGGGGATCTGGCGGACTGATTGTACTGTCCGGCAAAGAGGGATAGATTGACTCGGCTGCTATCTCGTGCCGCTTCATTCCACACCTCGGTCGGATGTCGTTGACCATCCATTGGATACAGGGCGTGGAAGCGTGATATAAAGGAGGGATCACCGTTGCCGTGAGGGAGCGAGAAGCGCTCCATGACGCATTGCCGGATATCTTCAGCAGTCAATCGTTCATCGTGGTATGTACCACCTTCGTCTGCATTCGACCCCACAAGCAGAGGGATATCACGCGGCGGTCCCGTGCGGTAGGACGCTTCGTATGTCTGAGTGAGAACATGGCCGTCCAGAGTGGCTCGGAAAAGCGGAGGTCCCCCAAAGTACTTCAAATCTCGTCGTTTCGCGCAGTCCTGCAAATGTCGGGCGTCTGCGTAGTGACGCAGCTCTGCGATGCTCGAGCATCTCAGCTCGCTACAGAGTGCCTCACCGTCCTCCTCTGCCGTGTCCAGCTTACGATAGGATGCTGCCAAGTTTGCAATTGCTGGGTCGCGAGGATGACGCGGTCCGGACTGGATGATCGCACCCGAAATGAGACCCCGCGAAAGGGGAGACAGGGCGATGATATCTGCTGATCAGACTCGGTCTCCACAAGAGAGACAGAGACAACCCACGCGCCATGGCCGAACCTGATGATTGACCACCGACCGTGACCCTTGCGGGATCTCCTCCAAAGCTGGCAATGTTATCCTGGATCCACTGGAGCGCCTGTATACAGTCGAGGATACCTTGGTTGCCTGAGGTGCCCGAGGGCGACTCCTTTGACAATTCAGGATGTGCCAAGAAGCCGAGAAAGCCTAGGCGGAAGTTGGGCACGACCATGATGACACCTGTAGAGGCTCAACCACCGAAAGCCACCAGACGAGCGATTGCTCACCTTTTTGAGCCATCCCTACTCCGTTGAACACGGGATCCGCATTTCCCCCCTCCCGATAGCCTCCCCCATGTATCCACATATAAACCGGCCAGGGCTTCTCTTCTCGGTGCCGGTGCTCGTCTGGTGTCCACAAGTTGAGATAGAGCATGTCCTCACTTTGCTCGGCACCGGCCAACACATCGAAGAACCGGGGCGGAGGCGGGGCCTGCAAGGATACCGCGCTCTGCGACGAGGTTCGGATGCCATCCCACGGAATGACAGGTTGGGGTGGCCTGAAACGATTCGAACCGGTTGGCGGAGCAGCATAAGGAATGCCTCTATACTCGGTAACGCTTGGATCGAACGGGCATGGTGTCCCCTGTATCAGACCGCCGGTGACGCGGATGGTGGGCATGTCGCGCAAAGCGACAGACAACGTATCGTTCTAGGAGACACGGGACCCAGACAAGGACTGGGTCACACAAACAGACAGTCCTGGTGTCATATTGGTCCCAGTGACCTGGACGGAAGGTGAAGCCAACAGAGGTGATGCGTTTACCCGGTAAATTCCCCAGGCGAAAGCAGCCACCATCGTCCCGGGGGCTTGATGCGGGGGGGTTTCTTGGGGTTTGCCCCGGACATATCATACCCTGATGCGATTAACCTCCCAAGTGTGTATCTTTCGAAGTCGAAGTCGACTGGAAATTGGCTTTTCATGTAGATCACAGACGGGCATGTCTCCATCTGAGATTGACCCAGAGGCCTCCTCTACAGCCTCAAGCAGTCGCCGCAAAGCAACTCGGTCTCGTACGGGTACGTCTGCTTGAGCTGTCAGGGTTTCCTGATCGCTGATCGCATCGAGGATGTTTCACCTGCCGAACACGAAAAGTCAAGTGCGACGAAAGACCGGGTACCTGTGACAATTGTCGTCGGATGGAGATCGACTGTGTGTGGAATGAGCCCTCCGGTGAGCGGTGCTGCAAGATCTTCGCGTCAGTTGAGGCTGACTGTCTAGTGCCATCATCTGTAGCTCGAACGCCCCCTTCATCGCCCCCAAAGAAGCGTCGCCCAGTAGCGTGCTTGCCTTGCCGGAATTCGAGAGCCAAATGCTCTCACAATCAGCCTCAATGCGACCAATGCGTCGCTTACCGAATCCAATGCGTCTATCCAAATACTCGCTACAAGCGCAAATACTCTGCTGCCCTTTTGACCGAAGGCTCCGACTGCGAGGAGCCCACCCCGGGCTCCAGCCAGGATGCAGGAATTCAACACAATGGCATGACAAATCCGTCATCGGCCGATGGAGGGTCGCGCTTGACATCCCACGTCGAGAACCAACAGCCGTGAGTACACTGAACCACAAGTCTTGGGGTATCGTGAGAATCTATTCCGTTTCTGACTATCAGTCTCGACACGGGGACTTCGCAGCGCCTCTTTACCGCTTTCTTCGTGCACATCGCGCCTTATCAGCCGAACAACTTTATGCATCCACAATCGACTTTGCAAGCCTTATCCCAGGGAGCTCTTCCCCTTTCGCTGGTTCTCGCCGTTCAAGCTGTCTCGGCGCGACTTGCAGATCCTCCAGAACCCTCGGAAGTCGCCGACGTATGGGCCAAACGAGCATCCGATCTTGTCTTCTCGTCAAACACGGTGAACCGGACGAATGTGCAGACAGCGCTTCTTTTAGGCCTGTTCTATCAGCAGACGGGACGTTTCACCACATCGCAAATGTGGTGTTTTCAAGCAAACCGTCAAGCACTCAGTCTGAAGCTGCACCGGCCAAACCTTTCAGCCACCCGTACTGCGTTAGAGATGGAGGAGGATCGGCGTCTTTTATTCGCGTGCTACTCTAGGGAGAGGCAGATTTCTGATGGCAGTCCTGAGTCTATCTGCTGCCCGGTTGAACGGATACGCACTCGCTTTCCCTGCGATGACACGAGCTTCTACAGCGGCTTGGCCGTGTTGGACACCCCCGAGGCCGTTCTGGAAGCTGCCGAGGCCGATCTCCCCGTCTGGATGTATCGCAATGTCGGCCTCATGGGGTTCCATGGCAAACTCGTCGGAATCCGATACCTTATCAAGCGGTACCTGCATGCACTCGCCGAAGATGGACCAGCACTTTCCCTTCAAGATCAGGACGCAATCACTCGTGCGGCACCGTGGCTACCGGGGTCTCCATTCCAGGTCAACCTCGCGAGATTGGCCTTCTTGAAATCGTGCCTTCCTGCCCGGTTGATACTCAGCAGGCGAGCTCTTACCGATCCGCGTGTCGCCCCCGCCTCGCTCGGGCCGTTGATCATGTTCTATATGTGGTGGAACGAGTGCCATCTCGAGCTTTGCCGGCTTGCACTACCCGGCTACGCGCAGTCTCTCGACCCGAGTATCTTGTCTCTTGCACCCAGCTCATGGGTGTCCCAAACGAGGGAGACTTGCCGGACTCATGCCAGCGCGATGACGGCGACAATGGAGCTGGCAACTGCCGGACATTTGACAATATACGATCCGACACTGCCCAGGCTCATCTATTCCTCGATCAGGCTGCAGCTCGAGTGCGCTCAAAGTAGCGTTTCCAGTGACTTGGACACCGCACTTGCTCTTGGGAACAAGTTTGAGAGGATCCTGGGACACGTGCAGAATATGGGCGCCGTCCTTCGGCCAGCTTATCTTCTGGTAGGAGCCATCTCTCCATGACCTTGACGCACCTGAACTGACATCGCGCCCAGTTCAAGGAAACTAGATTGCTGCTACAGCGCCATGGGATGTCCGTCCATGTCGATCCCATAGAATCGTAAGTCGCCGGACCCTGGCTTGCTGCTCGACGAGCTGATACAATCATAGCCGACCTGAGACTCCGCCTCATCCATTCTTTCAGACTCAGCAGCGGCTGGATGCACTTTCGTCCCAGCTCTCCCAGACGCCCCCCGATGGTCGACCGCCGGTCCAGTCTGGCATCGAACAAGAGAGCCTGTCTGATTTCCTCCCGGATGTACGGAAATTCGCTGTATCGCATGACCAGCCGTGGCCGTCCCCAACCACGTCTTCCAACATCCAGCCTCCTTGGACGGAGAACCGAGAACTGTCTGTACGTTACACCCAACTGAGTCTGGAGTCAGCACTGACCTCAGCACCCGTTATCCTCAGAGCCGTTTTCGTTCAGGCCGATCCAGGACCAATCGCTGACTGTGTCGGGGAGTGCTGAGACACAATCGCATGGCGTGTGGTTCGAAAACGACCATAGTGGTCAATGGCTGGCGAGTCTTGAGCTATTTGCCCACGTACAAAGTCACTGACATGATCAGTCGGGCGGGCCGGACATGACTCGACCAAATGACCCTACCCTCGCTCTAGACCCGTACCCCGGCGAGCTGGACTGCATCAACGACATAGAGTCTTGGCTGGCACAAGCGATCATTGACGGTGGCCTTTCTTGATCTGTGTGCCACTCATTGGGAGTGCGTGGCAACGAGAACGCGTCAAGCCCATTGCAAAAAGTTCGTATACGTTTCGTACCCTTCAACATGGATACATGTAAACGGACTAGAATGGATCGCTGCCGATGGATTAGAACGGATTGCTGCCGATCTGGGTTTTTCGCCCAACATGCCGAACGCTCCTCTCAATTGAGAGACAGCATCTGGTACGCAATAGGGCGGAGACATGGGGTAGCTTCCTATCACCGTAGCATTCCAAGTGATACTCATGAAGTGTAATCCACGTCAAGATTAGCAGTCAGCGATGGCCGGCGGAGTTGCGCCGCTCTCGTTATCGGAGTCGGGCTAAGGTAGAGGTTGAGGTTCCATGCGGTACAACTTCGGTCAAGCGCGGCGCGGAGTGGATGACCGCTTCATCGCTGGAAGCATAGAGTGGATCACGGTGTGCAAATGTGTCGTTCTCCTCTGCTCATACTGTCTCGTGACATTTCGCAGCGTAAACTCACTGTCGAAGCAGTCCTCCCAGACCTATGTCTTGATCCACGATGGGTCTTTGCGCAAATGACCTGACTTTCGGTCCGGCAGCATCTTGTCGCAACCTTGACTTTACCTTGTACTTCACCAATCTGTAAGGTGTCCCTGCTGTCTCGGGAAAGAGATACTCACTTCAAGATTCCTCGCCTTCGTGCCGGCCGTTCTTCTATGTGTCCTTACCATTCCCATCCTATTCGACCTCCGACGAACAGCTCGAACGGTATTGCCGTTTACAAAGCAGCGGTGGACTAGCCGAACACTCTTGGCATCGCGTGCGGCCCTCGCTACAAGTCTGGTAGCGATAGAGATTGCACGATGTGTCTCGTATCGGACTCAACAACCCCTGTCTCTCGACTGGACAGGATTGGCAGCGGGGATATTGAACGTTGTCTCGGCTGTGAGTCTTGGTCAGATTCAATGAAATACCTCTCGCTCAAGGCCAGGCCGTGCTGGGTTTTCGTGTTCTCCTCGAGCACAGCACCCGCCCCAGGCCATCGACTACTCCAGCACTTTACCTTCTCGTCTCCTGCCTGTTTTGCGCTACACAGCTTCGCACGATCGCTCTCATCGGCTTGTACCCAACACTGAAGGCGCTCATCGCAGCATCCCTCGGGGTCCGCTTCGCTTTCTTCCTTGCCCTGCAAATCTCCAATCGCAGTGCCCTCCTTGATCCCGATGTCCCGCCGTCAGCGACTGCAGGCCTTGTAGAGCTGTACTTGGTGGCGTGGGTTCTCCCTGTTCTATGGAGAGGATACCGCAAGCCGCTCGACTATTCAGATCTCGGGGCTATCGACGAGGCCCTACATTCCAAAGCAACGTACGACGCTTTCGGTCCAAAGTGGTACAAGTACAAATCAAGCGGAAGGTCCCAGCCCCTCTTGCGCGCTTGTGTGGCTGCATTTGCCCCGGTCATCCTAGCGCCGGTCTTTCCTTCATTGGTGTACGCAGTGGTCGGAACAGCACGGCCCCTTATTTTGCTGCACACGGTCGAATTCGCAGAGTCATTCGCAACACCAGCGCCGGAGCCACTCAGTCATGGCTGGGGACTGGTGGGTGCGGCCTTCTTGACATATACGATATTCGCGCTGGCCACCGCACTCTCTGGGGTCGCCGTTCAACGCTCCGCCTTGGCAGTCCGGGGAGCACTCATGGAAGCCATCTACCGAAAGGCGCTGCTTATTCACGCGGAAACGGCTAGGGAAATGGGTGCTGCCAAAGCCAGCAACTTGATGAGCGTCGATGTCAACAATGTGATCACCCAACTTTCAAGCATACACATGGGATACACCGCGTTGACGAGCACTGGCTTGGGACTATATGTCATCTGGACTCAGATAGGAATTTCATTTGTACGTCGCGGCTATTGGCAGAACTATGTTGACGATCAGCTGGCGGCGGTCATATCTGCTGTGCTGTTCTTCGCAGTACTCTTTCCCCTAGCTCACGGGGTTGGCCCTAGCAGAAGTACAATAAGCCTACCTGTCCGAGCAACAACCGCTGACGCCAAGAATTATGGGGAGAGACTACCGACCGCCGTGTCAAGTTCATGTCGTCGGTCATCCGTCACATCAAAGCGGTCAAGCTGTCCGCTTATGAACCGACTATAATTCGCAAGCTCGATTATCTTCGACACAACGAGATTGTAGCTCTTGTCAAATGGATCAAGGCCGTTCTCAGGGTGTCCATACTCACCAACTGGCTGGGAAACTGGATCGCAGTGACGACGGTCATCACCTACACCGCTGTGTCCATCAACACTACGACATCGGCCGCTGCCGTACCAACCGCCAAGATCTTCGCCGTCATTTCGACTATTCAACTCATCTCGGAGCCACTTCTCATGTTGGGACAAAGCTGGGGAGACCTCGTCGGCGCTTGGGCATCTTTCAAGCGGATCGAGCAGTTCTTGCAAGCCCCGGAGCGACAGCCACGAGTGTCGGGGAGAATGAGCGAAGTTATCATGGACAAAGCATCCTTTGGCGTGTCAGGCGGCGTTACACTCATCGAAGAGGCCGATATTCGTGTCAAACCCGAGCTCTGGATGATCATCGGACGGGTTGGAAGTGTGAGTGAAATCAACCTTGCATCTGATTCTCTCTGAACAACAGGGAAAGACCGTGTTGCTTCAATCCCTGCTTGGGGAGATGGACTTGTTATCGGGGACAGCCACTATGCAGCTTGGGACAGTCGGATACTGCGCTCAAGACGCATGGCTAAGAAACGCCTCCTCTGTCCGGGAGAATGTAATTTACGCTTCTGCGTACGAGCCACGGTGGTACCATAAAGTTATGGCCGCCGTAGCTTTGGACAGGGACATGAAAGATCTCCCGCTGGGTGACAAGACTGCCGTCGGTCAACTGTCCGGAGGGCAAAGGCAGCGGTGAGTTCTACCATGCTGGTTTTGCTCACCCACAGAGTCTCCCTCGCACGGGCAATCTACGGTCGTTTCGATACGTACGTCCTCGACGATGTCTTCTCCGCCCTGGATGCGGATACCGAGGCTCGCGTGTTCAAAGCTCTGTTCGGACCACAGGGGCTGCTCACAGAGAAACCGGTCATTCTCGCTACCAACCAAGTCTACCGTCTGTCTCACGCATCCGTCATCACTGTGCTCAAGAGCGGACGCATCGTGGAGCAAGGGCAATACTCTGATCTCATGGCGCGCCAGGGCGAGACTGCGGCACTGGTCAGAGAGTTCTCAGCAGGGCACAAGGATAAGACCACCGACCCCGCGACGTCCAGCAAAGTTTTACAGGAGCCGCAGTCTGAAGCCGGCTCGCACTTGAGCTCGATGCAAGACGACGACGGCATGGAAGTCAAGAAGAGAGGCTCGACTTCGTGGTCAACGTATCGACTCTACCTGAAAGGGATGGGCTATTTCTCGTCAGGAATATGTGAGCAGACCGTATGCCTACTTCACTGCTGATGTCAGGGGTCGGCAGTGTCTTCCTCACCGCCGCTTTCAATACGACCATCAGCATTTACCTCCAAGCATGGACGACCAAACTAGTCAACGTCCCTACTTCCGCTTACATCGCCTTCCTCGGAGGCTACGCCGGGATGCAGATTGGCTTCTTGTGCATCTTCACGGGAGCCATATTCTACGCTTTCGTCTATTCTCACCCCATCTCGAGTTACCGGCTGCACGAGTGGCAGATTCGCGGCTTTCTTCGAACTTCCTTGAGCTTTGCCGAAAACCATACTGCGGGACAGCTCATGAACCGCTTCAATTCGGATCTCAATACGATCGACTTTGAGTTGCCGAACGCCGCGGTCAACTTCTTCTATGGTAGTACCAACGCTGGATTCGGCTTCATCCTGATGGCCGTGGCAGGTCCGTACATGATCGCAGTCATCGTCGTCACTCTAGGAGTCATGATTGTCGTGCAGCGTTTCTACGTTCGAGCCGCAAGAGAGCTCCGCCGACTCGACCTTACTGCAAAGTCGCCAATTTACGATTTGTTCGGCGAGACAATGGACTCCAATGGGCTATGTACGATTCGAGCCATGCAGACCGAAGAGGCCTGCCGGGAATTCAACTCGACTCGCGCGACCGCTTCTCAACACCCCGCATGGTTGCTGTTTGCCGTACAAAAGTGGCTCGAGCTAGCACTCAACCTGTGCGTGATGATTATCAATACCGCTTTGGTCCTCATCGCGGTCGTTACGCGCCGCTCTATCTCGATCGGTATCCTGGCCGTGGCGATGAGCGAGGCTGCAAATCTGTCCTTGGCGTTGCAGATGATCATCATGGAGTGGACAAGTATGTCGGGTCTCTTTGTCGGTCGTGCTCACAACCAGAGGTTGAGGTGGCGATTACATCCGTGGAGAGAGTGCAGGAGTTTATTGAACTTCCCCCTCAAGACCCCTCTTTATCCGCCGACCCGTCATGGCTCGACCGTGGCTCTATAAGGTTCGATCGTGTTTCCGCCAGGTATCGGCCAGACCTCCCGCCTTCCATCTCAGATGTTTCGTTTGTCGTCAAGGCCGGCCAAAAAGTTGGCATTTGCGGTCGATCGGGCTCGGGCAAAAGCACGCTCCTCGGTGTTCTTTGGCGATTGATTGAGCAAGATGCACCGACGAGCCCCGGGGATGTCATCCAAGGCGGGGGAATATATGTCGACGGAAAAGAGATCAGGGATCTGCCTTTGTCCGACTACCGCAGTGCAATGTCGATCATTCCTCAAGGTGAATACTGTCTTGCAATTGTCGTCCGGCTAATAGCCCAGACCCTCTCTTGCTTGAAGCGACTATGCGAGAGAACCTTGACCCAGAGGACGTGTGCAGTGAGGCAGAGATCTGGGCAGCCCTGGAAGCCGCCGAAGTCAGCTCTTGCCGGTGGTCATGTGCTGGCTGACGATCAGCTGAAGGGAATCGTCAACGATCTGGACGAGATGATGAACGCGGACGGAGGTAGTCTCTCACGAGGTCAAAGGCAGCTATTAGCGCTAGCCCGAGCAATCCTTCGTCAAAGAAAGATTCTGGCGCTCGACGGCAAGTCCTACTCGTATACTGCTTCCAGGCTGAGAGGCAGAAGCTACATCATCAATAGATGTCGAAACCGACGCAGCAATTCAACGCACGATACGGGACGCTTTCGATAAATGTACCGTTTTGACAATCGCTCACAGAATATCGACTGTCATCGATTACGATGTGGTGATTGTCATGGAATCTGGACGGATCGTGGAAATGGGTCCGCCAGCAGACTTGCTTTCTAATTTTGAGGGTAAATTCAGGAAGCTGGCATTGGAGAGCGGCTTAGTGACGTGAAACGTCTGTCAAGCAGCTACGCTGGGCAGACAATAAATGTGTGTATAATGACTCTGATGCTGCATACGTAGCATACCGGAATGAGATCGGTGCTACTCTTTCGCGATTGACTCCGATGATGCCTGACTCTCTCTCTCCTTCTCGCGGAGTGGTGACGAGCCCAAGCGAGGCTTTAGTCGGGGCAACAATCCATCGCAGTCCGCTTGGCCAGATACCGCGATATTCGTATAGAAGTGTCATTTTGAACGCCCCAGTGACTTGCCTACAAAGTCCACCTGTAGCTGCGAGATCGCTCATGCACTCATTCTGGCAGAGAGCCGAGAGTCCGCCTCGCATTTGGGGTGCACTCCGTTGTTGACGACGATCCCGCTGGCCACGTCAAATGTGCTGTTCGACCCATTGCCAGCAGAGATGGCTTTCCATGACCACCTTCAATGTTGCGCGTACTTCTGAATGATCACTGCCAAGGACTCTGGGTGAAAGCACCGTAGTCGAGCATGGCGATAAAGCTCATCATGTCCTGATTGAGCGCGCCGCCGTCGCCATGTCCCAGTTCCAGCGGTTCCTCCACGCGGTCCAAGAGGGTGGGTGGTGCCTCTCCACCGGAGGCTGCTGCAATCGCGAGGGCTTCCACGTCGGGGCCTAGGGCAACGCTCCACTTGGCCCACTGCTCGGTCATCAGATCTACGGCTTGCTGAACGCCGGCGCATGTCCGCGCGATTCGAGCAAGCATGTTCCGCGCTTCATCGAAATGTGCCAGCGCCTCTGGGAGACGATTGGCGTGAGATGTCACTTGGATCCCGAATATCGTGCCTGCGGTCCAGAGAAAGTAGGACAGGCCTATAAACTTGCAGTCACCGTAAGCCGCAAAGTAGGCCCGGAGAGAGCGGAGAATGAAGAGCGCCGATGCCTCGCAGCGGTCCTCGACATTGGTCTCGGCCGCCTGCCCGTAGTGAGGACGGTGGCTGAGGATGATTATGGCATGGATCAGACAGCTGGAAGTGTCAGCAGGTCTTACAGGTTCGTTGGCATATTGACCTTAGCACGATCAGGTGATGAGGTGCAAAGGCGTCTGGGCTGGTTCGGAGGTGTACCGGAAGGTCGAGCCAGAGATGGTAAGAGTCCTCCATAAGATCGAGGTCTTCCTGTTCGATCTCGGTGCGAGGCGTCGGATCGCAGTAGTATCGGATCAATAACCGATGCAGTACCGTAGCGGCGCCACACGCTCGTATGAAGCACGAGCTGTTGTATCCCGGCTTGACCTCGTGGGTCTGTGACCACGCCGGCAAGCCATGTGGTACCCACAGCTCCATCTCTGTCGAGTCGTCGAGCAGAACCGTGGGAGGAGACGCGAGTGATTCCTTCAACACCGGCTTTCGGCCAAAGTAGACGCTCAACATTCTGCATATCAGTCAATGTCTTGTACTATGTCCAAAGTGGGAGCTCACTTGTCCCAAAGATATGCGCTCCACCAGGTGCGCCTACGGCACTCCAAATCCTGATCGGACAGCTCGGTACGAGCGCTGTCCTTGTGTATACCCAGATCCTGCAGCATACGAAACGCCTGCGCGTCACGTCAACCACACTCCAAACCCACCTTCTACTACTCACCAGACCGCTGTAGGACCAGCACTGTGATATCCTCCCACGCGAGTTCTCCACGGCACTCATCAACAGCAGCCCCTGTACCGTGCTGGTCGAGCTACCTTTGTCCAGTTCTCCGATGAGCAGATGCCTCGCCTTGCTCCACAAACGGTCTGGCAGCTGCTCGTAGCCTATCATGGCGTCACTGCCACGGCAAAATCTCGCCGAGTGGGCGAGTATGGCGTGGAAAAGGAAGGAAGAGAAGTAAGGACTGTCGACTTGACCATGTGATGACATGCCCGAGATGAAGGCGGGGCGGTAAACCATGTTGTAGAAAGGCTGGATCCAGCACCAGTGCGAGTCCATCAGGTAGTGGTACAGATCCTGCGGATTAGGAGCGTATTGGGATCCGTTTACTCACATAAGGCGCATCGGGCAGCTCAAGAGAGTAGACCATCAAGGTCAGCGGCTCGACGTCTCGTTGCTGTTTGGCATTGACGGCAAGCCGGGTCTTCATGTCGTGAGCGAGGGGATTCACAGGTACGCGAGTCGGCTGAGACTCGTGTGCCCAGCCTGACGAGTGGTAAATTGAAGCCGAGGAGTCATTGCGAAGGCGGCCACGGACTTCACGTCTAGACGAGGGCGACGCACTAGCTCGCGAAGCGGCTGGCGATCTCTGCGTGGGACACGTCAGCCAGCGCGTAGAATGCCCAGCTCACGCAGAGCTCACCTCGGTCGCCTGCCGCTCGTTGCTCGCAAGTTGGTTCGTCAAACGGTCAATGGCCGACTCCATCTGTTCGAGCCGTTCCTCCATAGCCGTCACATCCTTGGCCGATGCCCGTTTGTGAGGGAAAATGCACTCTAGCCCGTTTCGCTCGCACCCGGAACAAGGACGATCCCCATTGCATTTTCGCTGGGTCGGTCAGCGCGGAAAAGAGCGTAAGAGATAGCAGACCCGCCTTGCGCTTCTGACAGCTTGTGCACGCAAACGACGACGCTTTGACGCCTTTAAAGATCCTCGAGCTTGACATGCGGCCATTGGCAATGATGAGAAGGAAGCAACAACAGGCTCGGGGGCCTACCCTCTGAAACGACAGCTTGGAAATCACGTGCAAAGAAGGTGCACGGGCGGGCAGACGGGGCTGACAATCATGATATCACAACGTATACATGTTGTACTTTACAGCATCTTCGACTATCGGCGAGACACCACCCTGTCCACCCAGGCGAGACATGACCCCAAATAATTCCTCGGGTCCATCCGCCAATCAATGTCTTCATCTGTCAGATACCTCGTAACCTGTTTGTTGGCCTTCAACAGGCCGACCAGCGGCTCTCCAGTCTCGATGCACCGCTTGCAGTCCTCGTAGATGATATCATGGGCGTGAACGCGGCCGACCTTGTCTGCAAGCCCCACCATGACATGCTCGGCCATGATCAGGCCGTTGGACAACTGCACTACGCAATGTCAGCGGGGAAGAACGGGTGGTTAATCGATGAAGGACTCACAGTTCTTGACCATCCGGTTCGTATTGACGCTCATGTTCGAGAGCAAGAAGTTGGCCTGGCAGAGAGATTGAGAGGTGTACGTGAACGATTCGGGGATGACTACAAACTCCAAGTGCCAAGGACCCGTAGGGCGCTCAAAGTCGCCCACGAGAGCGTCGAAAGACGTGGTGGCGTGTGATCGGACAAGCTTGGCCATGGCCATCATGATCTCGCACGAGATGGGGTTGCGCTTGTGGGGCATCGTGCTGGAAGCTCCACGGTGCGGTACAAACGGTTCTTTCACCTCGGCAATCTCGACCGCCGAGAGGAGAATGATATCGAAAGCGATCTTGGCCAGCGATCCGCACACATTGGCGAGAAACGAGACGATTTCGGCGATATGGTCTCGCGCGACGTGGATACAGATGTCGGGCTCGGTCAGTCCGAGGTGTGCGCAGATGGCGGCAATGGTGCGCACGCCGTCGGGCTCTTGGGTACTGCTGCCCATTCCCATGCTGCCGAGAGACCCGGATGCGCCACCAATCGAAGCGAGGAGGGCGCGAGGTCGGAGCTGTTTGAGCCGCTCGGCGTGCCGGTCGAGCGCATTGAGGTAAATGGCGCATTTGTAGCCAAATGTCACCGGGAGCGCGTGCTGCAGGTGCGTACCTGGAAGGTCAGCTCGAATCATGCCAGTGTCTACAGGGGAAAGACTCACGTCCCATCATGATCGAGTCACGATGCTCTTTTGCTAAACCCAAGAGCGTCAAACGCGCCTCATCAATCTGCTGCTCGATTAGATCCAGCCCAGCCTTGATCTGCAGTGACACGGCAAGGTCGTGAATGTCTTGCGTGTTGAAGCCGACATGGATATACTTTCCCGACTCGCCGCACATCTCGGCAAGCTGCCTGATGATTGGAAGGATGGAGTAGCCGACGATATCCGTCTCGTGTCGCAATCGCTCAAGATTGATCTTGCTCGCGTCGGCATACTTGGCGATGCAGGTCGCAGCCTCTTCCGGGATCAGACCAAGATCGCCTTCGACCTTGGCGAGTGCGACCTCTACATCGACAAGCCTTTGCACGTAAGTCCGATCGCACATGATGTCGCGCATCTTATCGTGCCCGAACATGGTCCTGAAGACGGCCGAGTCGACCATTGACACGTTGCCCGGGAGCGAGTTGAGCGGCGAAGGGATCTGTATGCCGAAGGACGCGCTGTCCCATCCAGTACCGACCACACCGGGGCCGCTGTCGACAAAGGAATTGGCGTGACCATTGCCATTGACGTTGGCGTGACCGTTGGTTTGAGCTGGCATGTTGTTCTCAGTATGTGAGGAGAAGTGGTAGTGTTGTCGTTGTGACGTGCGCTGCCCACACGAGCGACTCCTCCATAGATTTATATATATGTACCCTCTCTTCATGGAACCCCATCCGATAGCGATGCGGGGCAAAGCGGAGGCAGCGGAGGAAAGTAGTCTTTCCTCCGCAGAGCTGAACCAGATCAACGCGCGATAGCGTTGCGGAGTAAATGCATCTTTGCTCCGCAGACTTTGGGGTTCTGCGACTCACCCTGGCTGCCCATGGGGCGCGGGGTTGCATCGAGACATTTGCATATATATACACTCTATCACAGCTGACATGTTGCGAGAAGAGCCCAGTCCCTCCCCTCCCCACCTACCACCGCCTCCGACTTGTACACCACAGCCATGTCTTCGCGGAATTCTCATCTCTTGATGAACCTCTTGGTGGTGTTTCCCACCTTTTTAGCCATGGGCTACTCGCTCAGCTACTTGGGGGGCGTGGTGGGTTACAAGCCCTTCTACACCGCCTTTCCCGACATCAACACCACGACTGTCACCGGTGCGATCAAGACGAGTCATTCGATCAAGCAGGGCGCCGTGAATGCGGCTCTCAACCTCGGTGCCATTACAGGATGCCTGAGCTGCATATACTTGGGCAATAAGCTAGGACGACGAAAGACAGTTTTCATCGGGTCTATCATAGCAATCATTGGCACCGCTCTGATGTGCTCCGCATTCTCGATGGCCCAGTTTGTCATTGCTCGGGGTACGTCTGACACTTGCGAATGATTGTTCTCAGCTGACATAAAGTCATCCTTGGCATAGGCCTCGGTATGATGTCTGCCACTGTCCCCGTGTGGCAGTCCGAGATCAGCAAGACCCACAAGCGTGGTGTACACGTCATCGTTGATGGTATCTGCATTGCTGGTGGCATCGCAACGGCCGGCTGGGTGACGTATGGCTTCTGGAGGGCCGACACGACTAGTTCGTGGAAATGGCGTGTGCCGGGGTGAGTCCGCTAGTCATAGCTCTGCTGATAGTCAGCGTCTTGCCCGGTATCTTCGCCCTATCCGTGCTCTGCTTTACATTCATATTTCCCGAGTCTCCCCGGTGGCTCGCACTCAAGGGACGCCACGAAGAAGCCAAGCAAGTTTTCGCTCTGCTCGAGGGGGCAGACGAAGGGGACGAGCAAGTCTTGTCGGATCTCGACGCCGTCATGCGCATGAACGAGATCTCCGCGCGCTCAGCCTCACTGCGCGAGTTGTTCGTATACGGTCCCGAAAAGATGCTCTGGCGTCTCCTGCTTGCGGTTTCCGTGCAGTGGTTCACCCAGATGAACGGCGCGGGACTCATCACCTATTACTCGAACCAGTTATTCACGACCATCGGCCTGGACTCCGGCACCTCCAAGATCGTCGCGGCGACATCTCTTACGTGGAAGTTTATGTGCTGCTTCATCGCCTTTTTCACCATTGAGAGCATAGGTCGCCGAAAGCTGTTCATGATATCCGGCGCGGGGATGTCGGTCTGCATGGTGAGTATAGTTCGAGGATGATGACGGTGGCTAAGTCCCCAGTTCTGCCTCGCTATCAGCGACTCGCAAGTCGAAGCCGGTCATCTCGCCCCGGCTTATGTTGGCGTTGCGTTCACCTTCCTCTTCGTCATCTTCCTCCCAATGGGATACCTCGGTGTCAACTTTCTGTACTGCACAGAGGTCATCAGCACGCGCTATCGAGCGCCGTCGGCTGGAATCTCCACCGCCACCCACTGGCTCACCGCTTTCGTGGTGTCGTGTGAGTGTCTTACGTCCTAGGTGGTCGCCCGACGCTGATCAGGCGTAGTGACTACGCCGCTTGGCTTTGCATCGATCGGGTGGAAGTACTATCTGATCTGGGGCGCCTCATCCGCGACGATCGTACCCGCGGTGTATTTCTTCTACCCCGAAACAACAGGCTTGTCAATGGAAGAGATTGACAAGATGTTCATCGATGCGCCCAGCATCTTTGGAATCGTCAAAGAAGCCGAGCACGCCCGGGCGGAGAAAAGGCTGCACAGCTCTGGTGGCGACGACCACATCGCGGGCGTGAACACGAGCAGCGAAGAAAAAGGTGACGCTTCGCACCTGGAGGGTGTGTAGCTGAGTTGGAGCGGTAAACATTTTAAGTGATCCAATTGGTACATAGTAGGGGATTTGCAGGCAATGTACTGTAGGTAGCCGAGTATGCGGCGCCAATCTTTGTCATTCGATCGGGTAGGGGCTGGTGAGATATGGAGTTGGGTGTGACGAGCAATCTCAGCGTAGCATAGTCTACCCTCGTCGAAGTCGAAGAGACTCGGTCTCTGCGTGACGGGTCTTAAGACAGAGACAGTGAGATGTTGTGACAGGTAGTCGGGTATTGTGTGTTAGTCCTCTTTATCGTTGATAATCAGGGAGGCCCTGGTGTCTTGGGGCCTCGGGAGCGTCGGCGCAATCCACCGCAAGCTTGACAAACAACCAGAAGGCCTCGACAACCTTGACAACCTTAAAAAGACAAGAACAATGAAATCAAGACGCCCCACGTTGCTCTACTGCGATGCAGTCCCCGTCCCTGACACCAGCAGTAACTTGATTTGCTGATTTTTGGTCTTGAGAGACAAGCATCGGCATCGCATCTTCGAAAAACATCTGATCAGACCTCGAACATATACAAACTGTTCCGAAAAGATCTGGTCGAGGCCAGAGCCACTCACCGCCCCCCGCCCAGACAATCCCTACCTAGTAGATGTAGCGGAAACGAGCATTCTCCTTGTCAGTTTGGTCGTGCCATTCATCAAGCATAGTGTGCTCTTCTGCCTCGGCGACATGCTCGGCGAGGTACTTCTCTTTGCGCCGGTTCAAGACTCGAATGTTGATGTAGTAAACACCGATGAGCTGCGATCAGTGCAGACCATTCATGTAGAGGATACTCACCACTGTGGCGACGCAGTAGCTCACTAACATGGCGATGATACCGCCAGTGTATTTCGGGGCTTGGTTAGCCAAAAAGGTTTGCGGGGCACTGGGTCTCAGCGGGGCTTGATGTGGACAGGTCGACCTACACGAGCTGGCCGACGAGGTAGCCACAATAGGCTATACCGTATACAATGGTCTTCTTGGTGTATCCACCCGTGTTGGCGTTGACAAGGGAAAGGACGACGACGTATGGGGCCCAGTAACAGTAGATGAGATAGATACCGGCGAGACTGCCAGAGACGTTGCTCCTGGGAACGACGACGAGAACAATATTGGCGGCAATGGCGATCAAACACCATCCGATGGCTGTGAAGCATCTTTGCTGGGTCTTGAATGCCATGAAGGAGGCGATGAGAGTGGAGAGCATACTGATCATGCCGGTGGGAATGTTCAATAACAGCGTGGTGGCCGACGAGAAACCAAGACCGTTGATAATGATACTGTTGAACGTTCCGATGCCCGAGTCTTCGATCAGCATCTATTCTCCTTGGACCAGACTCTAGTCCAAACCAAGAAGACGCGCAGAAGACTCACTGGGGATGGCAAGAGTCAAGTTGATGAAGAACACCAACCAGGTCCTCAAATCCAGTACAGCCTCTTTGACGTGGTAGCCTTTGAATATCTTGTTTTCCACACCGGTACGGTTTTTTGCCAGTCGCTGGGTTGCGATGACTCGCTGTCGGAGAGTCAGCCACCTGGCCGAGGTGGGCGAATTGGGTAAGAAGGCCATCATCAGACAGCCCCAAGCCAGCGTTATTGATCCAATCATGAGATACTGGGCACGCCAACGTTGGATCGCAGTCACATGTGATGCCGCAAAGGAGAGGAGACCATTGACGAGGGAGGAGAACGTGTTGTAAGTGAGAGCGACTCGGAACACTTGCTCTCGTCTGTTGTACCAGGAAGTGATGATCAACGACGCGGCCTATTGTCAGTGACGACATACGAGCAGACTCACGGTAAAAGTTATGGACTCGAAAAGACCCAGGATGAATCGAACGGCGTAAAGTCCATGGTAGTTTTGACAAGCGGCGTGACACATGGAGATGATACCCCATATTATGACGTTACCCGCAAAGACGGTTCCAGGAGGGAACTTTTGGAAGAAGAACAAGGCGGGAAAAACAAAAGCGAGTTGTCCAAAGTATGTGATCGAAGAAGACCACGAGTATTGCTGTCCGACCAGGAGAAGATCGGTACGGAGACCGATGACTGCCGCTGTACCGATGGCGACCTTGTCAACAGCACCCATCCTGCTGTAAGCCGACAGTCGGTCAAATTGAGCTTACGTTAGAGCAAAAGCCATCAAGGGGAGGACAATCATGTCTGCTTTTCGGAGTACCTTTTTCTCCTCTTCTTCGGTCCAAGGTGCAAGCAGCTCGGCGCCATCTGGACGTTCGGCGATGGAGGCGATGAAACGACCGGCGACGTCGTCGGTTTTACCGAGGTGCTCATTGGCGCCGACGGCGGGTAGGTGTTTGACGTCGACAATGTCTTTCTCGGGTTGAACTTCTGACATCTTGACGAGATACGGGAGCTGGGAACGGACACCAGTTGGGTGACTAGTGTTTATATAACCTGATGAGAGATTAAGACAGTCGGGATCGCAGGTGGGTCGGGAATACAACAAGCTTCCTCACTGGCGTTATTGGTCGGCGTCGGGATGGTCGGCATCGTATACCTAGTTACCTGAACTTGTAAATCCGCGCTGATTGGCTCGCTGGGTACATCTCACTATTCCCAGTAGACTGCGGCCCAAATGTGTCAACATAGGCTATCGGCATCACCAATTAGCGCGATAAGGATACATCTCAAATCCCCCACAAGATAAAGCCGCACTACTCCATCCTCGTCTTGGCTGTCGGCATTGCAAGCGATACTGCCTACAATTCCGATGAGCATGGCGGAAGCACTAGACCACCAAGCCTCCTTTAAGATCGACGACCGGTTGACACTGTATCATCACCCAAATCTAAACCATGCCCATCGCTGTGCCGACAGAAGACAAGGTAAAGATCTGTATCGACAGAGGAGGGACATTCTGTGTGAGTACCCCACTTGCACGACTGGGCTGATGTCAGGATGTAATCGCCCACTCTGATGTCAAAGGTGACCACCTCGTCAAGCTCCTCAGTGTGGATCCCAACAAGTAGGCTCTATTATATACTGTGTTATGCTGATAGTAGCTATGACGACGCGCCGACTGAAGGGGTACGAAGGGCCCTCGAGTGGTTTACCGGTACCAGTATCCCGAGAGACACCCCGATTGACACGTCCAGAGTAGCATATATACGTATGGGTACAACGGTGGCTACCAATGCTCTGCTGGAACGCAAAGGAGCCAAGTCTGCTTTATTGATTGTAAGTCTTGTGAGAAGACTGCGCTGACGGCAGACACAAGGACATCGGGACGCGTTGGAAATCGGTTATCAAGCGAGACCCCATCTGTTCCAGCTCGCAGTTAAAAGGGTGAGCGGATCCCGGTCGGTCAGTTACTTGGCTGACAGCAGCGCGGGGTCTTGTACTCTAAAGTAGTCGAGGTGGAAGAGAGGCTTGTCCCCGAATGGCCCGAGTTTCTGGTCGACGGTAAACCGGTCGTCGGCGAGGGAGAAAGGGTGGTCCAAACGGAAAGTGGTATCTGGATTCGCGAGCTTCAACCTGTCAGTGAGTAGTCCGTCTCGTGCAAGGATTCAGCTCAGAAGTAGACATCTCCAAAGTCACGGGTGATCTCCAAGATCTTTACGACGAGGGGTATCGGTCCATTGCCGTGGTGCTTGCCCATTCATATCTCCTGCCCGAACACGAGCTGCAAGTCGCCAGCATTGCCGAATCTATAGGATTCGAAAACATCAGTGTGTCCTCGGAGCTCCAAGCAAAGATCAACTTGGTCGCCCGTGGCCAGTCCGCCACCGCCGATGCCTACCTGACTCCAGAGGTCAAAAAGTATCTCAAAGGTTTCTCGAAAGGGTTCAAAAACGAGCTGGCAGGCTGTCAGGTCGCCTTTATGCAATCCGACGGCGCGCTCGCCGAAGTCAATCATTTCTCGGGGCTCAAGGCTATCTTGTCCGGACCCGCTGGGGGTGTGGTCGGCTTTGCCAGGACATCCTATGACGCTCTCGACGGATCGCCAGTCGTTGGATTCGACATGGGTGGGACGTCTACCGATGTCTCACGTTTTAGTGGAGAGTACGAACACGTTTTCGAGACGACCACCGCTGGAATCATCATCACGACGCCTCAGCTTGATATCAACACGGTCGCTGCCGGTGGCGGTTCCATTCTCACGTACGAGAACGAAATGTTCAAAGTAGGGCCCGAGTCTGCCGGTGCCCACCCGGGGCCCGCATGTTATCGAAAAGGTGGACCATTGACAGTAACCGATGCCAACTTGTTCCTCGGCCGACTTCACATCGATTCCTTCCCAAAGAGTGAGTCTTATGATGGAGGTGGAGCTGAAAATAGTCTTCGGCCCATCCGAGGATATGCCACTCGACTACGACGTCGTCAAACAGAAGTTTGAAGAATTGACAGACAAGATCAACGGCGAGAAAGGGTCGGCGCTGGCTGCGGCCGAAGTCGCATGTGGATTCATCAACGTTGCCAATTCGTCAATGGCCAGACCCATACGAGCTCTGACCGAGCAACGTGGATTCAACGCCAACGATCACTATTTGGGGTGTTTCGGTGGTGCCGGTGGGCAGCACGCCACTGCGTTGGCCACCTTGCTGGGGATGCGCTCCGTTGTGGTTCACAAGTGAGTAGCGCAATGGCTTTGACTGACTGACTTCTTAGGTACTCTTCCGTCCTCTCCGCATACGGGATGGGTCTCGCCGACGTTGCGGTGGATGTCTCGGAGCCTTTGTCTGGGACGTATGGTCCGGAACTCGAAGCGCTCATCAACGAGAGATTCGAGCGACTCCGAGGCAAGGCCGATGAGCGGCTCTCAACTCAGGGCGCGTCGGCCTCAGAGGTCAGCTACGACTATTACCTGAACCTGCAATATGCAGGATCGGATACGCAGCTCATGGTCCTTCGACCTGCGGACGGTGATTTTGTCGCGGCTTTCAAATCCCTTCATCAGAGAGAATTTGCATTCACCTCGGAAGCCGAGATCCTCGTCGAACGCGTCCGGGTACGGGCGACTGCTCACGGCGACTCTATCGTCGACCGAAACGCGTCTCCCTACGTCGAGGAGCTTCGCTCTCTGCAAGGCGTCGACTTTGGAGAACCCGTACCGTTCACCACCAATCCCGTGTACTTTGAAGAGACGGGATCCTACGTGGACGCGCCCGTGTACAAATTGCAAAGTCTCCAGCCCGGTCAAACGGTTTCTGGCCCGGCGATTGTTCTCGACGCGACCCAGACTATCATCCTTCATCCTGCCAATACAGCGACCGTCCTCAAATCCCATGTCATCATCGACGTCGGCCTCGGCCCCAAACCTAAGATCGCGACGGACAAGGTCGACCCCATTCGGCTGTCGATCTTTTCTCATCGATTCATGGGTATCGCCGAACAAATGTGCCGTGCTCTTCAAAAGACCGCGGTTTCAATCCAGATCAAGGAGCGATTGGAGTGAGTCAACTCCCCCTAACTGGGGTTGAGTCAAGCTGACGACAGTTTCTCGTGTGCCATTTTCGAGCCCGAAGGACAACTGGTCGCCAATGCTCCATCCGTGCCGGCTCACCTCGGCTCGATGCAGTACGCCATCATGTTTCAGGCAGAGTTCCGAAGAGGTCAGCTCAGACCCGGAGACGTACTGGTATCCAACACCCCCGAGACGGGTGGCAACCACTTGCCTGATATCACGGTCATGGCACCGGTGTTCGAGGAAGGCGGCGACGAGATTGTCTTTTGGGTGGCATCTCGCGGTCATCACACCGACATAGGTGGTCTCGGCGGCAACTCTGGTAATCCCGCCATCACCGAACGATGTCAAGAAGGCGCGGCTTTCAACTCGACGTATCTCGTCCGGGATGGTGTCTTCAACCTCCAAGAGGTCGAGCAAGTGTTTGCCGACGCGGGCAAAGTTCCCGGCTGCTCACCACCCGCAAAACTCGATTGGAACATTTCAGATCTGAAAGCACAATGCTCGGCATGTGCTGTCGGTGCCGCTCAGCTCCGACTGTTGTTCAAGGAATTTACGAAACCCGTGGTCCACTTTTACATGAAGGGTAAGTATTTCCGTAGAGACTCTTGCTGACCGACCGCAGCCGTCCGTGACAACGCCGAAGTCGTCGTCAAAGAAGTTCTCAAATCGTACGCCGGCAAACGACTCCGAGCTGTCGACTGGTGGGACGATGGTACACCCATCAAGCTCGCAATCACTATCGATCCTGATACCGGCCATGGTGTCTTTGACTTTACCGGAACTGGACCTTGTGTGTTGACCAACTACAACACGCCGAGCTCCAACCTCTACTCGGGGATCCTCTACGCCCTGAGGACCATGTCAGGTACCGACATGCCAATGAATGGCGGTGTCCTCGCTCCATTGAAGGTCATCGTGCCGGACGGCACCATCGTCAGCGCTACACCGATCGCTCCAGTCTTCCAAGGCAATTCCGAAACCACGCAGCGCATTGTCGATGTCATCTTCAAAGCGTTCAAGGTCATGGCTCAATCGCACGGCTGTATGAACTACACCCATCTCATGTACAATGACTGGTCTTGGGGAGAAACCATCGGCGGAGGCGCCGGTGCAGGTCCGGGTTGGAATGGAGAGTCTGGTGTACACGTCAACATGTCCAACACGCGTATTGGTGATGTCGAGCTGTTCGAGACTCGATTCCCGGGTATTCTGAGGGAATTCAGCTTCCGACACGGGACAGGTGGAAAGGGTCAATTCACCGGAGGCAATGGGCTCTTGCGAATATACGAAGCTCGAGCACCTATACGGGCGAGTCATTCCGGAGAACGTCGAGTCATCGCCCCAAAAGGCGCCGCAGGTGGAAGGGATGGCGGTCGGGGAGCTTCTTACCTCAACAAGAGGGGTCACAACGGCAATTATCAACTCTTCAAGCTGCGTCCGTCGCAGGCCTTAGAGTGAGTCATCTGCGTGTCCCGCTGCTGACGAGCAGTATGAAGACTGGCGAGCAGCTCGTGATCATGACTGCCGGTGGAGCAGGGTATGGCCGACCCGCGGAGCCCGACGATGAAGAGGATGATGATGATTGGTCGATCGCAGCTCCTGCCAAAGCTCTCAACAACGGGCAATACTTTACAGAGACTAGGGCGAATGGCAGCCTGGCAGAGTACGCCGCGGTTCAAAACACCGAGTGGTAGTGGAGTCTCGTGGCATTGGCATGCATATGTGTGGATCCTCTTGCTCCTACTTGCGTATCCGTTCAGTTGGCTTGAACCTGTCCTTGATCACGAGCAGAGATTTGGCTGGCAGTATGCTGTCCATATATGCTTATGCGGTCGGATCTTGATCCGTCGCGCTTATGGACCTGGAGCCTGCACTGCCTTGTCGACCCACCTCGTCGTGGGTCACTGCCAACTCTGTGGTTTCAGTCGGAATTATCACTCCTCGTCGATTCCGCTCTTGCGATACGTCGGGAATGCGACTTCGGAATTACAAAGCCCCCAATCGGGGCCTAGCTATAGACAGACCCACGAGATGCCCATCCCAAGTTCGATGCTGTCTTGCCCACTTACTTATAGGCGACATCATAGAGATATCGACTGATCCATTCGCAAAATGCACCATCCTTGGGGCTCAAAGATCTTCCCGCCAGTAACGGACGAGTCACCTTGGCAGAAAAGTGTCGCCGGTGATCCCCTCCTGCACCACAATCGCGATGTTGGCCTGCCGACCGAAGCCGATGTTGTGGTCATTGGTAGTGGAATGTCGGGTGAGTCCAGCTTGAACGGCATGAGCTGAATGGCAGGATCCATGACGAGCTATCATCTACTATCATCACCCAACCGACCCCGAAAAGTGGTATGTCTGGAAGCTCGACATATTTCTTCCGGAGCCACTGGCAGAAATGGGGGCAACTGCCGACCTGACGCGTTTCGAGGGTTCGCGGCATACGCTAAGATTCATGGAGTGGAAGAAGCGAGAAAGATCATCAAGTCAGAGAGAACCGTATTGGGCTTGTAAGTCTACTCGTGTGGGAGGGGCTGATCCAAAAGGGTGGAATCGTTTATCAAAGATCACGGGGTTGATTGCGATTTCTTTCCTTTCACCACTTACGACGCAATCATGACCGAGGACTTTGAATCCTACGTTGATGCCTCTTTCCAAGAGGCCAAGGCTGCAGGGGTGGACATGTCGTGGATCAGCAGATTGGGGCAGGACGACGCCCAGAAAGTGTGTGCCAAATCTCGAGGTGCCTATACATGGAGAGCGGCGACCCTCAACCCCCTCAAACTCGTTCTCGCCATACAACGCATCAACATGGAGTTGGGAGGCTACGATCTCTTTTCGTGGGCACCCGTGACTACCGTGGCTCCTGGCAAGCAGCGAAAATGGTCGGTCCACACATCCCGCGGAAACATTGAGACCGACAAGGTGGTCTATGCCACAAACGCATACACCAAGCTCATATTGCCGGAGATGGAGGGGCTGATCAAGCCTTGGACCAGTGCGTCTCAGAATACGGAGTGTGCTGAGGGCAGTCTCGGCAGTATCTCTCACAGCTCCGCAAGAGAAATTGACGGGTGGAGTGTCATGCCGCTTCACTCTCGACTCGTTTTACTATGTGTAGGCGAGCGACTTGTGACTTCAGAGCTGATCGGTAGATCACCACGCGCCGACGGGACTCTGGTTGCCGGCACTAGCCCCGATCTTCGTCGACCAGAAGACCTTGGTCTGAAGGAGAACCTGAACGACAGCACGGGTGACGAGGAGATTGCTCAGAGTATTCACCGCACCATGGCTTGGGCGTTCCCGAACTTCGGCTACGACGCGAGGAAAGGAGTGGGGATGGAGTACAGCTGGGGTGGTGTCATCGCAATGGTCAGTCAATCGCTGAGACGGTGATTCGCTGATCAGTAGACTCCTGATAGAGTACCTTGGGTGGGGGCCGTACCCGGCAAGGACGGTCAGTACATGATCGCAGGTATGGGAGCCCATGGGATGGCGAGAATCTTCCATTGCGCTCCGAGTCTCGCCTCCATCATGCTTGACGGACCTTGGGACCCGGAACTACCCTCCGTATTTCGAGTCACGTCTGAGCGAGTTCAGGCATGGAAGCCGGTGGAGAGGATACAGGACGAATTGCAGGGGCGGTTGGTCTTTTGCAAATTGTGATAGATATATGCAACGTTATTGGATACAGTATGGGTGAGACCTGAGAAGTGCCATCGGCATTACGGTAGTTACATTAGCACCCTGAATCTCCTTTCAATATCCATGGTGGACGTGTTTGTCTCATCCATTACCGATCGCCAACCATGGACCAACCGAGTACACCATCCGACGACGCCTCGACATCCAAACGCAAGAGGATTTATGCATCGAAAGCATGTGAGAGGTGTCGGAAGAGGTCAGACTCGAACGCTCACCTAGAGGGAAATGCTGATCCCAGGAAACACCGCTGTAGCGGAGATCACCCTTGCAAGAGTTGTGTGCAGCGGCGAGCGCAATGCATCTTCTCAGAAGAAGCAGACAAGAGATTCAGGCAGTCGGATCCGATCATGAGGGAGACAGCGGAGCCTCGCTTGACTGTGGATGCGTCAACAATGGACGGGACTCCTGCTGCAGAGTCAAGAACAACCAGGGATCGCTCGATGACTGTGTCTACCCATGTTAGAGCTCCAGGAATCACCTCCCCACAAGCTCAGTTCGCACTGCATGATCACCGCAACAAATTCGAACGGCTGAGAGTGAGTGCATAGTCTGAACATAGCTCATGATCAGAAAGATAAACGGAGTGGACTGTTGATGCAGCACGGCGAGACATCCTTCTGGTCGCATGCTATGGATGGCGACCCAGCTACAGACGACCAACCACCGATAGCGATGGGTACGGAGTGGTTTGACTGGTCTCGAAATCTTCCACCCGGTCTCAACCTTTCCAAAGACATACACGATGGAGTCTTGGAGCACTACGGTGCGTACCTTGCATCATGGTGTCTCGTCGTCGATTGGCCCCACTTTATGGCCGACTTGATCTCCTGCAATACGATGGGAGGAGAGTGGCGAACTCACCACTACTCGCCTGTGCTTCACAATGTCGTACTGTATCACGGAATGTACTTTGGTCGTCGCGCTTGGCCGGAGGAACAAGCACGATATGCTCAAATCTTTGTACCATTCGTCATGGGCCTTCTCAGCAAGGAATGTTCCTCGCCGATGCTCAGCACCGTCAGAGCTTTGGGTCTGCTCGCTTCGTAAGTCCATCTTGGTGACCTGGCTGATGGTAGATGCATGAATGAACCACCAAATGGATCATCGATGTGGGGCTACACCTTGTCCGGAATGACGGTGGCTCTTTCCCAAGGGGTGAGCTATAAACTGCAATGGGGCTGAGATCAGATCGGATTGAACGTCCCGGCATCTTCTTATGTCCGCTCGGGACGTCTGACGGACGAGGAGAAACGGTCGAGGGATAGCGCCTATTGGACTGTTTACATGACCGATACGGTAAGTCCACCATTTGTCCTGCAGCTGAGAATAGTTACGCGCAATCGGCGCAGGTAGGCCTGCCCTGAGTGGACCAACAGCTCCCATCGACCTTCCGTCCATCGATGCACAGGCCGACGCTATTCCGTGGCACTTTCCTCGTCGATCTCAACCCTCCAACGCTTATCTCGGCCTCACGCTGGACGGTATGAAGGGCATGTCATCGACCGCATTTCATTTCGTGGCCCGGCTGTGCGCGCTCTATGGGGATATCCGGGCGGCATTGTGAGCTGAACCGGAATGCGGGGCTGAAATCAGGTATCCCACAAACGACCTCGAGCCTGTGCGGAAGGAAAAGATCAACACTCTATCTGCACAGCTGGAAACGTGGAACGCTGATTTACCCGCTCCTATTAAGAGTCCCGACACGCTCCCTCTACCTCATATCCTAGCGCTTCATATGCTGTACCACCTCATCACGATTTACCTCTTCCGACCGTTTTATCTCGGCACATGGAACCGGCCTGGTTCCCCGGCTCAAAAGTGTGATCGTGCTGCTCGGCAGATCCTCGCGCTATTGAAGGTGAGTGCCAAATCTGATTTTTGCTGATCTTAGCTCTTCGACCAGTACCATTCCGTCCGCAACGGGCCAGCCACGCTCAGTGAGTCTGGAGTGGTGACGGTGCTCAGACCAGCCAACATCGCCTTCACCACGATGACTGTATTCCTCATGGAGGCGGTGGAAGCCTGGCAGCGGGACGGGAGATGCGATGAAGCAAAGCAAAACATCCGCAGTCTCGGCGCTCTGATGCGGGAAATATGTAAGCTTGGTATGTCGTCCTGTCGTCCGATCTGAAAAATAGCCTATACGTGGTGGGACGCAAGTCGAGCTCTTTCTATCGCGAAATGCCTGTGTCAAGAATGGCTACCCGGAGCCATCGATATCGATACTCTTGGTCAACACCCTTCGGATCTGACTCCCAATACCGATACTCTTGTCCCTGGTCTCATTCCACAAACATCGACATCGCCGGTTCCGCAATTAGTGGACCGATCGACGGCATATGATCCCACGGCGTCGATTCGGAGAGCTTTCGAGCTTTCAACACATGCCAACGTCGAACCCGGTTGGACGTTTGACGGGGACATGTTTTCAAGTCTGACCGAGGAGTTTGGCGATCTCCCGATCGACATTTCCACAAACTTCTTCCGACAATTTGCAGAATAGTCTCCCCTTCCCATATACCTCGATGATGCAGCTTTGGCCGGGGGCCTCTATTGACTTTACATACCCTGGTAAAAGTGGCCGATCCGGGTCTCATAGAGAGAAATGACCGAGGCCTTTCAATCTCAAGCGAGGGTGTTCTTGTATTTCGAGGGCCAATGATGGAGCTATTGCGCTTCCACCGAGGGTTATGGGGGGCGCGAGCGAGGCGACCGAGGGCTGCGAGGCGGGTGAGGATTGAGGTTCGGGCGAGGGCCGAGGCGCCGGTGAGGGCTGAGCAGCAGGCGGGGGCGTTTGAGAGACCGGGGCTACCAAGGGTCGAGAGGTTGGCGGGGCAGTGGGCTCGGTGAGATACTGGGTGGGAGGGGTAAGCTCTACAGTCACGCCTCCCATCAGATACGTCTCCAGACGGTATGCCCATCAATGAGCAGACGTTCTCCGCTTGTCCCCCCGCACCAGAACGCAGCATATCACGGCAGCGGATGCATGTAAGAGAAGTGTCAAGTCGCCTACGGTACCACGAGGACCATGGTAACGGTCTGATTTCTCGAGTTATAGGGGGGTTTGAGGAGTGAGGGGTTTTGATCCGCTGCATCCCCAGACGTGTGAATGGTACCATCATGTAGCTACTGGTCCACTGGTTCGGAGGAACTTTTTTTGGAAGCCATAGCTTCAATGGTTGATGAGATATTCAAGAAATAGTGGTCAAAAAGTGGTGTTTGAGGTCATCTTTTCTGAGGCGCGCATTTTTGAAAAGCTGGTGCGCAATAAGCAACTTAGAGAAAAAATCTGTGGATTGCTGACGCTGACGCTGACGCTGACTGCTGACCGCTGACCGCTGACTGCTGACGCTGACTGCTGACTGCTGATGCTGACACTGATTGCTGACTGCTGACACTGATGCTGATCGCTGACTGCTGATGCTGCTGCTGACGGCTGACAGCTGACTGATGGTGCCGACTCTGTAGATTGCCTAACAGTATTCTGTAGTCATCGGGCCCCCCCGGGTTAGGGGGTTATAGGGGGGTACGAGGAGTGGGTTAGGGGGTTAGGGGGTTACAGACCGGTCCCGGGGTGGGGGGGGGGGGGGCCCGGCGGGGCCAAAAAAAAAAAAAGTCGAGATCGCATCGGGAGGGGGTAGAGCATGCCCCGGGCTACCAGAATATGTGGTCGGTGCGAGCCCAGGTGGGACGGAACAAAAGTTATCGGGATTTTTCAGATGGACCGGGTGACCCCCAAGCGACCCCGGTGAGGTCGGACCGGATGATGCATGGATACGAGCGTGGCTGGTGTATAAGACCTACGGGGCCAGCGTGAGATGGCCAGCCATGGTGTACGTACTGGCTGTGGCTGTGGTTTCAGTAGCAGTGGCGGTAGTAGGCCAGGCTGGAGTGGCCCCAGCGAACCCCCAGTGGGCCAGGTAGACTTTTTAGGGCTATTGAAATTTGGTGTCGGTGTCGGTCATGCATGTGGTACCGACCGGTAGAGTGCGACCGGGGCATCCAGAATATGTGGTCGGTGCGAGCATAGGTACGATGTGAAAAAAGTTATCGGGATTTTTCAGATGGACCGGGTGACCCCCAAGCGACCCCGGTGAGGTCGGACCGGATGATGGCGGTGACGATGACTTTGGTGTCGGTGTCGGTCATGCATGTGGTACCGACCGGTAGAGTGCGACCGGGGCATCCAGAATATGTGGTCGGTGCGAGCATAGGTACGATGTGAAAAAAGTTATCGGGATTTTTCAGATGGACCGGGTGACCCCCAAGCAACCCCGGTGAGGTCGGACCCGATGATGGCGGTGACGATGACTTTGGTGTCAGTGTCGGTGATGCATATGGTACCGACCGGTAGAGTGCGACCGGGGCAACCAGAATATGCTATCGGTGTGAGCACAGGTACGATATGGAAAAAGCTATCGGGAAATTTGGACTCACCGGTACCGACCCCCAAGCTGACCCCCAAGCCACGTGATGAGGT